>OY757906.1:61683025-61774041 GCA_963585895.1 Sepioteuthis lessoniana | reverse complement strand
TCTCTCTTTGGGCCGAAAACCTTTTAGCCTCAAGTTTTCTTTTATCATTTATCTTAACGGCATACCAAAACCGTCTAGGGTTATTTCATTACCTAGAAATTAGGAATTACCGATCATTATACGTTCATATTTATATTATGTAGTTGTTACCTGAATTTTTCTTTTGCACACGGTCCTATCAAATTAGAACAATTCTTAAAACAGATCCGTCTGATTCAAAGAAGAGACTTTCAACAGGTACAACCACACCGGGGTCAGAGTGGACTGGAAGTAATAGCAATGAAGGGGTACTCCCGCACTCCCTAAATCTCAGAACTGGAACCTCCTACAAGTTGCAGATATCTTTTTTTGGCGAGGGAGGTATTATCCCTCTTCAGGGGATACAGTCAGCTTACTCTAAGCCTTGCCAAAAAGACGTTTATTCTTTTTTTTAGTTGTGTTGCTGCTTACTAAAATCTACAACCTAAATTCAGTAATCGTCTCGAAATTTTTAAAAATTTGAATATATTAACATTAAACCAAAAAAATGCTTATATTCACTGGTTTTTCATTTGTTTTCCAGTGATTTTGCGTGTTTTCATTGGCTTAGGGGTTTAGAGTGTTCGCCCATGGCCCGGAGAGACCTGGGCAAAAAACTGAAATTTCAATATACTGATAAATGGTATTCGTGCAAATTAGAATATGTCCTAAAAAAAGGAACATATAAAATTCTCTTGGTGTTTAAGATACAAATGGAACACTAAATCCCGACAAGAAAACCAGGCGTAGAGTTTATTAACAAAAAGAAAAGAACTTGTCATCGAGTGGATAAAAGAAAGCAAAATGATAAACAAAAATATGGACCTTGCCAGAGAACTAAACAAAAAGCTGTGGAACATGAGGATGACGGTGATAGCGAATCCCGTTGTTGTTCTTGTAATGGTCCTTGAAGTTCTGGTTTATAGACCGGAGAAGCTGAAAATCGTAGGAAGAAGCGAAACCATTTAGACCATAGCACTGTTAAAATCAGCTAGTTACAAAAAGTCAAGAGACCGTGAAGAGAGTTGCTGTCATTTCGATTTCAGTGATATACAGCATTAGAACAGGTTTGTATGGCCCAGTCGGCTGGGGCTGCAGAATACACCGACTGCATCTCTGCAGAGAGGTAAAGACTTCCCCAATGAGTGCCCTGGATATGACATTAAACAATCTAATGGTGAGGCTCTCGTAATGCTGGAGCTTTGGGGAATGCGGGATACCTCTTTATTACCATCGCTCCCGGGTCCACTCCAGCTTGAGTGGGATCATCTGATAGGGTCCTATCTATGAGTTAAAGAGAACTCAACAGTGTACTTATGCTAAACTGAATTGTATCAAATAGAACTGTTTTACATTTAACTGTGTATAAACAAAAAATGTACTTATACTAAACTGAATTGTTTGAAATTTTAATGTTTTTTACATTTAAACTGTGTAATCATGCTAAATTGAATTGTTTAAAATAGAATCGTTTATATGTATAAAAAAAGGATTTGGCATTAAATAACCCTACATGGCTGAGATGCCATAAAATCAAACCAGCCCCACCCCTAAAAAAAGACCAAACTGGTTTGTAAAAGTAGCAAAGATTGAAATAATAAAGGCAGTATCCCACAAACATGTCATGAACCCACAAAACAAGGATCATAGAATCTCAGAATATTTTCAAGATATCACAGCAAGTTGTAAACTTGAACACAAGAACTATGGAAAACTGAGGGAGTGAAACTACCAGCAAGAAGACAAACCTTAGTAGAGGTAAAAATGCAAAAAGGTATCTTCAAGGAGACTCTTTATCACTATTATTTATGATAGTAATGATGTCACTGAATTATAAACTACGAAAATGTAAATGAGGCTACAAATTTACTAAGTCGCAAAAAAGATAAAATCGTTTCATAGATATGAATGATATTTAGATATTTGTTAATAATAGAAAAGAAGTAAAAACCTTATACAAAATATTAGGATCTACAGCCAAGATATAAGGGAATGTACTTTGGAATGGCGATGCTTATAACGAAGAAAGGACAGGAGACACTCGTGGTGTAATGGTTATCGTCATAGGAAATGGACAGGATGACTCGAGTTCAAATCCTAGTCGAGATTCTTTGCATTTCACATAGCGCTAAAACCCTTAGGAAAGTTTGCATTCAACTGTTCTCTAGAATCCTAGCTAGGGGTAAATAGAAGGGCAGAAGGGGTTTTATAAATTTCACATAGCGCTAAAAACCCTTAGGAAAGTTTGCATTCAACTATTCTCTAGAATCCTAGCTAGGGGTAAATAGAAGGGCAGAAGGGGTTTTATAAATTTGGTATGGCAATCGGTTTAAGAGAAGGAAACCCTGTTTAACCTCGCTAAAAATTACCTAGTGTCACACCTTGCTCATGCGGAGGGATTGAAAATGAAAAAAACGGTAAAAAAGAAACAGAAGGAATAAAACTAACCAATCGGAACGCGTACAGAATAAGATAACAACAAATACCTGGGAATATTAGAAGCGAGTGCATCAACCAGAGATGAAAAATGGGAGAAAAGAATACATTAGAGTAACAAGAAAATTTCTTGAAACCAAAGTCTGCTGTAGAAATCTAATTAAAAGAAAAAATACCTTGGCAGTCTCCCTTGTAAGAAAAAATGAAGCGATGATGATGATGCACAAAGTCAAACATACGAGAGATGACTTAGATTCAATGTGACAAGAAAAGAAAGAGTATTGACAATTGTGTGTAGGTGCACAATTTAGGAACTAGAAGAATATACAAAAAAAAAAACGAAGAGAGATTGATTACAGCAGCAAGTAACAACAATAACGATAGAAAAATAAAATAAAATTTAGAAGAAACAATGGGTAGAAAAAACAACTCGATGCATACTTCAAGCAGCAAACTAAAGAAATTGGTCATAAAATGACTGTTACATGGATACGAAGAGGAAACTTAAAAAGAGATACTGAATCTCCATAAATAGCAACAGAAAATGAACAACAAGCAAAACTGGTTGGTTGGTTGGTTGGTTGGTTTTTATGGCATATCAACCTTTGTAGGTTATTTAACGCCAAATCCATTTTTATGCAAATAGTCAGTTCTATTTCAAACAATTCAATTTAGCATGAGTACACAGTTTAATTGTCACAAACATTTCTATTTCAAGCTATTCAGTTTATTCAAACTGTTCTAACTTAGCTAATTCAGTTTAGTATAAGTACAGATTTTGTTTACTCACAGTTTGATGTCAAAACAGTTGAATTTAAGTATAGTTTCAATGTCAAAAACAGTTCCATTTCAAACAATTCAGTTTAGCATAAGTTAGTTCTTTTTAACCCATGATAGGGCCCTTATCAGGTGCTACTATTCCGGAGCAGAGTGGAACTGGGAGCAATGGCAATGAAGGGGTGCTCTGCATTTCCCAAATCTCCAGCATCACTTGAACCTCACCATCAGATTGTTTAGTGTCATATCCAGGAAACTCATTGGAGGTGGGGGGGGTCTTACCCCTCTGCAGAGGTGCAGTCGGTGTATTCTACAGCCCCTGCCGACTGGGCAAAAGCACGATTGGGATTAGGGAAGACATCTACTGCGAATTGTATAAGAGACTGGAATTTTACCAGACAGAGAGTATTTGCATAAACTAGAATCTTTCCAAGAAACGCATAACGATTTTCATTTACAAACTGATCACCTAATCAAAACCAGAGGACCAGGCCTAGTTTTTAGTTATCAAAAAGGAAAGAACTTGTCATCCTGTAGATTGTACCGTTCCAGCGAACCAGCAGTGAAAATAAAAAAGTGAAAAACAAGGACAAACAGGAGAAATACCCGAATCTCGACAAAGATCAGTAAAACTACTGTACAAGAAGATACCAGTAGTTGTTAGAACACTTGGATCAGTCTCCAAGAACCTGAAAAAGAGACAAGTTGAACTGGAGATCATAAGAAGAATGATAGACTATCCAGACCACAGCAGTGATAAAATCACTTCTGATACTTAGAAGAGTCTCGGAGACCGGAGGAGATTTGATATCACTCAAACTCCAGTGAAAATTTACCATTAAGTTCATTACGTTCACTTTCGGGCAAATACCCTTGGGAAAGGTATGAACCCCCTTATTCTCCCTCCAGCTATGGGTAAATAGTAGGACGGACTAGGTTCTTCAGCCTTGGTGAGGCAACTAGTCTAGGAGAAGGAAAACTCTGAATTAAAAACCTGTTAAACTCCGCTTAAAAATTGACCTTGTGTCATATCCTGCCCGAGCGGAGGGGTTGGTAAATAGTACCATTAAGAGCTGGTGTAAAAATCTTGCAAGAAATTAAATGATAATATTCTAATCTGATCTCGGTTATTATTATTATTATTATTATTAGTAGTAGTAGTAGTAGTAGTAGTAGTAGTTGTAGTGAAGTAGTAGGACAAGTTTGGTTTGGTTTGGTTTGGTTTGGTTTTATTGTTTAATGGCATGTCGACTTATGGGTCATTAAATACTGAAATGCGATTCATTTGTAAATGATTGATTGTAACAATAATTATATTTTTAATATTCCTCTTCATTTTTTTTATTTCATATTTTTTTACTGTGATAATTTGTTTGCACACAATTATTCAAATTTGATACAAATAATTTGCACAAATTGTATGGTTTCAAGTATTCCTATTTAATACTAATAATGTATATGCAATTATAAAGTAAAGTAAAAGAAAGTTGGCGACCCGAAAGCTCCCTTTTCGATAGCTACTACACCAAGGTGTAGGGGAGGGCGATACTCCTTTCCCTGGATTGCTCCACTTTACCCTTACCTTATAATCCTGAGTGTTAAGCAAGATAGCATCAAGTAGCATTTTTGAGTCTTTGGTATGACTCGACCTGGGATGGAACCCAGATCTCTCGGGCCATTGGCGAACACTCTAACTATTAAGCTAATGTACGGTATCAAATATTCCAATCGAATACTTGCACAGTAGGCTGGGACGGTAAATACATAACATAAAATAATTAACTGATTTTTGACATTGAAACTGTGTACTAATGCTAAACTGAATTGTTTGAAATAGAATTGTTTTTGAAATTCAAATTGTGTTCTCATACTAAATTGAATTGTTTAAAATATCACTATATATAAATAAATGGAACCAAACCTATCTAACACTAATGAATTATACTCATTAAATGCTTGATAGTAATTATTCCTACTCAATAATAATCATTCGTTTTCAAATAGTTATATGGTTTCAAGTATCTTTACAAGAAAATTTGCGAATTAATGGTTTCAAGTAACTAATAATAATAAGAATAATAATAATGCACAACCCAGCACCTGTCCTAGAAAATGACACACATAAACTCCCATGGGACTTTGACATACACACGGATCACCTAATCTCGGCCAGAAGACCAGTCCTTATAATAATCAACAACGAAAAAAAGAGAATTTGCAAAATTGTCGACTTTGCTGTGCCAGCTGACCACAGTATAAAACTGAAAGAATGTGAAAAGAAGGATAAGTACCTCGACCTTGCTAGAGAATTGAAAATGCTGTGGAACATGTAAGTGACGATTGTAACAGTTGTGATTGGTGCTTTTGGCACAATAACTAAAGGATAATTAAAAGGCCTGGAGGACTTGGAAGTTGGCGGACGGGTAGAGACTATCCAAATGACAGCATTACTGAGACCGGACAGAATACTGACAGGGGTCCTGGAGACTTGCGGAGACTTGCTGTCACTTAAACTCCAGTGAAAAACCATCAGCTACTGATATGAAAAACTCTAAAAGAGTAAAAAATAATAATAATACTTGTTAAACAATTATATCTTCAAATGACTATCATTTATACAAATGATTTTCCCATAGATAAACTGTACAAATTATTTCGGTCTGATAATTTTCCAACATCTGAGTCATTTATGGGACTTTACTAAATGTCATAGGGGACTTGTAAATCATGACAATGAAGGAGTGATTTCATACTCCTCAGAGTACCAGAACTGGAGACTCAACACCGGATACAATTTAGTATACTCAGAATGCCCTATTTGGTGGTGGTGAGGGTGTGTCTGACCCTTCTGCAGGGAATGCAGTTGGCTTATTCTATACCTCACAGACAGGACGAAGTCGTAGCAAACGAATGAATAATGTTAAATAGAATTATTAGTGTTAATTGCAATTCTTGAAACAGTTTAGTATCCTGATGGTAAGGCTTGAGTCTTGGAGTTTGAGGAATATGGAGAACCCCTTCATTACCATTATTCGCAGACCCAATTTTACCCCGAATGGTTATGCTTGTTAGGGTCTAATCTATGGGTCAAATAGAACTTTTTTTTTGCTTGGGATTATTATTATTATTTAATCAAAACTATATAGCTGTATGCAAGTTGCATGTCTTTGGAAAATTTTATAAATAGAATTACTGATATCAAATAGCAGAACTAGAAATCATTTAACTGTGTGCAAACAAATGAATGATATTATTAACTGAAGGAAAACAAAGGATTGATATTAAATTAGATGCATCATGAACCAAATTACTCGTGTTAAACAGCAATACTGGTAACGGTTTAATTGTGTGCAAATAAATGAGCTCTAACTCGTTTAAAGATGTTACCTACAAACTATTCACTTTCAACAATATATATATATATATATATATATATATATATATATATATATATATATATATATGTGTGTGTGTGTGTGTGTGTGTGTGTATATGTCAGCTTCGTAGGTAGACTGGTTGTAGTTTGGAGAATCTTCCGGGAGTGATAGATGATAGGTACAGGTGCAGAGAGAGAAGGTGAAAGTGTGAAGGAAATCCGTGCTATAGACGCGACCTGATGATGATGAAATATATATATATATATATGTGTGTGTGTGTGTGTGTGTGTGCTAACACATGCACACTTACACACACAAATATACACGTATACATACATACATATATATATATATATATATATATATATATAACTTCTTTCGGATCGATTGCTTTGCTCACTTAGTAGTATAATATGCTAATGCTCTTAAATTGAAAGATCATTGTCATAATGTGAATTCTTTGACAAATGTATGTATTTACCGCACGAGGAGGGTGTGACATAAGGTCAATTGTTCAAATCCAGAACTTTTTTCAAAGCTATTAATTAGCACCAAGTGAAATACAAACAGCCTCGTCCAGGATTTGAACTCGGGTCGCCGTGTTTATTTCCTACGATATATAACCATTACACCACGAACACCTCCTAACTTGGACGAATAGGAATTGACTTTCATTACGAACCAAGATGCAGCAAGTCTCCTCCAGGGTCAAAGCCTTTCTGCACTACTCTGCCTTGTGTCGACTTCTCTGTTGTCTGGATAGTTTTAGTTCATCCTTAGTATTTTTACTGAATTTAAAGATACCAAACTAACCACAATGAAACTCCACGTTTAAACAAGATAGTTGATAATACATGCATATCTATCTAACTATCTAGCTATCTATCTATATGTGTGTGTGTGTGTGTGTGTTTGGTAAACCTTTTTAAAAAAAGAGGTGTCTTGGATATGACATTTAAGTCCAACCGGTAATGAAGCTCCAGTACTGAGTTTCTGAGGTGTATGGACTGTCCCTTTGTTGCCATTACTCTCAGGTCCACTTTGATACAGAGTGCTTGTGCTTGTTATTTGAAGCTCCGATTGTTTACAAATGATTATTATTCCACTACTTGCGAGTTTTTCCCACCAGTTTTGATACGTGGTCTTTCATTGGAGTCTGAGTGACAGCAAGTCTCCTTAGGTTTCCAGAATCCTTCTGAGTATTCAATTTTAACAATGCTGTGGTCAGCATTGTCTCGATCCTTTCTCGAATTTTCAACTCCTACAGTCTTTTTTCTTAGCCCATGTGGACCTTTTTTTTTTCTTGTTAATTAACAAAAGCTCTTGTCTTCTGGCTGGGATTAGGTGATCTGTTTGTATTTCAAAATTTCTGGGAATTTTATCTTTTTTCCTTAGACGGATTCTGGGTTGTGCATATATCATTTATTAGTACGGTCAAATTTTAATCTCTTGCACACTTCATCGTGGATCACCTTTCCTACCCAGTCATGCCTAGTCTTGTACCTCTTTTGTACTAATTTGCTACATTCGCTTATTATGTGACAAATCGTTTCATTTCTCTTTCCACAGAGTCTACACTTGCCATTCTGTTTTGTATTATCAATTCGTGTTTTAATATAATTGGTCCTGAAGGCATTTTTGTTCTGCTACTGAGAAAGATTCAGTTTCTCTCTCTTGGTTTCCCTCTTTTAGCCATGTCAAGAGAGCAATCACGACAATTTGTTGCTTGAAGTATCCATATAGTTGTTTTTTTTTCCCATTTCTGTTTTCAGCCAGTTCACCCTCACTGTCTCTACGTTACTGGAACCTTCCAAGTCGTCTCCGTTATATCAAATCTTATTTTCTCATAAAGATACTCTCATAGAAATATTAATATTTTTAACTACTTATGGGAGATTCCAAAAATATGCTCACAGGGATGAAACGGAAGCTACTCTTTGAAATTATATCATAAAGGTAAAGATGTTAACATTTTTTAATTACCGCAAATATATATATAAATATATATATTTATATATATATAATCTATTAGAAAAAAATGAAAAATGATTTAATTGTAGGTAAATATTATAATACGAAAAAAAAATTCACCGGATGTAGTTTTTATTCATGATATGCCGCAGTTTTGGATTTGTTAAATCATCTACCATTAATCGCAGATATTAAAATGTTAAAAAAATATTTTTCGGAAGAAGCATTTTAAAACTTCCTTTTAATCGCCCTATAGATGGTTTTACAAAAAAAACAGTGCCATAAAATCAAATATAGACTATTTTGTTTTTACATACATACATGCATACATACATATATATATATATATATATATATGTGTGTGTGTGTGTGTGTGTGTGTGTGTGTGTGTGTGTGTGTAATTTAGGTCTAGATGTAATTAAAAAATTATTAATTAATGAAATTTTTTTTAAATAATTTTACTACATTGCTAACAGAAATTTACATTTAAAACGGAAGTGGGCTTAATGAAGAGGTAACTCTTCATCCCTCTTCTATCCCCTCCCACTCTTATGTGTCTATTCTAGTTTTTTTATCAAAAAGATCTGAAGAAGTCCTGTTAATTTTTTTTTCGTGTTTTTGGAAATTTCAAAAATGCGTAACAGGATTGAAATAAATTTATAATCCTATATGACCGGTTTCGTTGTTTTTTTCTTAAAGAAAAAAAAGTATATATATATATATATATCTTGAAAGAGCTTAATGTTTTATTTACTGAATATTCTATATTTTAAATCGGCTCTGCTCATCGAAGAATTTTTTTAAATGATTTACTTTGAACAATAAAACCTTATATTTATTATCATTATCATTATTTTGCACCCAGGTATTTTTCATCAAGGTATTTTTTACACTTGTTTTAACTGGCGATTTTTCACCGAAGTTTGAATGACAACATACCTCTACAGGTCCCCAGGATTTTTCTTAAGTATTCCAGCTGAATTATACACTATTATATATCTAATGTCGTCAGTTCTTTTGCGTGTATATGTTCCATCGACGAGAGGAAATCTTAGTTATAGTATCACGTGAACATTATTTATTGTATGAGCCGATAATGTCGATCTATTTTGCTACCCGCTTCACCTGAGGGTGTGAGTAGATGCAGTGATGGATTGCAGCTTAAAGAGATAAGGACTGAAGCGTTTCACTCAACTGATTATACATACATACACACATTTACAGGTAGACATGAAATGACAGCCAAAATGTTTGTATGGGTGGAGCTAAGTCATATACCACTGAGACTTGTTATGTGAATATTTAATTGAAAATACGGCATTCTTTCGTCTATTCTTTCTTTCTTTCCGTCTCTCACACACACACACACACAAACACACACACACACACACACACACACACACATATATATATATATATATATATATAAAGTAAGATTAATAACTCACACCTTTGAGTTTCACAAGTCAGATAATCACGTGAGATCACCTGATGAACGGTGTGGTCTGAGTTTTTTTCTTTGTTTTAATGACTTATCATATTTACCAAACCCTCCGCTCGGGCAGGATATGACACAAGGTCAATTTTTAAGCGGAGTTTACAGGTTTGAATTCAGAGTTTTCCTTCTCCTAGACTAGTTGCCTCACCAAGGCTGAAGAACCCAGTCTGCCCTACTATTTACCCATAGCTGGAGGGATAATAATTGGATTCATACCTTTCCCAAGGGTATTAGTGCTATGTGAAATGCAATCAGTTTCGTCCAGGATTTTAATGACTTATCACCCTTCGTGGGTAATTTAATATCAAAGCTCTCTATGTAGAAGAACAGTGTTGAAACTATTTAACCCAAAACTTAGTGGAGGAAGGGAATAAGTTAATTAATACCTTTCCCAAAAGTATTAGTTCGAAAGCAAACGTAATAGCGTGTGCCTGGGCTTCTTACTACGGCGTTGCCGTGCAGCACGTTACCCACTATGTCATGGGGACTCCTTTCTGATGATTGGACTAATGTTCAGTAATTATGATTAATAAATGAGAGTAGGGTCAGTTGCATTGGGAAAATATTCAAATATTTTGAAAAAGGAGTCACTTGTTGTGTTAAATAAATTACATTTTCCATTAATAATGTCCTGACTTACCCATTTACCTTGGCATGTGTGTGTACATGCGTGTGTACATGTGTGTGCACACGCGCACGTGTGTGTGTGTGTGTGTGTGCATGTGGTTTTGTGTGTGCATTTCTGTGCATGTATGTGTGATTTATATGTGTGTGTGTGTAAATATATATATATATATATATATATATATGATCGAGAGAGAGAGAGAGAGAGAGAGAGAGAGAGAGAGAGAGAGAGAGAGATGAACTGAGAATGATAGATAGGTATTAACAATTTATGATAGATAGATAGATAGAAAAACAAAAGAGAATCAGACATATATCACAGTTGAAAAGAGTTGAATATCAGTAAACTGAGATAGATAAACAGATACATAGACCGACATAGATAGATAGATAGATAATGTTGTTTCGGTCACGTGATTTACCATAATATGGCAAAATTTTTGACTCACCCAAGTATTCTTTTTTTATTTTACTTTTCATGCATTTTCACGATGACAGGAAGTTCTCACAAGAATCGTGTAAAAGAATCTCTTCAGAACTCCAGTATCTTTTTTATTGCATAGTCTTGCAGACAGGTGTAGCAATGTAATACTGGCATGCGAATAGATGTTATTAAAAAAGCCAGCGGCCGAAAGAAATACGAAAGAAATACTTTGATGAGTATCTATCTATCTATCTATCTATCTATATAGATAGATAGATAGATAGATAGATTCAGAAAGAAGAAGGAAGTCATATATACATAAATAAACAGACAGACAGACAATAAGATAGATAGATAGATAGATAGATAGATAGATCCAATGAAACAAGTGGGAAGTGCTTGCCAGCCTGAACAGAAATCATTTCAAATTCTGGTTTCCGTTCAAATTCAAGCCATGAGACATACTCGTTATAAATCGGCCACAACGCAGTTCCTCAGAGAAACAAATTAATGGTTTGGTGGAGCGATAATTAGAGGATGGAGAGGATGCTGATGGGTAAAAGCTAAGCAATGGGTGTCACGTAAATACAATGGCTGGATTGTATAACTTTTCCTCTAATGAACGTCGATATTTTCCTTGTCGCCTGTTGCTAGTTATTTTACACGAAGCAACCAAGCATTATACAAATCTTTAACGTTCATCATCACTTAACTTCTACCTCGCATTCGTTGAAGAACGATGACATTTTTTCTTCATTTCTGTCCTCGTGTCTTTTGACCTGTCTGTATTTTTAGTTTTAATGTGAATCAAAAGTTTTACAATATTTTGACAGTGTGAGGCACAACTCAGCAACTCCGTATAGTATTGCCAAACTTGTGAATATGATGAACCACACTAAACTGCGAGATACTGAGCTCGCCTCATACTCTCCTAGTTGTAAGGAAATACATCGGTTGGGATTACATCTGTAGAGATTACATCGCTTAGCTCCTGATGGCCACTAGGTGGTGTGACTAAACTAGCATATAAAACAGCTCAGCAAAGTTTAACGCTCACTCTACGGCCAGATGCATGCAAAAAAGTATGCGTTTACCAACAAAAAAAGGGAGCTCTCGCATCAACAAACCCCGTGTCAATACTATGCTTTGACGTAAGTTTTCACGGAACTTCCTTTCTATAAAGGATCCCCAATTTATGCTAAAAGACTCTTCAAATGCATGATCGGACTTTTCCCTATATTGTGTCTTTTAGTATTTTATGTCATTTCTTTATTCATTCTATGAAGTTTGCCCTGGCAATAAATATACTGTTGTTTATTCATCGTATTTTTTGCCCTAGAAAATATTAAACAACAATGCATTTCCTCGAGTACAAGAGATCGAATTTTGTTCTTTACATTCAAGTAATTGTGGTGGTGAGTTTTTGTCATTCAAATACGATGAATATACGAAAAAAAAAAATTCAATCATTTGTCTAGATTTCGTAAATAAAGCTTGACAACTTGTTTTATCATTTGGTAAATATGGGTTCTTGTCCAACAAGAAACATGACGTAACAGATATAGGCGTTTGATTAGTGTTTCTTTGTGAAATCATCTGGAGGTTGCAGGTTCAATCCTGACTCCAAGTAAATAACAAAGAATATTTACTACAGCTTAGCGTTTGTACTTGGTTATGGTTGGGGGAGTGAGATCAATCTGCCCCCGTGGATTGAATAAAGGTTTCGGTTAAGTTCCGTGTAGGTTCCCGAGCTCGACAAGATACACCAGAAGAATGCAGAAGGACACATAGGCCGAAACGTTCTAAATATAACAATAAATATGAAGACAATGGTCCAAATAAACTAAATGATAAAAAACAAACCTTCAAGTAGTTGATACTAAAGCACACTCGATTTCATTCCTACAGAGTACTACTAGCAGGATGTAACTTCATGGCTTGGAGCACAGCTTCGGATTCAACGTTTTTGACCCCCTTAGATATGCCTGATCGTCAAGGTTCTAGAAATCTGAGGGAGATTTCTTCAGGTATCTGATTACTGTTCTCTAATCATCTGCATCTTCAATTTTTAAACCCTATTGTTTTGTTTTGGGAGTTGGGGGGTTATTTTTTGGCTGTTTTCACGGTATTATAATCCAGTTTGAACTGGTAAAGTATAACTTAGCGGATTAGGCAACGTTGCACATTTATCTGTGCGGTATCAACTTACACAAGGATTGAAGAATTGCTTCAGTTACATGATATACGCGCCACAGATGAGCACATACTACCAGAATATTGCAAAACTTATGATTCACTCAAGTATTTTCTTTCTTTCTTTCTTTCTTTCTTTCTTTTTTTTTTATGCATTTTCACGATGATAGGAAGTTCTCTCAAGAATCGCATGAAAAAATCTCTTTTGAACTCCAGCATCTTTCTCTCGAATCAATCTGGCACGCAGACGTTGTAATACTGGGACGCAAGTAGACGCGATAAAAAAAGCCAGCAACCGAAAGGAAGATGAGTTGTTAGGGTTCAACATCTCTTGCAGCGCGCTAGGTGAAACATGATAAGCTTGATCTAGCACCCAGGACCAGTCTTCCAAAGTTTTCCAGTCTAAATGGAGACGGATACCGAAAAATATCACTCACCCGGGGCGAAAGTAGGAGTTGGATGTGCTGTGAACCTTAGTATATATCTATATACTTCCGCCAACAAAAAGAGAAAAAGAAACTGAATCCATTTTATATATATATATATATATATATATATATATATATATATATATATATATTCTCTTTTGGGAGCTGAGGTATGAGGAGAGGAATATTTGCAATGAATGAATCAAAGATACTAGTAGAGTCCCGTTCCTAGTTGAATAACCTGAACATGAACTGCCTGTTGCGGATTTCTTCCAGCTCCCACTGCTTCAGTGACTAAACGAAAGGGGGATAAAAAAAAAAGGAAACGTCATGTTGTGTTTTAGTAATTTTCTTCCTCAGCCGACAATTAGCCATCACTGTCAAAGCAGTTATTGATGATAATGCTATACAGGCTGCTGATTGCTAACTCGATACGTTGTTCTTTAACTGTTACCTATCTAAGTATTGAGCAAGATCATCTTTGCTTAACTTCAGTGATCTCGTAAAAACCGATGTTTTAAGCGGGATTTAGATGTGAGTTTAGATAATACGGCGTAGAACAACTTCCTAGTGATGACAATTCGATAATCAGTTGTAATTAGTCTGACAAACTAGGTTGCTAACCTTTATAATATAACTGGAGCCCAGAAGAGAGTGAAGTACCCGTTCATTGCTATTACTCCCAGGTTCACCCTGATGTCCGAGTGGTTGTACAAATAAATTATTATTGTTAAATTGAATCATTAGTATTACATAGCAATACGAGAAACCACTTACCTATATGCAAAAGACTGAATAATGTTTAATAGAATCATCAGTGTTAAATACAAAATACTTGAAACCATATAGCGTCCTTGGTATGACATTAAACTCCATCTAATTGTAAGGTCCTAGTCTTGAAGTATGGGGAATACGGAGTACCCCTACATTATCATTATTATCTCAGGTCCACTCTTACTCGGAGTAGTAGTACGTGTAAAGTCCAATCTAAGGGTTAAGTAAAACTGTTCAATCTTAGGTTATTGCTAAATTTAGATATTATTGTTTAAATGACTATACTGTAAACCATTTAACTGTATACAAATACTTTAAATATATGGAAATTTACTCAGCTTTTTGCTTAGATGTGGCACAAGGCCATATGAAAGGGGCACCCAATGAGAAATACTTTAAATATATGCCTTAATACATTAAGCGCCGGGGGGTATCGTCAGTGATTTTTTGCTTGGTTCCTTGGAGAGGTTCGGGTCTTCCAACATCATACTCCCTTCCACCAGCAGGCCCTATCAGAGATGATCAGTCTCTGATACACCATCCAGTTCACGCAACATAGGAAAAAAAGGGGAAATTGAATTGGCTTTTTATTTATTTGAACGATTATTGACCGCTCATCCGCGCATCTGATTGGCTGTTGCAAATTCATTTATGCAAATAAATAATTATTATTGAATAGATTTATTCATGCTAAATAGCAATACGTGAAAACATTTAACTGAGTTAACAAATTGGCTGTATCTCGTTTAAAATAAAGTTACCTACAAACTATTCGCTTAAAAAGTTGGCACTTAATAACTATCAAGGTTTGGTATGCCATTAAACTAAGTAGCCTATGAAGCCTAGTAGGTATTACCACTCTGGGTCTGAATCTGGGAATAATGACACTCTCCAGATCTCTTGAACTGGTGCCCCCTCCACTCAGGGGCAATTTGATATCCTACCCAAGGTATCCTTTCAATCTATTTTTAGGGAGGGGTCTTACTTCTCTGCAGTCGATTCAGTCACTGACAGGGTGGGGTTTAATTTATGTTATATTGCCTATGTCTATATAAGCTCTATTCTTACACAGAGTCTGTGAGAATTGAGACTGCGGCAATTGCACCGCTTATTTTTCGCCAAAAAACTGTTGATCAAAATTATCGCGAGTCCTGATTAAAAATAATGAGTTGTGCTGAGCAAACCAACTTATATAACAAAGTAATGATGTCTAGACGATTCGGCGCCAATTTTCTGTAGGTTTCATCGACAGTTTTTGGCTACACACTCTGTATTCACTGGACATAGCTTCGTGTAACTTTTTCTTGCTTTCTTAAACTGAAAATACCTTTCAGGGGTAAAACATCTGAGGGCATGGATATATACACGAAAATGTGTAGTCAATAATAGTGGAGTGGTTTTACCGAGGCGTAATTGTAACGAACGAGTGACTCCGCACTCCCAATAACTCTAGAACTGGAGCCTCAACTCTGAATATAGTGGCGGGAGGAGACTTTGTGGCCTAATGGCTAAAGTGCTTTACTCGAAGTGAGTTCGAACTCCAGTGGCTTTACTGCGTTCACTTTTGGACAAATACTCTATGGAAAGGTATGAATCCCTTAGCCCCAGAGCTATAGGTTACATGGTACCACTTCTGTTTTTCAAGAAGGATAACTTTAGAATAAAATATTCCACGAAGGTTGATATGCCAATAAACAGAGAAACTGAAACTGGATGTAGTTTAGTGCAATGCTCAGGATACCCCTTTAAGAGGGAAGTCTTACCCCTCTGCAGAGGATTTAGACTAGGAAAGATTCTAGTATGTGAAACAAATAAAACAGTATAGCCTCATATGACAAAGGGGGTTTCAAATATGCTTGGTTTAGTCAAAAACTCACCTTTCCCAAAGGGATTAGTCCAAAAGTAAACGTAATAGCGCGACTGAAATTTGAACTCGCTTTCTACGAGGTTGCAATTCAGTACGTTAGCTTCACCCCTTCGGGGACTTCTCCCTGTCTTAAATGATAAGAGGGACTATTTTCAAGAAGATTAACGTTTTATTCATTGTTCATTTCTGTCTGGATAAATACAGCTTCTGCTTCGATATCTTTTGATCACACCATAATTTGAAACATTTTAAATCATTATCCTTAATTTTAACAAGTATTTTTCTTGATCTTTGGTTACTTTTTAATCACACTCACACAGGTCATTATCTCTATGACAACAAGGAACAGTTTATATCGGAAACAACAATAAAGGATAAGCTCCCAGTGAAACTCAAAGTCAGGTCTACTTTTACCTCTGGAAAGCCCGGTTTTCTGTACTACCTGAATTTACTTCTATGCTACAAAAGCAATGCTATTGCAGTCATCGAAATATCAATTATAATAAAGCTATCCAATATTCTCATCACTGGCTTGTTGGTACCTTGTTTGTTATTGTTTTTACACACAAGTAGTGTTAATAGTATATTCTAACGCAATGACAGAGCTGAGGGGCATCCCAGAAGAATTCTTTCAGCAGTGCATAATTACTAATTATTAAAGGAATTATTCATACTTTTCCCAAGAGTATTTGTCCGAAAGTGAATGTGAGCGACTGGAATAAAAGTGACTGGAGTGAAAGTGAGTGGAATGAAAATAAGCTAATTGAGTTCGAACTTGCTAACCCCGATGCTGCTGTCGAGCACGTTAGCAGCTACGCCTGGTGGGGGGTCGTCCTCTCTTGGTACCTTGCTTCTGGTACACACTCAAGTCGTATTAATAGCATGTTTTAGACACATATTTTCAATCATTATTAATTCTAATAAGTATTTTTCTTCAACTTTTTAAGGAGATGTTCCTATTGCGTCGTAGCTAACATGCTGGACTGTAACATCGCAATAAGTGCTTCAAACTTCAGTCATGCTATTACACTAACTTTCGGATAAATACCGTTGGGAAAAGTATGAATTTCCTTAACATCCATTTGCAAATATTACTACTACCATCAAACAACGATGGCTTTAGCGCTAAGTCTGATATGCAATTAAACAAAGAAACTAAACTACTATTTTCTTAATTTTCTTTGTTTTTTAATCATAACTCATTAAACTCTACAATTATATTTACGATATTGGGACACGTCAGGAATCAGGAACACCCCCACAGTGTTCAGGAGCCCATTGCTGAGCGACAGCGTCTGGAAGACCATCCTAGCTAGCTAAGAATTCAGTGGCCCAGATAGCTACATGGACAAATTTAGAACAGGAGGTTTCATTTTTGCTCACCGCCCATCTTAAGGGTCCCATCATTCTGCGGAATTATATAGGACGTTTGTCTTTCGAAAGCGAAAAGTCTTCAGCATGAATGAAATGCACGCAGAATCACCATTCCTGTATGATTACGTAACATCAAGAAATGGTTACCGCAAGCGCGTAATGACATCAACGGCCGAAAGTAAACGCGTTTTAAAATCACAAATTGCGCTAAAAATGAAGATGAATATACAATGCAATTTCTCCTTTAAGTTGATCTGGCATATATATATGTATATACATATATGCCAGATCAACTAAAAGGAGAAATTACATTGTATATTCATGTTATATATATATATATATATATATATATATATATATATATATATATATATATTAAATACCCTGTCTGGTGGCAAAAGCTGTTTGGTAGCGCCAGGGGTGGCAGTACCGCCTTGAGCTACCGAAACTGTGTTATCACTCCTGGTTGGCGGCTGGTGAGGACAGATATTGCATGTGTTTTCACACGTTGTATGATGAAAAAAATGTTTAATTGTACGATTATCTTTACGACAATGGGACACGTCACATACTGAAAACACAAAAAATCATAATCATTATCATCTAAGCTACAAGAACGATTACTATCTGTTCTCTTGACTCAGATGCTAAAGCCGCATTAGATATATAAAGAACACTTGAAATACTTGTTTAAAAGCATAACTTCTCATGATTTATCTAATATCAAAATACGATTCGTTTGCAAATGTCTAGCTTGGTTTACCTTTTTTAAACCGCATATCAACTCCTAATGGGTTATTTATTGCCGACATTTAATTCATTTGTTCGATTGTAATTTTAACTAGATTTTTAATGTTATATTGCATTTTTTAAAATTTTATTTTAATTTATCAAAACCATTTGTCTGCGCGCAGTTATCATATTAAGTTTTCCTTTCTAACACCAATAATTCCCATACAGTTGCATTATTTCAAGTATTTCTGTCTAATGTTAATAATTTAAGCGCAATTATATGAATTAAAGTAAGTATTCCCATTTAATAATAATCCTTTGTTTGCACACATTTTTTTTTTACTTCTAGTAATCTGATTGATAATCTCAGACCCCCTTCGGCACTTTAGGTTTGGTTTGGTTTGGTTTGATTTAATGGCATATCAACCTTTGTAGGTTATTTAACACCAAATCCATTTTTATGTAAATAATCAGTTATATTTCAAACAATTCAGTTTAGCATGAGTACACAGTTTGTCAAAAAAATTTCTATTTCAAACTATTCCGTTTATTCAAGCAGTTATATATAACAATTCAGTTTAGTGTAAGTACAGTTTCAATGTCAAAAACAGTTCAATTTCAAATAATTCAGTTTAGCATAAGCACGCAGTTTAAATTTAAGTACAGTTTAATTGTGAAAAACATTTCTATTTCAACCTACTCAGTTTAATCAAACAGTTCTAATTCAGATAATTCAATTTAGTATAAGTACAGATCCCGTCACATGTCAAAACATGTCTTTGTTAAACAATTCAGTTTAATGTAAATACAGTTTCAATGTCAAAAAACAGTTCTATTTGAAATAATTCAGTTTAGCATAAGAAACAATTCAGTTTGGCATAAATATGCAGGCAGTATAAATCATTCTATTTACTTTTCTTCATTTGTTTGCACACAGTTGAATTATTACAAGAGTTTCTATGTAACAATAAGAATTGAACATCAGTCATTTGTTAGCACACATTTAAATAGATACGTATGATATGTAAGAGATTAACAATTTAAAAAAGTGATTGAGCTTATAAGTTTGCCGACAGTTAAGTGGTTTCAAGAATTGTAGTTTTTTATTATTTCTTCAAGATTAAGGCTGGCAACTACGCGGTCTGTGTTGCTCTCCAAACTCACAATACTGACGTCAAAACAGTTCTATTTCGAGCGATTCAGTTTAGCATACATTTAATCAATCATTATTAATTCTAATAAGTATTTTTCTTCAACTTTTTAAGGGGGAGTTCCTATTGCGTCGTAGCTAACATGCTGGACTGTAACATTGCAGTCTCAATGTCAAAACAGTTCTATTTTAAATAATTCAGTTTAGCATAAATACGCAGTTTAAATTCAAAAATCAGTATAGTGAAAGAAGCATGGTTTAGTTCTATTTAACCCAAAGATATGACCCATATCAGGTGCTACCAGAGTGGACCTGGGAGCAATGACAATAAAGGGGTACTCCGCATTCCCCAAAGCTCCGACATTGCTGGAACCCCACCATCAGATTGTTTAGTGTCGTATCCAGGACACTTGTTCGTGGATTTTACTCCTCTGCAGAGGTGCAGTCGTTGTATTCTACAGCCCCAGCCGACTGGGGTTAAATGTCAAAACGATTTTATTTCAGATAATTCAGTTTAGCTTAAGTACACAGTTTAGATGTAAAACAGTTCTATTTCGAGCAATTCAGCTTTGCATTAGTACGCAGTTTTAATGTCAAAATAGTTCTATTTTAAACAATCCAGTTCAGCATAAATGCGCAGTTTAAATGAATAAAAACAGTAAACGCCAACTACCATCTCTACTATAGCCATAGCCACAATTTACGCCATGTGCGAAATAGACATATAATGTTCATAACGATAGAACATATAAAGAACATAGGAATCTCGAAATTCGAAAACACGTAACGACTTCTTGTTCAGGTACGAAAACTTTTCATTAACTTTGAGTTAAAGGTTTCGACATAAGGAGGAGAGACACAACCTCGCTATGCCGTCTTATTCATTTGGCCCCTATCTCGTGCGGCACCCTCGGCGCGCAAATTCGTCTCACCTCAGCGAGCCCCAAAAGTCGAACCTCCTCGTTCGGCGTCTAGTTTTCAACTCTCCCACTTTCTTCAAATTCTCCACAAACCTCGGCGCGCTTCCGGTGCGTGACGTCACTCGCACTCCGTCACCCCGTTTCGTCTCGGACTATTGTGACATCTCTGAGTGGCACCTCCGTCCGCCCCTGTGCACCCGCCTTAACACCTACATCAATGTTGCACCTAACTAACCCATGTGCTGAGCCGAAACGTTCTCAGCCTAACTAAACTCAAAGGCATGAACCGAAATCTCTCGGCCATTACGTTACACATCTAGTCATGTGTTGACAAGGAGGATGAACAGGTAAAGACCTAAAAATCACAATATCATAAAAGCGAGATAAGGTGAATGGTTTAATGGCATATCAACCCTCGATGCCAAATCCTGTTTATACATATATTGTATATTTAAATGAAAAGTTTTATGGCAATATTTTTAAACAAACCAGAGTTCATTTGTTTGCACACAATCAAATGGTTTCAAGTATAATAGATGATTGAATAATTCTGCTTGACCCATAGATGGAACTCTAACAGGTATTACCACTCCGGATTAGAGTGGACCAAGGAGTAATGGCAATAAAGGAGTATTCCATATTCCCCAAAGTCCCAGGACTGAAGTTTCACTATCAGATTATTTGATGTCATATACAGGAAACTCGCTGGAGATTGATCTTATCCTTCAGTTAAGATGCAGTCGACATGGCCGGCATAATGTCAAAAGGAAGTCCCTTAGAAATATTTACATTGTTTTTAAACACACTGTATTTTACATTGTCAATTGAAAGTTGTAACATGTCATTTAACAGCCTATAAAGCAGTTCACTAACAGATAACAACAATTAACATTTTCAGATTTTTTATTAAGTTAAAAGCCAAGGGTAAGAGGCCTAATGTCATCGGAGGCAGTTTTTGGATTTTTTTTAGTGTGCGTGTTTCTTTTTTTTTTTTTTTTAATAAAATGTGATCTCTGTTTGCAGTCTTATACTATCATTGTTTTTTGTTTTTGTTTTTGTTTTTTGGGGGGCGGGGTAGATTTCTTGTCTAGATAAACGCAACTATATCTCATAAAAATCTGAACGCTTTTTCATGATACGCATGAAACGACTTTTATGCATTAGATAAAACCCGTTCATCATTAAACAAATCTATTCACGACGATTAATTACTTCACTTGCTTTGTGGTTCGCGGCAAAAGATACCATTTCTGGTTTAACTTCCGGTCAGCGAGTCGGAAGCCTGTCAATAGAGTTCGGAGCTGTAAATGGAGAAATCAGTGAGATTGGGATGACATCATCCGGGTTAGCATAGCAAGAATTCGAATTATTGAATTCTAATAAAGATGGAAAGTAAAACGCCCTGTCGACGAGGCTTAGAATATGCATTAACTGTGTCACCTTCAAAGGGTAAGACTACCCTAAAAAAAAAGGATATGCTAATTATGACACTTAACTAAATCTGATGGTGAGGCTCTGGAAATCTAGAGTCTGTGGAGTGCCCCTTCATTAACATTGCATTGTGCACACCACATGAAGTTTAATGTAGTGGACTCTTAGCGTTCATAATTTGATATTTTTCTAGGTTGTAAACCTGCTATAGCAACGCCGAGCACTTTTTCTTGCCATTTTTTTTTTTATATGCGTTCATCTATATATCTATATAGGAAAATTTAACCTTACGATATAATAAAGCCGAGCCATAGTGAAGGCACTTTTTTTATTATTTCTCTAAATCTCATCGGTAACAAGAACACAAACAAGGTGCAACGCAAGGATAATTTTTAAGCAGTTTAACTGATGAACATTTTTCTTTTTAAGTAGAGGAATTATATTGTGAATTGAATTACCACCACCAGATAATCCGGCGAACACTTGCGCTCGACATACGGAAACGCTGGACAGCTGTTTCGACCTTATCAGGTCTCATCAGCTGTGTATATCGTGATCTCACTGGAGATCGAACCATCGACCACAAAATGCAGTGCCGAAACTCTACCACTGAGCCATCTGTCCACATCGCACAAGAGTGATGCCAAATAAACTAATTGATAAGATCGAAACAGTTGTCCAGAGTTTAACAGGTTTGAATTCAGAGCTTTCCTTATCTTAGACCCGTCACTATACCAACATTAAAGAGCTCAGTCTGCCTTATTATTTACTCATAGCTGAAAGGAGAAAAGTTGGTTCATACCTTTCACAAGGATATTGGTGTGATGTGAAATGCAGAGATTTGAAATCGGGTCGCTGTGTTAACCATTAACTAATCAGAATGCAACTTGGACTAAACAAAAAAGCATTATTAATGCGCTCATTTACGCAGTGTTTCAGCACTTTGATAACAAGCAACAAGTACCGTGACTTTAAGCAAAGTTTTATACAAGTCTTCATTTAAATTTTAAATGTTATTTTTTTTTTTATTGAAGATTGACTTTTTTTATCAAACTACATCAATGGATATTCTTTTTAGTTGTTTATATCTAATTTCGTCAATTTTGTCATTTACTTAGCTTTTTGCTTACATGTAGTACGAGGCCGTTTTAATTGAGCACCCAGTGAGACTACAACTCGCTCGTGAAAGTTTGCTAGTCGATCTTTCTAACCATTATACGACCCGAGGCGCCCAAATTTTCTCAATTTATTGATTTGCCTTGTATATTCATAACTATATATTTTATGTATTATTGGAGGTGCCTGTGGTGTAATAGTTATCGTCGTAGGAAATAGGCACAGCGACACGAGTTCAAATCCTGGACGAGACTGATTGCATTTCACATAGCACTAATACTATTGGGAAAGGTATGAATACAATTATTCTCACTCCAGCTATGGGTCAATAGTAGGGCAGATTAGGTTCTTCAGTCTTGGTGAGGCAACTTGTCTAGGAGAAGGAAAACTCTGAATTCAAACCTGTTAAGCTCCGCTTAAAAATTGACCGTGTATCATATCCTGCCCTAGCGGAGGGGTTGGTAAATATATATATTGTAAGTACTAATCAAAATGCTTGTGGCTAACATATTGGATTGTAACATCCTGGAAAGCGATTTCGAACTACAGTCGCGCTATTTCATTCACTTTCGGAGTAGAACTCTCAGGAGAGGTATTAATTCCCTTATATATATAAGTAGAAGTGACTGATAGATGGAGAGAGTAATAAATCAATGAAAGAAATGAAGAAAGCTAATTTTGAAAACTTATTTTGGAAATTTATTTTTAAACAAAGCAAATGACGAGATATTTCAAAAAGAGAATAATGATAAAATCTTCCAAAATTATTAAATCTTAATAAGGTTTTCGGTACAAATTAATTGAAAAATAAAAAAAAACTGAATAATGTAAGAAAGTGAGTAATGAGTAATAATGATAATCAATAAAATAATTTACGCAAAAATTATGATGCAAAAACAGTTAAACAGGGCAAATTTTATTTGTTAGAATTTTCAATGTAAATTTATTTATAAATTTATGTATCAAGATATGAAAAGAAAAATATGAAAAGTACAATTTCCCGGGTTACTAATGCAAAATTTTCTCAACAGTGTTAACTGATGGTCTTTCACTGGAGTCTGAGTGACTGCAAGTCTCCACAGGTCTCCAGGATTCTTTATATTATTCTGGCCGATCTTAGTAATCTGTAGTTTTTCTTATATGCGTTCATCTTTATATATATATATATATATATATATATATATATATATATATATATATATATGAAATTTTGACCTTATAATATGATAAAGCCGAGCCATAGCGAAGGTAATTTTTTTTTATTATTTCGCTAAATCTCATCGGTAACAAGAATCCGAACAGGATGCGACGTAAGGATAGTTTTTAAGCAGAGTGCTCCAATTTTCAACACTTTTGGCCCTCTTACTAAGCCCTTGGTTGGTTGGTTGGTTGGTTTTTATGGCATATCAACCAGTGTAGGTTATTCAACGCCAAATCCATTTTTATGAAAATAGTTCTATTTCAAACAATTCAGTTTAGTATAAGTAAGCAGTTTAAATCTAAGTACAGTTTAATTGTGAAAAACATTTCTATTTCAAACAATTCAGTTTAGTATAAGTCAACATCATCATCATGTCGTGCTGGTAGCACGGATATCCCTGACCCTCTCTTGCCACTTTTCCCTATCGTTCTTCGTCTCTGGCAGGTCTTCTGGAATACATCCCGTATCCTCACATAGTTGCTGAATGTATGTTCGTGCTGGTCGTCCTGCTTTTGCTCGGCCATATTTTGGGGTCCATAAGAGTACATCACTTATGAGTTCGTCCCTGCTTCTCCAGCAGTGTCCTGCATGTCTGGTTCGTCTAACTTGAATAGTTTTCGTGATAGGAGGCAGGTGGCCGTAGAGTTGGTGTCTTGTGGGGTGTTGCCGCTAGGACTTGTTCAAGATTGCACGCAGCATTCTTGTGTAATTGCCGTCTAGCTTCTTCTCCAGTCGTTTTGTTAGAGTCCATGAAGTGCATCCATATAGCAGTATCGATGTGACCGCTGCCTGGAAGAAACTGCGTTTCATTTTGTCGGTTAGGTCTGATTTCCATATAATCGATAGCCTATTTATAGATGTCCATGCCTTCGTTAGCCTCGTGTCGATGTCCTTTTCGGTTGATGAGACGCTGCTTCCTAGGTAAGTGAATTTGTCTACTAGTTTAAGAGGGGTTCCGTCTAGAGTGGAGATGTCACCCGTTTGATTATAGCACATATATTCCGTTTTGTGTGCATTGACATAAAGGCCTATGCCTGCGGCTGCTCGTTCCAAACTATGCAGTAGTGTTTCGGCTTAGTTGGGTGTATTTGCCAGTATCGCTATGTCATCGGCGTAGTCGGCGTCGGTAATTGTTTTTGCGGGGTACAGTTTAAATCTAAGTACTGTTTGATTGTGAAAAACATTTCTATTTCAAGCTATTCAGTTTAGTCAAACAGTTCTAATTCAGCTAATTCTGTTTAGTATAAGTACAGATTTTGTTTACACACAGTTAAATGTCAAAACAGTTCTCTATTAAACAATTCAGTTTAGTGTAAGTACAGTTTATATGTCGAAAAACAGTTCCATTTCAAATAATTCAGTTTAGCTTAAGCACGCAGTTTAAATGTAAGCTCGGTTTAATAGTCCAAAACATTTCTATTTTAAGCGATTCAGTTTAGTCCAACAATTCAGTTTAGCAGAAGTATGGAGTTAGTTCTATTCAGCCCATAGATATGATCCTATCAGGTGTTACCACGCCGGGCCAGAGTAGACCTGGGAGCAATGGCAATGAAGGGGTGTTCCACATTCCCCAAAGCCCTGGCATCACTGGAACCTCACCATCAGATTGTTTAGTGTCATATCCAGAGCAGTGGTGCAGTTGGTGTATTCTACAGCAATAAGCCTTTGGGGATCATTCCAAGCGCACCAATTACAATTGGTATCATTGTCACCTTCGTGTTCCATAGCTTTCTTAGTTCTCAGGCAAGGTTTAAGTACTTGTCTCTATATTCAAATTTTACATAATAACTCTTGACCGAGCCGTCAATCAGAAAGGCATAGTTATAAATAAGCGGAAGAAGATCACGTGATCTAATCGGAAGTTTGTGGGCGTTATGAAATAATATATGCAAATGCCCGTGGCAGTTGAGTCAATTAGATGTGGAGGCAATGAAGGCTAGAGTCAGAACAAGCGTGCAATCTGTGAAAGCAGCAGCCTCAGCGGCCTCCGGTTGAACAACCCCGGCCGAGACGCGGAAGGAGTGCTAAGTGTGGTCTTGACGATAACACAGCGCTCAATGGTCAAGAGAAGTTATCGGTCAATATAGCAATCTATCTTAATCTGTCCTTATCTCCGTCCGTCTCTCATGCACCACAAAAGCTACAACCCCTTTCGAGAATAAAGTGTGAGAGTTATATTCTTATAAAGAGAGTTGTGGTCTTTCTTCCCTCGTTATGGGTATACAACACAAAGTCCACTAGTCGACGGGTACTCTTTTTTTTTCTAAACGATTACTAGATCTGGTGTTCTAATCAGGATTAGGTGATTTATTTGTAATCGAAAATCTCTGAGAATTTTATGCTTCTCATTCTCCAGAACGGATTCTAATTTGGGCATGTAACATTTGGTATTATTATTGTTATTGTTATTATTCCACTTTTTGTTATTTTTTCCCACCAGCGGCAAATTTCCTCAGGTCTCCTGAAAACTTCTGAGTATTCCAGTCGATCCTAATAATTCTATGGTCTGGATGGTCTCGTTTCTTCCCGATTTTCAAATCCTGCGGTTATTTTTTTTTTTTTTCAATCCTTTGAGTACCGTTCCAAGTGCACCAACTACAATCGGTATCACCGTCACTCACATGTTCTTCAACCATTTTAGTTCATTGGCAAAATCCAGGTGTTTGTTTAACGTTTTGCTTTCTTTTATTTTCCTTCTTTGGTTAGTTGGAACAGTAAAATCCACTAGATGATAAGTTCTTTTTTTCTTGTTAATTAATCTGCTCTTCTAGTCTGGATCAGGTTTAAGCGTCAAGGATGGATTCTGGTTTGTGCATACTCCATTTGGTGTTATCATAATTATTATATTACTCCTTGCGAGTTTTTCACACTAGCGTTAGCTAACAGTCTTTCACTTGAATCTCAGTGGAAATGGTGCAAGAAATAAAAATTTGATCACACTAACAAATGGTATATGCTCAAACCAGAATCCGTCCAAGAGAATGAGACCCGAAACAGATCACCTAATCCCGTCCAGAAGACCAGGCCGAGTAATTGATTCTTAATTAAATATAAAAGAGAGAACCTGCAGAATAATGGACTTTGCCGTCCCGGCGGAGTACAGAGTGAAAATCAAAGAAAACGAAAAGGGGGGAAAAGTACTTAAACCTTGCCAGAGAACTAAAAAAAAGCTATGGTGACGGTGATAACAACGATTTTCAATGGCTTTTTAAGGGGGTAGTAAGAATTTAGACATCGGAGGATGAGCTGAGACGATCCAAACTGCAGCACTTTTGAAGTCGGCCAAAATACAGAGAAGAGTCCTGGAGACTTGAAGAAATTTGTTGTCACTCAGACTCCAGCAAAAGACCGTTAGCTAAAGCTTGTGTGAAAAATTAGCAAAGAGAAATAATAATAATGATAATAGTAATAATGAGACATTACATCCCAGAGATGAGGTTGACAGACTATGTGTCAAGAAAAGAAGGAGGAAGGGGACTTGCCAGCATTGAAGATAGCGTTAGTGCATTAATACAACGACTTGAAGACTACATAGAAAAGCACAGAGAAAGACTCATTACAGCCACCAGAAATAATACTGACAACAGGAGGACCAATATAACGACAATAAGCAGAAAACAAAAATGGAAAGAAAAACAACTCTATGGACGTTTTAAGCGACTAATAAGTTACGTCTCACACGAGAAAACTGAATCTCTTCTAATATCAGCACAAAACAACGCCATAAGGACCAATAATCAAAGCAAGAATAGATAAGACGCAACAAAAAATCAGGTGTAGGTTATGTGGTTGTAGAGACGAATCTATCAATCACATAATAAGCGAATGCAGCAACTAATGTTCAGATAGAGTATAAGACTAGACACGATTGGGTGAGCAAGGTGATCCACAGGGAATTGTGCAAGAAATTTAAATTTGACCATACGAACAAATAGTATATGCACAACACAGCATATGTCATGAAGAATGAGACACGTAAACTCCTATGGGATTTTGGCATATAAACGGATCACCTAATATTGGCTAAACGACCAGACCTTAAAAACAACAAAAAAAGAGAACTTGCCGAATTGGGGACTTTGCTATCCCGTCTGACCAGAGAGTAAAATTAAAAGAAAGGGAAAAGAAGGATAAGTACCGCGACCTTGCTAGGGAATTAAAAAGCTGTGGAACATGAAAATGACGATTATACCAATTGTAATTGGTGCTCTTAGTACAGTCACCAAAGGACTAGAGGACTTGGAAATAACAGGACGAATGGAGACCATCCAAACTACTGCATTATTGAAATCGGCCAGAATACTGAGAAGAGTCCTGGAAACTTGAGGAGATTTGCTGTCACTCAAACTCCAGTGAAAGACCATTAGCAAACACTGATGTGAAAAACTCTCAAGGATTAAATAATAATAATAATAATAATCTATAGCTATTGAGATTTGAAATATCAGTGTGCAGTAGTTTTAAGGAGCCCGACAATATTTTTCAGACTTTGTAAATTTTCCCGTCCCCGTCATCATTGGATGCCATTGCCACTGTAGTGGCTATGACATTTACAAAGTGGAAGTACATCTAGTGTAACGGTTATAACAGAAGATGAACTTGACGAACCAAGTTCATATTATGGAGGAAGCTTTACTAATGTTCTTTAGAAAGGCATGAATCCATCCCTTCTTTATCCCACCCCAACTAAGAGTGAAATAGTCGGATGGAACGAGCTCTTTAGCCTTGGTACGGCGAACGGTCTCGAAGAAAGAAAATTCAGAACAGCTTTACTTCACTTAAAAATTGACTTCATGATGCTGTAGTGTAATGCTTTGTAAACTTGATTCACAAACCCTTGTTAGTGGGTTCGATTCAGATAGGCGGCTATTTTTATTTTTTTATTTATCAGAATGAATACGCAAATATGTGGAGATATATGAATTTGTACAAAATGTCTGCCGATAAATTTTCCTTTTCAAATTTTCCTTAATTTTGTTTTTACTTTTGGTAAATTCTTTTTTTCCGTTTTCAATTTTGATTAATTGCATTTTTGCCATTTTATTGTATTTCATGGATAAATTGCAATAAATTCTACCATAAATATTAACATTAAGACTGTAAAATCAAAATTAAAGTTCCAAGTTTTTCACATATAAAAACATAATTTGTATTTATCTAACTATCTGCTCTCAAAATTTACCTCCTGTTCTGTTTAGTAATGATTTTTTTTATAAACTCAGTCATCCCTCCACCACAATATAATCTCAGTCACCCCTCCACTACAATATAAACTCAGTCAGCCCTCCACCACAATGTAATTTCAGTCAACCCTCCACCTCAATAGGCCTTTAAAACAAGTTGATGTAGAATTCACAAATATTCTTATCGAGAATGTTTTTTTAACATACATTTGGATTATTTCTACTTTTCAGCTTTTGATCCTGAAGTGAAAGCGACTGAAATATTAAAGTATATTGCACTTTTTTCTGAGAAGAAACATAGTCAGATATGAAGAACAAATTACCAAGTTTATGGAAAATATTTGTCAGGAAAACTGTTCTGCTGCGTGCTATAGAAGAGTAGGTAACTTTTCGTCATCTTTTCTTGAATATGGTGAGGCGAGTGGCTGGAAAAAAAGTTCATTATATAGTTCTAACTTTTGGGGTAAAAATCTAGAAAAATAGTGCGTCTTATATACAAATAATTACGGTATCTAATTACAACCGGAAGTCATTTCGATACCATACATAAAGAAAAATGATGGTTTTATGTTGAAAATAAGCAAAAGAATGAGAGACGAAAAAATTTTTCTATCGGAATGCAATTAAATTGGGCCCAATTAATTGTTACAGAATTAATTAGAGGCCATAAACAAATAAATAAACGAAGCAAAGATTAAATGACGGGATCTAAACTTAGTCGTTAATGAATGAAGGTGGTGATTGATTCTGCAACAGCTCTAATTACAATCAACAAGATTGTGGTTCATACCGTGGCTCATCCATGGGGAACGTCGAATATTTACATTCTTATTCTTCAAGAAAAAAATAACAGTACAGGTAAAAACTATTCAGTTATCATTCCAACTACTTATATTTTAAACTAATCCCCGCACGGTACTTGAATATGAAATAAGGTCGGTTTTATGTGGGGTACCCTACTGAAAGTAAATCTTCCGGTGCCAAGAATAAATCTGCTATATCCTTATTCCATTTTAGAACATCTCAGGCGCTTTTGTATATATATATATATATATATATATATATACCCACCACTTGGACAGAAGAAAACCTAATATAAATTTGGCAGTATCATAACTGTTAGTGTACCACTCCATCACAATATAACAGAGTGTTATCCAGTGTTATACATCTCCGGTGTTACGCTTATAGGTTTTTGATAATGTGAGTTTTCCTTTAACAAAAATCCTCGAAGCAACAGCCTGGAAAACAGCACCTTTACCTGCCTCACATCTCAAAAACCGTCTACGTTTGAGGGACATAACATGCTGAGCACTACTGGAGAAGTAAAGACGAACTCAGACGCAAAGTTCTCCTATGGACTCCTACACATGGACACACCAATGCTGGTCGATCAGCAAAAACTTGTATACATCAGCTCTGTGTTGACACTGGATGGAGTTTAGAAAACCAGCCAGGCACGAGGAACGAAAGGGATGAGAGAGAGAGACAGAGAGAAGAGACAGAGAGAGTCAAAGGACTCCGTACCATCAGCACGGCTTGATGATGATATTGTTTTCATACATATATATAGTAAGTAAAGTTGACGACCGTGAGGGCTACCTGAAAGCTCCCTTTTCAATAGCTACTACACACAGGTGTCGGGAAGGGCACTACTCCTTTACTTGGATTGCTCCACTTTACCCTTAAAACGTACCTTATAATGCTGAGTGTTAAGCATGGTGGTATCAAGTACCATTTTTTGAGTCTTTGGTATGACTCGACCTGAGATTGAACCTTAGTCACCCGAGCCATTGGCGAACAGTCTACCACTTTCATATATATATATATATATATTGAATCCTTTTTTTTAAAAAAAGCATTCGTGGTTTTAAAAAAAAGAGCTTTTTTAAGACTCCTCTGTCTTTAAGTTTGATCTGTACTTCGAAAAACATTACTGCCATGAAATTAAGCCAGAGGCTTAAGATTAGGGTTAGGCTCTCAGCAAAGATAAACTATCGGCTGAAATCACGCGTGACGTGAGATCTCAGCTCTACACACTGATTACGATTGACTTAATAACCAAGTGAAATCCTTACAAATGCCTACGATTCTACAAGGTTTGTTTAGACCGTCATGACTGATAACACAAATGTAGGTTCTGTGTACTGAATATATAGATTGAAACAAGAACCAGTATTTATTACTTAATTTTTTGAGGTGGGGTAGATAAAGGTCATCAACATATAATTGAATTAATTACCGTTCCTATGTTATGGCGTATGTTTTGTGCCTGATTCTCTCAACGCCACAAACTTGGGGGCACAAACTTAATTCATGAGACCAAAACCTCGAACTCAGATTATACGGAATTTTTTGTTTGCTTTATGTAAAGTGAAAGTGAGATTGTACGCATACATACATACATACATACATACAATGATTATTCAACCAGTTCTTAGCCTCACCAAGATTTTAGATTTGTCACACAGCTCTCACCTTGTTATGGGCTTCACTGAACAGAAATTAAGACAGAAATTTGAATTAGTTTTTCTGGTTGTATATGAATTGTTAGTGTGTTGACACCATGAAGTATTCACCTATGAACCTAGATTGAGCGGTTTAGTTTCTAAGTCGCGTATTGGGGAAAGAATATCTCAAGCGTGCATTTCCTCCACGGAACATGATAATGGTGGGGAGAGGGTCTATATAGGTATCTCCACTGGGAATTGGAAACAAAGACTGTATAATCACAAACATTCTTTCTCCAATCCACGACTTAAAAACCCAATTGCTCTATCTAAATATTTTTGGAGCCTTAAGGATCAGGAGCTAATGTTCAGTTACGCTGAGAACCTTTCGCTTAGCGCATGGGTTAGTTAGGTGCAAACATGAGCGCAGGTGTTCACGTGCGCGCGGAGCGGATGTCTCATTCAGAAATGTCACAATCGAAACCCCTGATAGAAAATGTGACCGCGGGATGTGAATGACGTCATGCACCGGAAGCGTGCGCGGAGGATTTGGGGGATTTGAGAAAAGTCAGTGAGTCGAGTTTTAGCGTCCGAAGAAGAAGGTTGACTTTCGGAGCTCGCTGAGGCCTTGCGGCGGGTGCCGCACCTGATGGGGGAGCAGATGGAAAAGTCAGCATAGAAAGATTGTGCCTCTCTCTTATGTCAAAAAACCTTTTAACTCAAAGGTAATAAAAATTTTCGTACCTGAACTAAGAAGTCGTAAAGTTTTTCGTGTTTCGGGATCCCTATGTTATCTATATATGAGTTATGAACAATCTATGTCCATTTCACATATTCATGTATGGGTATGTTACACTAACACCCCAAATAAAGTGGAAAATAATCAGGCAGTCTTCAACTGCGAATAGCTTTAATTGTAGATGTAACTTGTGTATTGATGAAAAAAATTAGAATAATTAATTTTAAAGATGACAGACCACTGTTAAATGAACGGAACGAGCTTGTGTTCAAATGCAGACATAAAAGTAAATTTAGATTATCCTGACTGGGGGAAACCGAGGCTCCTACTCTAGGCAATAGCAGGAATATTGGTGCTGGATAATTTTTATTGGAATTTATTCCAGTAGTTGATAGTATTATATGATGGGGAGATTTATGTAGAGGAGATTTTTGGAAATTTAGATATTAATTCAGAATTAGGGTTTTTTGATTTCTGGAGTAGTTAATTCCCTTTGACCATTTTTAGGGTTAATTAAAGGCACCTGGTGGCTGCTGAAAGGTCTTTTTAATTTTAATTTTTATTCTATTTTATAAGGGAAAGTCTAAGATCACATTAGGTGAGGGAATTAACATATGTATAAGAAATAAACGAAGACTATATGAAGATAATTATTTAGTTTACAAGCTTACAATTTTCAGAAAATTCCACCTGCTATGAAAAATCTAGCATATGTTCAAATTAGGATGGGTCGACTTACATGAATACCCTTTTTCTGGTTTCTTAATGTTTTTAATACTTTATTGTTTTGAACCCCTTTACTCTCACCTGAGAATTTAAGATTTATATAAGTTTTTTTTTCTTTCTTTTTTCCCCCATACACATATGGACTGTAATCCATATTTGCTGTTTTTCAACCTCAAGTTAAACATGTACAATCATCTGATGAGACGAAGAGTTTAATGATATTCTCCGGCAAAATAAATTTATAATGACAATTTAACCAGGTTTGAGTTTCCTTCTAATTGCACAGTATACGTTCTGTATGTGAGTTTTGTTATATAAACCCGGAAGGAAAAAATATATAACAATAGCCATAACTCGAGCACTCGCATAGATTTATATGAAATTTCTCATATATTCTATTCGCGAATAATCCACACCCACTGTCTTCGGACGCTGACTGGATATATATGTATATATATATATATATATATATATATATATATATATTCTCATCAGAGGAAATGTAATGGAATTAGCACACTTGGAGGATGTTCACAAAGATTTTTTTATTCCACAGAAAATAAACTAATAAGAGATAAGATGTCTTCTTTTTAAGAGCTGAAAATTCTTGCTTGTAAAATATTCTTTAAAAAGCTAAAATAAATCATTTGGGTAAATGGTAGAATTTTTCCAGGTTATTCAGACGAAAATATGGTATAATTTAATATTGAAAAAAAATTATGGAATGATCATGCATTCCAAAAAGAAATACCAGCGGAAGCCTTAAATAAAAAATACTTTAAGTTCACTAATCCAATAATTTTTACCGTAGATAATATATATATATATATATATATATATATATATATACTTTTAAGAAAAACTAAAATCCGGTCACTTCTGGATTATAACTTTATTTCCATCCTGCAATGAGTATTGATATGAATCAATAACGAAATGTAACAGGACTTCTTCAGATCCAATGGATATAACGAATACAGCCAGAATGGTAACTGGAGGGAAGGGTGTGAAGAGGGGTGAAGAGGGGTGAGGAGTTACCTCCTCTTTCGGTCAATTCCGGTTTTTCTTTAGTTTCCAGTTGGGACCATAACAAAATAACTAGACGTTCATTTTAACGTAATTCTTCAGATTTAACAATAATTTAAGAAATTACAACAATTCTTATTAATCATAATCAAAGACTACAATAATACATATCTTAAGCTCAAAAATTATCCTAGCGTCCTTTAATTCGGACACCTTTTCACTGAAACATACATACGTCCGACCTCACATGGTGGGTTCCTATATTTCTTTTATTCCTTTTACCTCAACTATCCCAATTTAATCCTATTTTTATAGTTTATTAATCATTATCTTCGATTTTCGTCTATAGTTTAACTTTATTCCTTTTTTCTTAAAGGAATTGTTGCTCTGTGATGTCATTTACATTGAGCTATTTACCAGGAATATTTAAATATTCGAAATTTTAATAATTTAATTGTCGTGGCGGAATTATTCCCAACTCCGGATTGACTGGACTGAAGAATATATATATATATATATATATATATATATATATATATATATATATATCGTTGTATGAATTGATTTAATAATCTGATTGAGGCTATTTGTCTTTCGCTTCGTACTAATGCTTTTGGAAAAGGCATAAATCCATCTCTTCTTCCCAGATATGGGTAAGTAGATATGGCGTTAGAAAGGCAACCAGTCTACGAGAAGGAAAATTCTCAATTCAAAACCTTAAAAGTGTTAATCGGGGAATCGGTAGCATGCTGTTGCACCATTTACCTGTCTTTAGCTGTTCCTAAAAAGTGTGGCTAGTTCTATGCAAGTCTTGACACCATAAACGAATCACCTGTGTCGACCATTTACTGAGTTTGGGATTAGTTTCTTGATCAAATACACTGAACGAACATTATATATATATATATATATATATATATATATATATATATATATATATATATATATATAAGGCTTTTCTATTTTAAATTAGAATGTAGTAGCTACTCAAATCCTGCTGGTCTTAACCACGCTTTCTGGTCAATAATCTATACTACTCTTCTCTTTGTATGTATGACAATGTATTTTTCTATCGTCTATAGGACTGTAGTTCCTACTCGATTCTCAACTGAAATCCGTATGAAGGTATATATATATATATATATATACGTGCGTGTGTATATTCCATAACCTACAATGTAGGAAATGGAATATATATACATACATATCTAAGTTAGGATACCACTTGGTGACAGCCAGTTTCTTTCGTATGCAATCATCAGATCAATATATATATATATATATATATATATATATTACGTTCCTCTATTCTGATACCTATCTTAAGAAAAGTGTTAATTTCCCTTTTGGCAAATACAACAGCTTTGACGACTGAAACGTTTCAATTCGCAGAATAAAGATGTTATTTGTCAACACTTCTGATCAATCTGCATTTTTGGACACCCAATATTCACAGCATGAGAAATGATAGATGAGAGAAATCATGGGCAGATCACTGAAACCATTAAATCTTTGTTCTTTAATTTGATACAGAATCGTTATACACTTCTCATTCAGTTTCGAGATTACTTTTGTATGAACAACTGATAAAAGATAGAAATGATTTATACCACAAGTGAATTATTGCATCGAAGTTGGTATGAGTTATTTTCATTTCATACAAATATAAAGCCAAAGTTTTCATCTTTTGCATCATTTTACACCCAGTGAGTCTTTCACACTCTTCTTACCTGGTGTTTTTTCACATTGAGAGACAATAAGTCTCCTCGTGTCTTCAGGACTCTTCAAAGAATTCTAGCTGATCTTGATAGTGCTGTGGTCTAGATTGTGTCGATCAAGCTTCTAATCTCCATTTTCCTCAGTTTCTTTTACAAGACTTTGGGAACAGTTCCAAGTGCACCAACTACGATTAGTATCACCATCACCTTCATATTCTACTGTCTCTTCAGCTCTCTTGCAGGATCCAAGTATTTGTTTATTTTCTGCTTTTATTTTCCCCTAGTGGTCCCCCGAAATAGAAAAATCCTCTAGATAAGTTCTTTTTTCTTTTTTATTAACACTAGTTTTGGTCTTCTTTCCGGGATTAGGTGGTCCATCTTAAAATCCAAGAGAATTTCATGCTAAGCTGCTCGGTAGCGCCAGGAGTGGCAGTACCGCCTTGAGCTACCGAAACTGTTATCACCCTGGTTGGCGGCTGATGAGGCTAGGGTATCGCACGTGCTTTCACACGTTGTATGATGAATATATATATATATATATATATATATATACAGTGGGGTGAAATAGATATTCGTACATATGGAATTTTTTACTTTTTATCTTTTTTATTTTTTTTTTTACTTTTTTATATATATACATATATATTCTTTAAAAGGTAAAAACATAATCACCCAAACCACAACATTAAATATTTTTAACATTTATTGTGTTAGTGAAGTTCAAGAGTCCCAGGTCTACAGCTAGTTTGAATTCAGAGTTTTTCTTCTTCTATACTATTTGTTAAACCAAGATTAAAGAACCCAGACTGTCCTACTATTTACGCAGAGCTGGAGGGAGAACAGCTGGATTCATACTTTTCCTAATGGTATAAGCGCTATGTGAAATGCAAACAACTTTGTTCAGGTTTTGAACTCAGCTAGTTGAGTTGACTTCCAACGATAATAACCGTTTCGCTTCGAGCGCCTCCAAGTGCTCTCTATCCTTTTACTTAGACGGAGAGTGGTGTGCATGGTGTAAATCAACCGTTTCTTTCCAACAGCCCTCAACAACTGATTAACTTTCCAAACTATTTTCTAAAATTCTAAAACTCCTCGGTGACCTGAATGAGATTATCCAGTCACAGCCAGGGTCTCAAATTGATCATAGGTTGGTTGGTTGGTTGGTTGGGTTTTATGGTATATCAAACTTTGTTGGATAATTAATGCCAAATCCATCAGTTCTATTTCAAATAATTCAGTTTAGCATGAGTTCGCATTTTAATAATCACAAACATTTTTATTTCAAGTTATTCAGTTTAGTCAAACAGTTCTAATTCAAACAATTCAGTTTACTGTAAGTATAGATTTTGTTTACACAGTTAAACGTAGAAGCAGTTCCATATCAAACAATTCAGTTTAGCATAAGTACGTAGTTTAAATTTAAGTACACAGTTTAATTGGCAAAACATTTTTATTTCAAGTTATTCAGTTTAGTCAAACAGTTCTAATTCAAACAATTCAGTTTAGTATATATATAAGTATAGTTTTTGTCTACGCACAGGTAAATGTCAAAAGAGTTCTCTTTCAAACAATTCAGTTTAGCATAAATACACAGTTTATAAGTCAAAACTGTTCTATTTCAAGTAATTCAGTTTAGCATTTTAGTTCTATTTGACCCATAGATAGGACCCTATCAGGTGCTACCACTCCTAGCCAGAGTGGACCTGAAAGCGATGGCAATGAAGGAGGGCTCTGTATTCCCCAAAGCTCCAGCATTAAACGAACCTCACCATCAGATTGCTTAGTGTGATACCCAGGACACTCGTTGGTGGAAGTCTTACCCCTCTATAGATATACAGTCAGTGAATTCTACAGCCCCAGCCGACTGCGTCATTGATTTTAGGGTCACTGTCTCTCAATTAAATTCAGTTGACTCCACAGTATCTTTCCACCGTTTAACGGTTTATAACTGATTTGAATTACCAATTCTACTAGTCAAAAATGGATTTCACCAATCTATACAATCTATACCAATCTATGTTACACAATTCTCCTCCTTGAACTTATGTTTGCACGAAAAATGTTGAACAAAATTGAGCCCACCTTTCGTCCAGTTCATTTTGAAAAATTGATTTGTTTGTTAATTCAATAAATGTCGTTGAATGACTGTTAGGTAAGGTTTTGTTATTTTTTTTTTTTATATTTTCTCACCGCGACTTGGGCGTAGTGGCTAACACGTAGTTAATGAGTTCGAACTCCACTTCACTTCGGACTAATAGCCTTGTGAAAGGAAAGAGTGGAGGAAAATGTTTGTCACGAAGATTGTTCTGCTGTGTGCCATAAAAAATAGTTTACGGGCCACATACGCTAGGAAGACACATGTTTGAGACACGTGTTCTAGGATTGAGAATAAGTTTGGGATACTCTGAATTATTGTTTCAGAGACGTTTGACTCTGGTAGTAAAGATTAAGTAGAGAGTTCTGTCTTCCTGATACCTAGGAATTAGGATTCCGAGGATATTTCAAATAAAAGCAAACTGTATAAAAAGATAATTCTCATTTGTTCTGAATATACATATACATAATAGAGTGTTCGCCAATGATCCAGGTGATCGGGATTCAATCCCATGTCGAGTCATATCAAAAACTCAAAAATGGTACTTGATGCCGCTTTGTTTAACAATCAGCATCATAAGGTACGGTTCAAGGGTAAGTGGAGCAATCCAAGGAAAATAGTACTGCCCTATCCTTTGCTTCGGTGTAGTAGCTATTGAAAAGAAAGCCTTCGAGTTCCCCTCGACAACAGTCGGCCAACTTATTTACTGTATATATATATATATTCTCAGAGAATAAACAACTATGTTTCGTTACTAGCCCAACGTTACTTTGTGTATAAGCTAATTAGGAATTTTTTCTCTGATTTCAAACAAAAAGGGGCCATGTCCACTTTAAGTGACAGGCTTCTAAAATTAGTAAACCAGTTCATATACCTCATCAGCAATATTACAACGACCGAAAGTGAAGTCAAAATACGCCGAGCGAACGCGTGGAATGCTATTGACAGGTTTTCGCTCTATTGATAAGAGAACTGATCCATCTAATAAAATAAAATGGGATTTCTTCAAAGCTGTGTCAATACTATTATATGGATGCACCTTAGGGACACTAACAAAGAACCGAGGGAAAAAGCTAAATGGGAACTGAACAAGAATGTTACATGCTGTCTGTAACACAAAATAACATGGGAGGTGTCCTCGTGGTGTAACGGTTAAAGTGCAGGACTGCAGAATCGTAGTAAGCGAGTACGAACTCTAGTCGCGCTATTACGTTCACTTTCAGACAAATACCCTTGGGATAGGTATGAACCGTCTAATCCTACCAGCTATGGGTTAAATAGTACCACTGCTGTTCTTCTGGAGGGATGACTTTGGCATTAAATAACCCACGATGGTTGATATGTCATTAAACAAAGAAACCAAACCAAACCAAATGAAAGCACCAACTCATAAAGAGAAGCAAGGACGAACTCAGACGTGACGTTCTCTTATTGACTCCAGCACATGGAAGGCAAATGTCCGTACAACGACAGTTTTGCGGGGGCGTTGTTCCCAGGATTTGTTCGAGTAAGCACGTAGCATTCTGGTGCCGTTCCTATGTAGCTTTTCTCTTTGCGCTTTTTTAGCGTTCACGTGGTGCATCCATATAATAGTATGGACACAGCTTGGGAGAAATCACATTTTCTAAGTTTTATATTTAAAATACTTGAGCGTCCGAATACTCTACAAAATATGAAATCACCTAAGAAAACAAATATAATGCAAGGTGTACGAGTGAGTTTAAATCTATCGTTATCTACATACGCACATGTCAGACTTTGATTGTTATATTTACAACAATTTGGGCTTCTTAAGATCACTTTTATCTGCATAGGTCATCCTAAGGAAATTTTAAACAGAACTTTTTATAGAATCCTTGACGATAGACTGTTTTAATTTCCGTGGTCGATTTCTTGGAATATCAGTTAATTTACCTTCTTAGTTATTTCGCCTCTGTAATGTGACTTTCTTCCAACTCTCTACTGAAACCGGGCGCAGGAATTGAACTCATAACTTCCAAAGACTTCAGCTGGAAATTCTCAACCAACACTTATCCACTAGGCTATTGCTTCTTTTTAAATGACAGAGCCTTGATGATGAGGCGAAGAATGCGCTGACTGTACCTCTTCAATGCAATTTCTCCCAAGTTCACTTGTATGCTGAGTGCTAATACCTTTTAAGGTCCCATTAATGGATCAAATAGAACTGTTTAAATATTATTTGGGCCATATAAAAAAGAAAAGCTCTTAAGAAACAAATACACCAAAAATGTAAATATACATTTATAATGAACGTGATTCCCTAACGTTTAGGCATAAAATAACCATAGACAAAATGGCATGTTGCTAAAATCAATCAACGGGCTTGGGTTGGTTTGGTTTCATTTTATGACTTATCAACCATAGTTAGTTATTTAATGCCAAATCCTGTTTTTACATATATATCAAATATATGATTTTAAAAAATTAAATGATCAAACAGTTATATTTCTCACAAATCAATTTTTGATAAGTCAACAAAGTTAAATGGTTCAAAGTATTCCTATGTATAAGTAACAATTCAATTAAACATAATTCATTAGTTTACATACAGTTAAATGATCAAACAGTTTTATTTCAAACAATTCAATTTAACATAAGTCATTTGTTTGCACTGAGCTTAAGTATGAAACAGTTCTATTTGACTCATAGCTTGGACCCTATCAGATGCTACTACTCCAGGCTACAGTAGACCTGGGAGCGATGGCAAAAAAGGGGAACTCTGCATTCCCCAAAGATCCAGCGTCACTGAAGCCTCACTATCAGATTGTTTAGTGTGATATCCAAGACACTCGTTGGTGGGGGGTCCTACCCCTCTGCAGAGATGCAGTCGGTGTATTCTCCAGCTGCAGCCGACTGGGCTCCAATCAATGGAAAATCAATTAGTCGGCATTCTCTGAAGCTTATAACGATGACAAAAGACACCTGAAGAAGGCTGGAAGATACAACAATCAAAATATTGTTAATATAACAACCAAGATGAAAAAAGCAATCAGTAACGTTTAGATAGAGTAAAATATAACAGTTCAGTAATAGAGAATATACAGAATTGTTGATGCTTATTTAAACTTTACTTGTTGATATAAGAACCTAGCTGCACCTCTGCAGAGAGGTAAGACATCCCCAACGAATGTCCTGATATGACACTAAACAATCTCATGGTGAGGTTCCAGTGATGCCGGGGCTTTCTATGGGTTAAATAGAACTGAACTGCATACTTATTCTAAACTGAACAGCTTGAAATAGAAATGTTTTTGACAATTAAACTGTGCACTTACATTTAAACTGCATACTTATGCTAAAGTGAATTGTTTGAAATGGAACAGTTTTTGACATTGAAACTTTACTTACGCTAAACTGAATAGTTTAATATAGAACTGTTTTGACATTTCCATGTGTGTAAAAAAACTATATTTATACTAAACTGAATTGGTTGAATTAGAACTGTTTGAATAAATAGAATAATCTGAAATAGAACTGTTTTTGACAATTTAACAGTGTATTCATTCTAAACTGAATTGTTTGAAATAGAACTGGTTATTTGTATAAAAATTGATTTAGCATTAAATTACCTACAAAGGTTGGTATGCCATAAAACCCAACCAACCAACGCACTTTTTTACCTGCTTATCTATTTGTCGCTTTTTATTGATGTGTGTGTGTGTGTGTGTGTGTGTGTGTGTGTGTGTGTGTGTGTGTGGTCCTTTAGGTCTCAGTAAATTTCGATTTATTGAGAAACAATATTGTGTCCCAGACGTCCAAGATTTATGTGAGGTTGAGCAAAGCTAGACAACCCTAGGAAAGTGCTAATTGATGTATCGCTCGCTTGGTTTCAAAAAAAGAAAGTTTACACCTCCCTGGGAGTGTAAATATTTATATCTTTCAGTATATCAGTCAATAAAGCTAATGTGCGGAACTACAGCCTCGAAGTTCGCGAGTTCGAATCCCAGTCGGACTAATACAGGCTTGGGAAAGGTATGGACACCTTTATCGCGCCCACTTGCGGGCTAAATAGTATCACCGGTGTTTTTGCTTTTGTTTTTTGTTTTTTTTTTTGTTTTTCTACGAGGATGGCTTGGTATTACATAAGAAACCTAACTATATTAGTCTTATTCCTTGTTTGCCGTTGGTATATTTTCGTTCTCGGCAATGCAGTTTTATCCGAGAACTTATGTATTTCCATGATTTATGCGCAATAAATGGTAAATGTTTCACACAGTATCTACAGAATGGACCCCAGAACTTCTTTGTTTTTGTGTTTGCTTTCTTTTCTTTTTTTTAGGTGGGGTCGAAAATTGCTCAAAAGAAAATGCTTAATTATATTCACCAATTTTTCCATTATTTTTTCAACGGAGCAACTGCATCTGATTGCGAGGCTCCACTTCTAGGCAGTATGGCGAACCCTTTCATGGCCAGTATGAAGATACAATAAACTCGATTCCCTAACCTTCATGCGTTAAAATCTATCAATTCATTCTGTACATACAAATCAAAATTTCAATTTCTCTATGTATTACGAAAAAATCTCAGTATGTTTGTAAATATACAAGGTGTATATAAAATTACCAAGATTGACACTGTCTTTAACAAAACAAAAATAAACAATAGAAGAAACGTTTAAGTTCTTCAAAATAGTCTTTTTGACATTCAATACAAATATTCCTGCGAATTTTGGTCGAAATTCCTCTTTGGATTGGGTATGAAGCTGACTTGTATTTGTTTTTATGTCCTCAAATTTTACCTTTGCAAAGTGTTTTCAGTTTAGGAAATAGGAAAACATCACAGAATTCGGTCAGATGAATCTGAATAGTACCTCTTTATCGACGGGACTTAAAATACAATGACTGTATCTCCTTCAGAGAATTAAGATAACTCCACATACCTCAAAAAGTAGGAGGGGGTCTTATAAACTATATTTGATGATAAGGGTCTAGTTCTGGAGATCTGGAGAATGTGGAGTACACCTTCATTGCTATTATTTACAAGTCCTAGAGCGGTAGTACCTGTTAGGAACTCATCTATAGGACAAATAAATATGTTGGAAAATTACTTCTTTTAACTGTATCCAAAAAAAAAATCTTTAGGAAAAGAACAAAAAATGTAAATATAAATATACAAAGTACGCAATTCTCTAAGCTCTTAAGATAGAATAACCTCAGACGAATTGACAAGTCATTAAAATCAATCTATCAATTAAAACTTCTGACGTTACTTGAAAGTTTTTTTTACAATCGAGCAAAATAAAATGAAGCAGAGCCTTGGCTTTGCGGACAGGAGGACATTTGATGAATCATACTAAGATATTTTCAGTGTGACAATTCCTAACATTTGAAGTTTAACTGGCACTCGTGTTGAGCTATGTAAAAAAAAATAAATCGGCTCATCTTCAGGGAGCCTCACCTTCACCACATGCTAAGGAGTAGATTTATTTCTAGAAAAGAGGATTGCAAACGGATTTGAGCTATTTATGGAAACCCCTCTCCAAAAGGTTTGCTTTCTATGTTGTCCCCGCATTAAACTGATCTTATATCCAATCCCAACTTCGTGGGGGTTGGATAATTGCAACCGATTGGTCAAATGCAACATAACATTTTACAGTCACGATATTATGTAAACAAAAAACACCTGTCAGGCTGACATGAAACACCTGGTCCTGCAAGTTAATCTTATTTGATACGTGTGCACAGAAATACACACTTCTGTGTGTGTGTGTGTGTGTGTGTGTGTGTGTGTGTGTGTGTGTGTGTGTGTGTGTGTGTGATATTATGAAAGAGAAGATAGTGACAAAAGCCTTTCATATGATAATCTGAAAAAAGTAGTAAGTAAACAAAAAGTCAACAATAATCTAGTGAGGATTATATATATATATATATATATATATATATATATATATATATATATATATATATATCAAACGAATACAATTCTTTAAGCATGTGAGGAAACATGACAAGCAAGCATACTAATATGCTTGTTTGTCATGTTTCATATATATATATATATATATATATATATATATATATATATATATATATATATATATAATAGTTTGCTGATCTCACAGGCAAGAAACTAACAGCTCATTCTGTGACTACGCTCTAGGCAGTAACCAATACACTAATACTTTCTTTTTAAATAAGAATTTTTTATATGACATGTTTTAAAAAGTATAGAGACTGATTTTATTTTCTATTTTAAAATGAAGACAAATGCAATTCTGAGCAGCTGATATTATGAAGAGATGATGTGAATGTGTGTTGGTTTCATCAAGATAAGACAGTCCCAATTTTCAATACTTTTTGACCAGCAGTTTTTGGCAAAACACAAAATTGTGCGAGTGCTACACAGCAGATCATGTAATTTTTTCTTGTTTTTTTTTTTAACTAGATTAAAAGGATTATGATGGAAGGGTCACCGACTCACTGTCTTTAATCAGACTGAACCTTTATGGAATGAGTAAACTAATAAAAAATAACACTACTGATTATCTATTATAATGTTTGACACAAGTGGTCAGTGATAATCTGTACAAAAATTTTGCAGCTACATTGCTTTTCAGATCAAGGCAACGATATTTTCTTGTAAATACTAATTTTTGAATATAGGTTAATACTGATTTCTTACCACTGTATTCCTGTTTGCCACAAGTTGTTCGTAAACCAAATAGATTACAGTAAGTTTATAGCCAGGTAGAACACAGTAATGTCATACAAAGATAGCACATTGCTTGTTTAGAATAAGATGATTTTGGTTCAACTTTGCTCGGAAAATTCGTCTCTCACAAAAAGCTTTCTCTTCTTACTCAGTAAATCTTTTTTTTTTTTTTATAAACTAGTACTTTTTATAATCCTATACAATTATCGTGAGTTCATGAAATGCACGATATTTCATTTGAAAAAAAAATCCTATTTTCATGATATTCGGATAATGTTTTTAAACTTTGGCGAGATATTGCTGTGACGAAACATACCATAACGAACTTAGTTGTTGATTCTTAATACTCAATTATATAATGATTTTAAAAAGACTCAACAAGTTCAATCATCCCGTTCAAGAAATTTTTAGAATATTTCTCAGATGGTCTCCATCGTATCTTTTTTCTTACAAAGGCACTCCCCGAAAAGTATTTAACATTCTTTAAATAACCAGTAGGAGTTCAAAGATGTTGAACTGATCGAAACTGTTTGAAATCATATCATAAGGGTACTCCCCAGAGATGTTAACATTTTTTAATCCAGTCATCTACACATCCACACTCACACACAGAGACATATATATATATATATATATATATATATATATATATGATGACTATGCCATACTACGCAACCATATAAAACCCAACATTGAGAAGATACTTTGGAAGAACCAAAATGGCTTTCGGAGAAATCGATCCACGACATCTCAAATGTTGACTATCCGTCGAATTCTTGAAGGTGTACGGGCAAAAAACCAAGAGGTAACATTATTATTTGTCGACTTTTCCCAGCCCTTTGACTCCATACTTAGAGGGGAGATGGAGCAAATACTACTTGCCTACGGCCTACCCAAAGAAACCGTCGCAGCCATAATGATGCTATACAGAAACACGAAAGTAAAAGTCTGCTTCCCGGATGGAAACACAGACTACTTCGACATTGTAGCAGGTGTACTGCAAGGAGACACATTAACCCCATACCTCTTTATCACCCGTCTGGAATACGCGCTTAGAACGTCTACACATAAAATGAAAGATAACGGTTTCAAACTAACAAAGGAAAGAAGCTGAAGATACCCTGCACATACAATTACGAACGCGGACTACACCGATGACATAGTGCTTCCGGCAAACTGAAATCCTGCTACATAGTCTGGAACGAGCAGCTGCTAGCATAGGCCTCCATGTCAACGCAGACAAGACGGAATAAATGTGCTTTAATCAAAGAGGTGGCATCTCCACACTAAATCGTAGTTCTCTGAAACTAGTAGACAAGTTCACCTACCTAGGAAGCAGTGTCTCATCAACCGAAATAAACACCAACACGCGAATAGCAAAGTATGGACAGCTATGGATAGCCTATCGGTCATATGAAAGTCAAACCTGACCGATAAAATAAAATGCAGTTTTTTTCCAATCAGCGGTCGTGTCGATACTGCTATATGGATGCACTACGCTAACTAAACGTATGGAGAAAAAGGTTGACGGAAATTACACAAGAATACTGCAAGCAATATCAAATAAGCCCTAGAAGCAGTACCCCACAAAGCAGTAGCTGTACGGCCACTTAACACCCATCACGAAAACTACCCAAGTCCGACGAATTAGACATGCGGGACACTGCTGGAGAAGTAGGGGCGAATTAATAAACGGCATACTCCTATGGACCCTTCAAATGGACGAGCAAAGGCAGGATGGCCAGCTAGAACCTATATACAACAACTCTGTGCCGATACAGAATGTAGCCCTGAAGACCTCCCGGGAGCAATGGACGATAGACAAGGGTGGCGGGTGAGGGTTAGGAAGATCCGTGCTGGCGGTGCGACATGATGATGTTGATGGCGACTGCGATTTCTTTTCAGGAGAAAGCAATCTACTCAAACCAGCAAAAAACACCCGAGAGAAAGCATAAGACTCGTCAGGCGAGTTTCACCTTTACAAACTCTGCTGTATATCTGACAAGCTAAAATTCGTCTTTGGCGTTGAAATAATCCCTTGTATTCTTATATGGCTACTCAAACCATCTGTTGATCCACATACTTTATCATAGAGACAAATTTCCAGCAGGTTGCTGTGCAAGGACCTATGTAAAATCAGCCTGCGAATGTTTGCTGCCATGAGATCTCAAACCACATAACCTACTGCAGATATTACAAACATATTCAGGCTGAAAAGTATTCGGGTTTGAGGTCAAGTTTTATTTCCGAAGTCCTCGTTTCAAGATGGAGTGTTTCATTTTCCGTACTTCAAATGATTTACAACTATCGTAAATTACTTTTTTCTATACTGATCGATTTTTCCTCATCTGCTCCCAGGCTCCAAGATCTACACCAAGTACCCTAAGGTTGTGTTTGATTACATATATACATATATAAATATATACATATATAAACGATTTCATCCAAGATTTGAACGCAGATCATCACGTTCATATCCAATGACGATAACAGCTACGCTACCCAAGCCCTTATTGAGTATTGATCTATACATTCATTGACGGTCCGCTGGTGAAATGCTTGGCTAATACTGTGTGCAGTTTCCACTGCATTAAGTAGAAATTTTAACTCACACAATAAAAGCGATCGAATTTGCTTCTCTTTTTTTCTATCTTTAATTTGACAGCCTTAAAAAACAAGAATAGACAATGCAAACAAAACCATTAGCATAAATCAGTTGAGCGAAATTGACGCGTTAAAATCGCATATTACAAAAAATAGATAATAGTTGATTCAAAAAGATAAAGAAAAAATGGAATTATTTTGGCACCAAACCAATCTACATTCACAAAAGTAGAAAGACTGAGAAGAAAATAAAAAAACTACAATTCGTCAACCTTCGGACCATCACCACAAAAGGCTCGAACTTAATGTTTAAGTTTTACAATACAATAAAGAATGTTGGAGCACGAAAAAGGAATTAATTCTACTAAAAGTCTTGTAAAAGCCTTGCAAAATACCATTTTCAGTAGCTATTTAATCAACGTATTTTTCTGTATATATATATATATATATATATATATATATATATGCAAATTTCATTAAACATAATAGACATTTTATGTCTACATATTTTCTTTTGGATCCGTTCGAATTCCCGTATTACTTTTATTGTATTCTGGGGGAATTGATTTATGTATTGTCCATAGTTGCATGTATCCCTAGTACTTTCTGCCCGACTTTGGGCCATCATCAGGGGAGGATCTACTACAAAAGTGATGTAACTTTTGTTTTAGCATATTACAACTGTGTAAGGGCGTCTTTGCCGTTGAAGGTTGTGGCGTTTGTTTTTGAATGTGATTCTATATTTAGTGCCAGTAGCTAAAGACATTTAAGTACATTAGCACTGGTTTGAAAATTAATTCTATTAAGTGTTGGCTGTAGGTTTCTGATATGTAATGCTTCGAGAATCTGAAGTTTTTGTTTATTATTTTGATGTTCTAATATTGTTGTGTTGTCGGTGAGAATTTTCCGTGGCTGTGTCGTTGGGCATGAATGTTTTTAAAACATTCATGCCCAACGACACAGCTACGGAAAATTCTCACCGACAACACAACAATATTAGAACATCAAAATAATAAACAAAAACTTCAGATTCTCGAAGCATTACATATCAGAAACCTACAGCCAACACTTAATAGAATTAATTTTCAAACCAGTGCTAATGTACTTAAATGTCTTTAGCTACTGGCACTAAATATAGAATCACATTCAAAAACAAACGCCACAACCTTCAACGGCAAAGACGCCCTTACACAGTTGTAATATGCTAAAACAAAAGTTACATCACTTTTGTAGTAGATCCTCCCCTGATGATGGCCCAAAGTCGGGCAGAAAGTACTAGGGATACATGCAACTATGGACAATACATAAATCAATTCCCCCAGAATACAATAAAAGTAATACGGGAATTCGAACGGATCCAAAAGAAAATATGTAGACATAAAATGTCTATTATGTTTAATGAAATTTGCATTAACGAAGAAATGCTGCCTAAATATACATATATAATATATATATATATATATATATATATATATATATATATATATATATATATATATATATATATATATATATATATATATATATATATATATATATATATATATATATATATATATATATATATATATATATATATATATATATATATATATATATATATATATATATATATATATATATATATATATATATATATATATAGAAGAAAAATTGTATTGAGTACCGGGCCATTGGCCTAATGAGTAGAGTGTTCACCAATTGTCCGGGAGACCGGGGTTCAGTCCCAGATCGAGTCATATCAAAGACTCAAAAAGTAGTACTTGATGCCACCTTGCTTAACACTCAGCATTATAAAGTAAGGATCAAGGGTAAAGTGGAGCAATCCAGGGAATGGAGTAGCGCCCTCCCTTATACTTCGATGTAGTAGCTATTGAAAAGGGAGCCTTCAGGTCGGCAACTTTATCAATATTAGAACAATTATGTAGTTCGGAACATTCCGAAAGTAAATTGTTTAGTAAAAAGCGAATTGATATCTCTGTGTAAATGTATTAGCATATCTCTCCTGTGTCATTTACCACCTGACTAAATGAGTAATTTATTCTCCTGTATTTGGACAGCTCTATTTTCTATATTCATTTTTCCGTATGAATGTCTCACATGTACTTACATCTTACTGCGCGATTATACCTGACACTTGTGAATTTACTCATTTTTCTTTCTTTTTTTTTTTGCCGTCTGATATTTGTGTGCTTCAAAAGAAACTTTTAGTAACGGACTTCAAGGATTCATAATTCTAATATCTTTAAGTTTTATTCCCGCTCTTGCATCGAGCACCTTTTTTTATATTAAAAATATATAATTTGGTTTGATTGGGTTTTTATGGCATATCAATCATTGTAAATGATTTAATGTTAAATCCTGTTTATATATATATATATATATATATATATATATATATATATATATATATATATATATATATATATATATAAACAGGATTTAACATTAAATCATTTACAGTGATTGATATGCCATAAAAACCCAATCAAACCAAATTATATATTTTTAATATATATGTATATACAGGATTTAGCATTAAATATCCTACAATGGTTGATATAAAACCAAACCAGTAAAAATATGATCATATGTAATGGTTTAGTTTACTTTAGGTTTTGTTAAATGGCATATAAATGCTATCGGTTATTCAATGCTGTGTGTGTGTGTTAACTTGATTTTTAAACGAGTTGTTAGAACTCATTTCTTTTTCCACAGTTAAACAATTACAAGGATTCCACTTTAACGTAAATAATTTTAATTAATATTGATCATTTGTTTGCACACAGTTAAGTGGTTTCAAGTATTGATATTAGATATTAGTAATTCTATTTATCAAGTATTCCTATTTAATATAAATAATTTGCACACAGCTATATAGTTTCAAATGTCTAATAATAATCCTTAGTATATGATTGAACAATTCTTTATGACCCATTAACTGGACTCTAACACTCCGTATCAGACTTGACTTGGGGGTAATGGCAATGAAGGAGTACTCTACGCTCCCCAAAGGTCCAGGATTGCAGCCTTTCCATCAGATGCAGTTTAGTATCACTCCCAGAACACTCGTTGTGGGTGCCTTACACCCCTGTAGAGGTGCAGTCTGAATATTCAACTGCCCCACTTATAATAAAGATAAGTTTGATACAAGAACTCAATGATAACCAGTACAAAAATCTTACAGCTACAATGGTCTTCCCGAGTAACGGCAATAATTTAAAAAATACAGAAAACCATACCATATTTCATATATATCAAATATTTTTCTCTAAAAGTATTGTTTCTTAGAAATTAAAATATATCCAGGTTTTTTGTTTTTATTCATTTATTAATTTTTACAGTTAATTACTAGTCATTAAAGAGGGTATAATTTTCTTTGTCTCTGTACTTATTAAACAGTAAAATTCCCATGAGTTTAGCTAGTGGATGATAAAGCTTATATAAATCATGCAATACCATCCCTACTAAAACCTTATACATGATACATATCTAATATAATAGATAAAATACATTTTTGCTAGAACAGGGAGAATATGGAAAATATCGGCTGATTGAACGATATTCAGACGCTATCAGAACTTCTATGACCCAATAATCCCCTCTCGTTAATGCCAACACATTGAAGACATAAATGCCGGGAAGAAGTGGGGCGTAAGCCAACCAATAAGAAAATGGAGAGGATTTTTTTCTTCTTTTTTCTTTTTTCTTTTTCTTTTTCATTTACTTTTTTTCCATTTTTCTTTTTCTTTTTTTTTTTGTCGTTTGTCGATGGATGATTTTGGATTATTCAATGGCTTTTCTATTCGACTATTCGTGCAAGAATTATTAAAATTTGCATATTGCCCATAAATCATTCGCTAAAGAATTCACATCTTTTTTTAATCTTATTTGCTTTTTCGACCGCCAATCATTTTTTTCAATCTCTCTTTATCTTTCCTTCTCTTTTGTTGTTAATTTTTGGCGATTGAGAAAATCGTACATTATCTTAGAAGCACACTTGGCGAAACGGTTATCTTCGTTGTTTTCTTAGTTTTGTTAACGGCATGGATTATTATGGGTTATTTAATGCCGAAATTTGATATAATTCTAAATGCCTGATTACAATATTTTCTATGTTCTAATCTATTTTCATTGCACTTTTTATGTTTATAAATATTTGTTTTCACACAGTTATATTAGATCAAGTATTCCTATCTAATACAAATAATTTGCATACAATTTATCATTATCAAAATCATCAATGATACAGACAGCACAAATTCCTTTGACTCTCTCTCTTTCTCGACTCTCTCTCTTTCTCTCTCTCTCTCTCTCTCTCTGTCTTTCTCTCTATCTGTCCGTCTCACTCTCTCTCTCTTTCTCTCTCTCTCTCTCACACACACACACACATACCATCCGTCTCTATCAGCCATCACTCTTGGTAAGTCCTCTAGACAGCATCCAATATCTGCACAGAGCTGACGAATGTAAGTTTTAGCCCACACTACTATGTCCGTGTAAAGTTCATAGGAGAAGGTTACTTATGAGTTCGTCCGTTCGTCCTGCACAACCTAGCATGCCTTGCTTGTCTTATTTGGATAGTTTGCAAGATGGGAGGTAAATGGCCATACAGTAACTGTTTTGTAGGTTGGTGCTTTCAGGATCTCTTCCAAATAGCACACAGCAGCATTATGTAGTTACCATCTAGCTCTTTCTCGAAGCGTTTCGTTATTCCAAGTTGTGCAACCATACAGTAGTACTGACACTTTTCGCGTTTTCAACTATTCCTATCCATCATTAACCTGCCCAATAGACTGGGGCCATAGAATACTTCGACTGCACCTCTGCAGAGGGTTAAAAACCCAATCAACGAGGCCACCTGTTGGCAGTGAGTGGTGACTCGTAATGCTTCAGGACGGGTTGAGCAGTTCCGTGACCCAAGAAGCCCAAAGTGGTCACGGGACCAGCAAAACTCAACTTTAGTTCTTACTGGGCAAGACGTGCGGTCGGAGAGGCCTGATCCGATCAATCAGCTGGTCATGTAAAGCTCAAGCTCCTATATAATTGTCCCTACCGAATTCCTCAAATTGTATCTTGTGGCAAACAAGAATTCAACACTTTTTATCGCAAAGGCGCTAGAAGGCAGTAGCTGAAAAAGAAATACTTGAAACCAGTTAAAATGTATGCAAACAAATGATTAATATTAAATAGAATTATTAGAGTTAGATAACAATACTTGAAAATATTCAGAATTATTAGTGTTTGCCATACATGAAACCATTTAACAAATGATTGATATTGAACAGAATTATCAATGTTGGATATAATACTTGAAACCATTAAACAAATTAGCTTGCTCAGTCGGCTGGGGCTGTAGAATACACCGACTGCTTCTCTGCAGAGGGTTAAGACTCCTTCAACGAGTGTCCTGGATATAACAATAAAACAATCTGTTGGTGAGGCTCCAAATAATGCTGGAGTTTTGGGGAATGCGGAGTACCCTTTCATTGCCATCACTCCTGGTTCCACTCTGGCCCGGATTGGTCGCACCTGATAGGGTCCTATCTACGGGTTAAATAGAACAAAACTGTGTACTTATGCTATACTGAATTGTTTGAAAAAAACTGTTTTTGACATTGAAACTGTGTACTTATGCTAAACTGAACTATTTGAAATAGAACTGTCTGAACCTTTGCTAAACTGAGTTGCTTGAAATAGGACTGTTTTTGTCATTGAAACTGTATACTTATACTAAACTGAATGTGTTTCAAATAGAACTGTTTTGATAAGCGTTTGTAAATAAAAGCTATACTTATATTAAACTGAATTGTTTGAAATTTAATTCGGCGTTAAATAACCTGAAAAGGGTTGATACGCCGTAAAACAAAACAACTAACCAACCAACCAACCCAGGTCCACTCTGGCCCGGAGTGAGAGTATCTGATAGGATCCCTATCTATAGGTCAAATAGAACTAAACTGAGAACTTATGGTACAGTGGATTTCTTGAAATAGAACTGTTTTTGTATGCTAAACTGAATTGTTTGAGACAGAACAGTTTTACCATTTAACTGTGTGTAAACCAAAACTATAGGGGTTGTCCTCGTGGTGTAATCGTTAAACCGATGGACTGCGGAATCGTAGTAAGTGAGTTCGAACTCCAGTCGCCGCTATTACGTTCACTTTCGGACAATTACCCCTTGGGAAAGGTATGAACCCCCTTATCCTCCCAGCTATGGGTTAAATAGTACCACTACTGTTCTTCTAGGAGAATGGCTTTGGCATTAAATAACCTACAAAGAGTTGATATGCCATTAAACTAAAGAAACCAACCAAAACTATACTTATACTAAACTGAATTGTTTGAAATATATGCGTTTGACTAAACTAAATAGCTTGAAATAAAATATTTTTGACCATTAAACAGTGTACTTATGCTAAACTGAATTGTTTAAAATAGAACTATTTACATGTATAAAAATGGACTTAGTATTAATTATCCAATACAGGCTGATATGCCATAAAAACACAAACAAACAAACAAAATGAACGAATTCGTCTTGCTCGTTTAGAAATAATGTTATAAACTATTCGCTAATATACATTTGCATGTATGATATAAGTATAAACAGGATTTGGCATTAAATAAACTGCAATGGTTTTTACGCCATAAAATACAACCCAGCATCTAATTTTAATAATTCTATTTTGTTATCAGCATTTGTTTGCACACAGTTATATGGTTTCAGTGTTCTCATCCAATGTTTATTAATTTTCTGGGTTTGGTTTTGTTTTGTAATTTACAAAGCTCTTTGTTTCGATGTGGCACAAGGCCGAATGAATGGGGGCGCCCAATGAGGTTTTGTTTTGTTTTCTTTCTTTGTTTAATGGCATATCAATCTTCACGGATTATTTAAAAACGTCCTTCTAGAAGAAGGATAGTGATACAATCCAACCCATAGATAGGGAATTAGGGGTTTCATACCTTACCCCAGTGTATTAGTGCGAAAATGAACGTAAGTGTACAAATGGAGACTGAACTCATTTTCTTAGAGGCTGCAGTCCAGTCATATATCCATTACACCACAGGGACTCTGCGTGACAACTTTCAAACACAATATTTGACCAATTAAAATAGGGCCCAACAGATACTCCCCGGCTGCAAATATCTGAAGTTTTAATGTAATAGAATATCATAAAATTTGAAACTAAATAAGAATGCATATAAATGATTATATTTATTTTATCTTAATTTCTATATATGATACTTAGGATTGCTTTTAATACGTTTGAGGATAAAACAATAATATTAGAAATCAATAACATAAGTAATTATTAAACCCTGTTTTGTTAAAACAAGTGTTAAAATTATCCACTCTATCCCCCCGGTCTTAGGAGAGTTTCCCCCAGGCAATACATGCCTGACAGAGCTGAGTTTATCGCTTGTTGCTTGAGGCACCCTAAAATATGGAATGCCGAGGGAGGTCAAGCTTTTTTACGACGGCCACGCTTGCGTCTCGATTCGTGCGTATCCCCTACATTAAACTAACCTAATGTTAAATCTGATCTGATGGGTGGTCGGATAAATCCTTTTATAACATCTGGAGAGACCCCGTAGCAAAATATCTTTAACTGCGGCACCGAAGTAAGCGAGTTCAAATGCCAACATTTTATTACGTTTACTTTCGGACGAATACTCGCGCGAAAAGTATGAATCTCTTTATTCGCCCAAATACAGGTTGAACATTATCACTTCTACGGGGATGGCTTTACTATTAAATAACCCATGAAGGTTGATACGCCATTAAACGCCGTGGTGTAATGGTTATCGTCCTAGGAAATGGACACGACGATACGAGTTCAAAGCCTGGACGAGGCTGATTGCATTTCACGTAGCACTAATACCCTTGGGAAAGGTATGAATCCAATTGTTCTCCCTCCAGCTATGGGTAAATAGTAGGTCAGACTGGGTTCTTAAGCCTTGGTGAGGTAACTAGTCAAGAAGAAGGAAAACTCTGAATTCAAACTGTTAAACTCCGCTTAAAAATTGACCTTATGCCATATCCTGCCTGAGCGGAGGGGTCGGGTAAATATGGATACGCCATTAAATAAAGAAACCAAACCTTTATTAATGACTGTTTTTAGGCAAATCTAACTCAACTAGACCGATCATTATCATTTATTCCTTTTTATCAAGTATTTATCCATCACTGGTTGTAGCGCCAACGAACGATAAAGTCTACTAGATATTTGTTAGATGAAGGTGGGAAGAGTAAGAGAGTTCGTACTCCAGTTGCGCTATCACGTTCACTTTCGGGCAAATACCCTTGGGAAAAGTATGAACTCCCTTATCCTCCTAGTTATGGGTTAAATAGTACCACTACTGTTCTTCTAGGAGAATAGGTTTGACATTAAATAACCTACAAAGGTTGATATGCCATTAAACAAAGAAACCAAACCAAACCGAAGGTGGGAAGAGATGGACATATGCCTTTCCCAAGGGTATGAAGGCAAAATGAAATGCAATCTACTTCATCCAGATTGATCAAATGATTGATTGATTGATTTTAGCTGCATATCAACCCGCATAGGATTATTTTATGACAAAAGGTTAGGGAATCACGTTCATTGTAGGTTTATATTTACTTTCTTATGAAGGTATTTTTAAGAGGTTTTGTTTTTGGAATGTAAATGATTTTTAAATAAATCTATTGAAGGTATTCGAACAAGTACTACCACTCCAGGTCAGAGGGTACCTGGGGATAATATCAATGAAGAAGTACTCCAAACTCCCCAGATCTCCAGAACAGGAGCCTCACCATCAGATGTTGTTTAGTATCATACCAAGGACACCTCCTTTTTGTTGGAGAAAGTCTTATCTATCTGAAAGTTATTCAGTCAGCATTTTCAACTAGGTTTAGAATTTGGGTCACTCCGCCCATTTACTGCGACTTCCTTTCTTTTCATGTGAAGCAGCCAACTTTATTTTGATTTTGATCACATCTATAACGAAGAGTAGTCATTAAAACTTTCATATTTTTCCCTGATTAGCTTCTGACTAGTCGGAAGAAGAAATTTTGCGCATGTGTAACTTGCTAATTTAATTTTACTTATTGTGTTTATAATTAGACCAAGACGAGGCGAAGCGATTGCATCGTTGCAGAATGCGCCATCAGATAAATAATTCTATAACAAAATGAATTCCAGCTTCTGCATATATCCAGGAAATGTATATCCTAATTGTGATCTAGAAGATTATGGATGGTTAATACATGGTGCCAAAGATGTAAATACCTGGACTGTCAACTTTAACCAACGCGAGGACTCCCAGTGGCGTAGTGGCTAACCTACTGGACTGGGACATCTAAATAAGCAAGTTCGAACTCCAGTCACCCTATAACATTCACTTTCGAACGAAACGTATGAAACCCTTTATCATCCCTAGCAAAAGATATAATGAGTACTATTACTGTTCTTCTACATGGATTTCTTTGACGAAGGTTGATATACCATTAAACAAAGAAACCGAATTCGGCCTCCGGTAAAATTAACGTAGACCGAAAAATAAAATGTACAATTTTGGAGTATGTTTGTGTATACTATTGGCCTAGTGGTTAGAGTGTTCGCCAATGGCTCGGGAGACCTGGGTTCAATCCCAGGTCGAGTCATACCAAAGACTCAAAAAATGGTACTTGATGCCTCCTTGCTTAACACTCAGCATTATAAGGTGCGGATCAAGGGTAAAGTAGAGCCATCCAGGGAAGGAGTAGCGCCCTCCCCTACATCTTGGTGTAGTAGCTATCGAAAAAAGAGCCTTCGGGTTACCCTCGACTATGGTCGCCAACTTTACTTTTACTTATATTTACCAACCCACTCCGCTCAGGTAGGATATGACACAAGATCAATTTTTTTAGCGTAGTTTAACAGGTTTGAATTCAGAGTTTTCCTTGTCCTAGACTAGTTTCCTCACCAAGACTGAAGAACCAGTCTGCCCTGCTATTTACCCATAGTTGAAGGGAGAATAAGTGGATTCATACCTTTCCCAAGGGTATTAGTGCTATGTGAAATGCAATCAGCCTCGTCTAGGTTTTGAACTCGTATCGCTGTGTCCATTTCCTTAGACGATTACACCACAGGCCTGAGTATATTTGCGAATACCGTGCTTCAAGAATATAAGTAACAGTCTTCTTTGGGCATAAAGTGATGCAACCAAATATTTAACATCAACTTTGGTCAAAATCAAGGTCTCTGTAGGTGATTTGAAACAAAAAACATTTTTTCGCATTTTTACCTCAAAACACCATGATATTTTTTATCTTTTTAATGTTCGACCGATCGGATCCGGATCATATGGAAGTCTGATCTATCCGATAAACTAAAGGGGTATTTCTTCCAAGAAGTGGTTATGTCAGTACTATTGTTCGTATGCACCCCTTGGACGCTGACAAAACGTATAAATAAAAAGCTAGACGGGAACTGCAAAAGAATGCTACGAGAAATATTGAACAAATCCTAAAAGTAACAACCAGCGAAAAAAAATTGTACTGCCACTTACCTCCCATCTCTAAAACCAACACATAAGACGACAAGACAAGCGGAATACTGCTGCAGAAGCAAGGAAGAACTCATATGTGATGTTCTCTGGTGGACCTCTTCACACGGACAGACCAACAACAAATTACCTACAATAGTTCTGTGTGGTTACAAGATGTAGTCTGGGAGACCTGCCGGGAGCGATGGATGATAGGGTCGGATGGAGGTAGGAGAGAGAGAGAGAGAGAGAGAGAGAGAGAGAGAGAGAGAGAGAGAGACTGTCAGGGAAATCTGCGCTATCAGCGTGACTTGACGATGATGATTTTTTGGTCAGGACTGAGAAATGTTACATTTTTATTATAAATTTATCAATTTAGGTCGCTAGTTTTCAATATTTATAAAGAGTGCTTAATATTAGAGATAGTGAATATGTATTTCATACTGAACTAAAAATGGTTCTGTAGATGAATTGACAAATCACAAAATTAGCTCAAGATAGACACGTAAATAGCCATATAAATTAACTGGATCAGCCTTCCTTTCATGCTTCACACAACAATATATAAAGAGATACTGACTTCATAAAAAACACGTATCAGATTATTGCATTGGTAAGAAATTGACAGTCACCTAGTACCATTGTTCTGCACCAATGCTATCCTATATATATATATATGTGTGTGTGTGTGTGTGTGTGTGTGTGTGTGTGTGTGTGTGTGTGTGTGTGTGAAATAAGATATATATATATATATAAATATATATGAAATAAGATATTTAGAGGATGATTTTATAGTTATTTGCCAACTTTTGTGTTTCCGTTTTTATATAAAACCACCATCAGAGTAATGTTAATATAAATTTTTAAATAGATTTCGAACACTAATTATCTCACATAATTTTGAAACAGAAAGCTACAAACGTTAATCGAACACAAAGAGTTTTTCATTTTTTTTTTTTGTTTCATTTGAAAATTGAAAATAATTCAGAAGATCAAACATCACGTATTAACTTTGTACCAATGATGGTTTAATCTACAAATCGAAACACTTTGTGCTGGCAAATAATGCAAAAGTAAATAAAATTGAGCTCTGAATACTTTTTTTTTTTGTCTTTTATTTTTTGCATTCATATATTTACATAATGTCGGATTCATTTCCGATTTCTTTGAGATATATATATATATATAATATATATATATATATATATATATATAGAGAGAGAGAGAGAGAGAGAGAGAGAGAGAGAGAAATGGTAGATTTTTGGTAAATGTTATGGTAATTTACCCTGAACTCTCCCAGCTATAAATAGCAGCAGTTACTGGTCTTAGGCAGAAAACAATATTCCAGCAGATAGCCCTAGCAGTCGGACCAAAACAGTCTCGCTGGTAACTAAGTCATTTGTATATGTTGTATTACTGTTAATATATTTGTTTAACTCAATTCTTTTCTTGTGTCTTTATTTCTGGCCCCGAACAAGGAGACAACAGTAAATATGACAAAATGAGAAAATCAAGTGGAAAAGTGGATAAACCAAATATTGACAACAGATTCAACAAGACTAAATATCATTGTTGAATCGGTTATCAGAGTTTGGTTGATCCACTTTTCCTCTTATTTTTTTATGTGTTTGCGTGTGTGCGTGTGTGCGTGTCTCAACAAAAACAGCACATCGTAGCGGAATTTTATTGCACAGTGGAACTCTCAGTGGTGGACAAAACTAAAGTCTGCTCCCCAAAATGTTGCTTGCCCAAATATTGACAACAGATTCAACAAGACTAAATATCATTGTTGAATCGGTTATCAGAGTTTGGTTGATCCACTTTTCCTCTTATTTTTTATGTGTTTGCGTGTGTGCGTGTGTGCGTGTCTCAACAAAAACAGCACATCGTAGCGGAATTTTATTGCACAGTGGAACTCTCAGTGGTGGACAAAACTAAAGTCTGCTCCCCAAAATTTTGCTTGCCCAATTGGCTGGGGCTGTAGAATACACCGCCTGCTTCTCTGGAGAGGGGTAAGCCCCCCCCAACGAGTGTCCGGAATATGACACTAAACAATCTGATGGTGCAGTTCCAGTAATACTGGGTCTTTGGGCAATGCACAGTACCTTTTGCAATTACTCCCAGGTCCACTCTGGCCTGGATTGGTAGCACCTGAAAGGGTCCTATCAATGGATCAAATAGAACAAAACTGTGTACTTATGCTAAACTGAATTGTTTGAATTAGAACAGTTTGACTAAGCTGAATAGCTTGAAATAGAAATGTTTTTGCCAATTAAGCTGTGCACTTACATTTAAACCTCCTACTAATACTAAACTGAATTGTTTGAAATAGAACTGTTTTTTACATTGAAACTGTACTGACGCTAAACCGAATAGTTTAATATAGAACTGTTTTGACATTTAACTGTGTGTATACAAAATCTATACTTATATCAAACTAAATTGCCTGAATAAGAACTGTTTGACTAAACCGAATAGCTTGAAATAAAAATATTTTTGACCATTAAACTGTGTACTTATGCTAAACAAAATTGTTTTGAATAGAACTGTTCATTTGTATGAAAATGGATTTGGCATTAAATAACCTACGAAGGTTGATATGCCACAAAACCCAACCAACAAATCAACCAACCAAAATTTTGCTCAGTTGAACTATATTTATGAATGAAAATCAAAATCATTTCTAAGGAATTCTAAACTATAGTTATAATCAATTGAATGAATGATGTCAAAAATCAGACCCTTTTACATGACTATACAATTCAGTCATACCACTAATGATTTACAACGATAATTAGCAGGAAATATGCGTATTACTTTCATGGAAATGTTTGTTTTTTTTTATAATTCCTAATGAGATTCAACGGAAATCAACAAATGCTACTACATTTTATCAAAACGCCGGAAAAGAATTTTCTCCCGAGGAATGAAAAAAAACAATCATTTTCCTCTGAGAAATTTGCCAATTACTCAACAAGTCATTCAACAATTTACTTTGTCATATTTCGGAATCATGCATTATTCAATGGAAAACATTGTTTCCCGATACTTGGTTCTTTCTAATAATCATTGTTATTATTTTCTCCTTTTTTGTTTTTGTTTTAGAAAGCAGTCATGTTTTCATTGTAAATACCGCTTTTCTTCTGTCCAATTTTTGACAAATTAGTCAACATTGATTTTAATCATTTATTTTCAAATTGGAGTTGATGAGCAAAGAAAACGTATGTAAAGTTGGTGACCTTAGTCGAGGGTAACCCGAAGGCTCCCTTTTCTATAGCTACTACACCAAGGTGTAAAAGAGGGCACCACTCCTTTCCCTGGATTGCTCTACTTTACCCTTGATCATAACCTTATAATGCTGAGTGTCAAGCAAGGCGGCATCAAGTATCATTTTTTTAAGTCTTTGAAATGACTCAACCTGGGATCGAACCCCGGTCTCTCGGACGATTGGCGAACACTTTACTCATTAGGTCAATAATCGATTTATGGATTCATTTTAATGGCATGTCAAACGGACGTGAAATATACTATGCCTCAAGGTTAGAGAATTTCGTTTAAATTTATTTAATATTTCGATTTTCTTACTTATCTAGAATTTTTATTTTTTCACAATTTTTAAACATTTAAATTTTTGTTTATTTTTATCAGTAAGAGTTTTCAGACTATTGTCTTCGTCTTTATTGGTTTTTCGCAACGTTTCGGCCGCTGTATCCTTGTGTCATATCCTGCCCGAGCGGAGGGGTTCGTAAATATGATCCTCCGGCGTTCCTCAGGTGTCCCCTGTTTATCTGTGCACAGAAATGATTCAACCTGGGAAAGTTTGATTTCTCATGTTGAATCATTTCTATGCCCAGATAAACAGGGGACACCTGAGGAACACCGGAGGATACAATGGCCGAAATGTCGTGAAAAAAACAATAAAGACGAAGACAATAGTCCGAAAACACTTACTGATAAAAATCATCAACTTATTTTTATTCATGTTTTCATATATGAATATCTTATTGTGCCGTAATTCGATATTGAAACTGTGTACTTATACTAAACTGAATTGTTTGAAATAGAACTGTTTTTGATATTGAAACTGTGTACTTATGATGAACTGAATGGTTTGAAAAAATATGTTTTGACATTTAACTGTGTGTAAACAAAAAAAACTATACTTATACTAAACTGAATTATTTGAAATAAAACTGTTTATATGTATAAATTTGGCATTAATAACCTACAATGGTTGATGTGCCATAAAACCAAACCAAACTTACGTTAAACTGAATTGTTTGAAATAGAACTCTTTTTGACATTGAACCTGCGTACTGATGCTAAATTGAATTTTTTGAAATATAACTGTTTTTGACATTGAACCTGCGTACTTATGCTAAATTGAATTGTTTGAAATAGAACCGTTTTTGACATTGAATCTATGTACTTATACTAACCTGAATTGTTTGAAATAAAACTGTTTAAAATATTATTTTATTATATATATTATTACTAATATAATATTACTAATAAGTATGAATTGTTACATGAAACCTAATTATTTATGAATTTCTTGTATTATTTTGGGATACTAGAAACCATATAACTGAGAACATATTATTTGTATCAAGAATACTAACTCGAAGTTTTCATTGGACACAAATAATTATTATCACTCGTTATTTCTAGCTAATGATAATTGCTTGCATAAAAAGAATTACTTAGGCATTACGTTCACTTTGAAACTAATACCCAAGGGAAAAGGCATGAACTCTCTATCTACCAATCTATAGTTTGAATAGCTGTTCTTCTAGAAGGATGGCTTTGGAATAAAATGACCCACGAAGGTTGATATGGCAGTGAACAAAGAAAACACCCCGCCAACAAGATATGAAAATAAGTTAAAAATAAAAACAATTTTACTCGTGGTTTCATGTAAAAAATTTTTTTTATCTTAATTAGATAGATAGATAAACTTTAATCTTAATTAAATTTTAAATCTTAATTTGATAGATAGATAGATAGATAGATAGATAGATAGAAACATAGAAACAGAATAAGCAAAAATAAATGGATTGATAAATGGCTCAAATTCAGCTTGATCTGAAGTAGTCTATTGATATTGCGTTAATCTATATGCGGTTTCATGAACCCCCCCCCTCCCCCCAAAAAATAAGAACATAGTTAAATAATCAAATAAAAAAAATACCCGCACGTGCTCACGATGAAAAATCGTAAAAAGTAGAGCTAAACTTCTTTATTTTTTGTCAAAGCTGGTTTAAAGATAATTTCTTCTCGTATATCGCATTATTTAAAATCTACAGAATAAATTTGTTTTATTTTCAATCCGCACGTGAATTACTTTTCCAAAAACCGCCGCTCGTAGATAACGTTGCAATAAAATTGTTTTATGTCGAAATGCGCCGATAAGTTAATGTCATGTGACTTTTATATTCGAAGTTTGCTTTGTTGTTGTTGTTGTTGTTGTTGTTTTCGTTTTTAATTTATTTTTTATTTTTTATCTATTTTATGATTGGTCATTAAATATTAGAGAAGAACCTAAATGCGTATTGGGATGGATGTATACGTAAGCACAAGCTACACACACACACACACACACACACCACACACACACACACACACATATATATATATATATATATTATATATATATATAATATATATATTAGTCATTTAATATTTATGTGTGCTTTTCAAATTGAGTTTTGTTTTACTTGTATTTTAACGATAACTTCTAGTTCTTGTAAAAGGCAGATAGATAGATAGATAGATAGATAGAAATCTGTTTTTGTTTTTGGGGTTTTTTTTGTTTTGTTTTTGGTTTTGGTTTGTTTGTTTGTTTTTAACTGGTTTTTTACTGGTTTTTTATTTATGTTTATTCCTTTATATTATTTTTTATTTCTTCATTGAAATAGAGTTTCAGAGTAAGTCCCATCTATTTGGAACTCCTACAGAAAACAACACGCAAATATCGACTAGCTAGAAATGTGTATCTTTATGATTCTTATTTGTATTATTAATATTCTTTAAAGATTTGATCCAATCGACTTTTAGCTGGTGCACGTTTCTATCATCTGCTGAGCAGAGAAGACAAATTAAAGTTAATTAAACAATTTAAAACAAGTTCATGAATTGCAAAAGCAATATCTCATCTACTGACAAGCGATTTCAACATACACATCGATAATGCATGGACAGATTTTCATAGGTTATCGGCCATGAAGAAATCTGATCTTTCCGATAAAATAAAACGGGAATTATTCAAAGTTATAACCGGGTAAGTACTACAGTATGGTTGCACCACTTAGACCCAAACGAAACGCTAGGAGAAAAAGCTAGATGAGAACCACACAAGGATGTTGTATGTCGTTTTAAACAAATCCTTGGAGCAGCACCCTACAAAGCATCAGCCGACTCAGCCATTGACGTCTCATTTCACAAACCATCAAAGAAAGCCGAGAAAGACATACTGGGCACTTGGAGAAGTAAGGTCAAAGAAATAAGTGACATTCCCCTATGGACTACCACACAGGGACACACCAGTGTTGACTGACCTACAAAAACTAACATTCGTCAACTTAGTTTAGACACAGGGTGTTGTATAAAGAACTTTCTAAGTTGGGACGGATGGCGAATGAGAGTCAAAGCAATCCGAGCTGACGTCACGCCTTGTTCATGACGAAATAATAATAACTAATCATTTACATTTGTGTACCTTACAATTGCAGTTATTTACAGTAAACTGCATTCCATTTTTCGGGTGACCTGAGTATTACACTAACCAACATCAGATGATGAAACTCCAGTTTGGAAATATGAGGAATATGGATTACCTTTTCATTGCGATTACTCCCAAGTCCACACTGATCTGAAGTAGTAGTACTTGTTAGGGCCCAATCTCTAGGTCAAAGAGATCTGTTAGAAAATTATCATTAGATTTAATTGGTTGATTGATTTTAATGGCATATCAACCCATCGAGGTTTATTTTGAGCCAAAAGGTTAGGGAATCACGTTCATTGTGCGTTTATATTTATATTTTTTGTATAGTTGTTTCTTGAGAACATTTTTGCACACAGACTTATCGAATAAAAATACTTTTTAAAAAATTTAGGGAGAGTCTCCGTGATATAATGGTTAAAGAGTTGGACTGAGGAATCGTAGTACGTTAGTTCGAACTCCAGTTGCACTATTACGTTCACTTTCGGAAAAATAACCTTGAGAAAGGTATGAATCTCCTATCTATGGGTTAAATAGTACAACTACTGTCCTTCTAGAAGGATGGATTTGGCATTGAATAACCGGAGAAGGTTGATATGCTGTTAAATAACGAACAAAACAAATTTGACACCTAGATGAGACCCTAACAGGTCCACCCTAACCCATTACGGGTTTGGGTAGACCTAGGAGTAATGACAATTCAGGTGTAGGTATATCTCCATAGCGGTAGCCTCACCATCATATGTATTTTAATATCATACTCGAGACACAGGTTTTTTCGTGGAAACTGAAAATAGTTGTTCCTTTTGCATTTGTATTCAGTTTCTTTTTACGTATTAGTTTTGGTATAAGGAGATCTCCGTGGCGTAGCGGTTAACCTGCTGGACTGCGACATCGTAGTAAACGAGTTCGAACTCCAGTCATGCTATTGCATTCACTTTCGAAGTATTACAATTGGGAAAGGTAAGCCTTTAATCCCCTCGCTTGGCTTTGAGGTAAATAGTACCACTACTGTTCTTCTGGAAGCGCTGATATGTCATCAAAGAATAAACCAAAACAGTCTAAGGGATGTCCTCGTTGTGTAATGTTTAACGCGCTCGATTGCGGAATCGTAGTTAGTGAGTTCGAACGCCAGTTGCGCTATTACATTCACTTTCGGACAAATACTCTCTTTATCCTCCCAACTATGGGTTAAACGGTCTTCTAGAAGGATGGATTTAGCTCTGAATAAACCGAGAAGGTTGAAATGCCATTAAACAACAAACAAACCAGTCTTGATAGATTTCTAAGTTTTATAGGAAGTACTTTTAAGCAATGTTTTAACATTTACTGTGTCTAACAACCATTACTGATGTTTAAAACCTTTGACAAATACCAAATGCCAACATATAGTTTTGACTCTCTCACGCAGTTCTTTCTTGGAGATGTCTCGATAAATTTGACATTTCAAAATTGTTTGGTCTCCATTCATAATTATCAAACTATTTTGCTTTTACTATAACACATTTAGAAATTCAATAACAGCTTAGTGCACGATGTTACACACACACACACACACACACACAAAATAGCACGTATCAAAATAGTGCATACCTTTTAACTCACTCGAGTATATATATATATATATATATATATATATATATATATATATATATATATATATTATGATTAACCAAATCTTCGTATACTTGAGTAATCTTGAACTTTCACCATCAAAAAATTGGAAATATATATTTAAAAGTGATCCAGAAAAAGGCGCTAACTGCATCAGTATGCATATGTGAATGACATATGCATACTGATGCAGTTAGCGCATCACAAAGTGACGACAAATCTGCAAAGCCTGTCGCTATCGTGTTGTAAAGCTTAGGCACTCTGTTAGTTTGGTTTTATTTGGTTTTATGGCATATCAACCATAGTTGGTAATTTAATACCAAATCCTCTTTATGCATATATATTAATTATATATGATTCTTAAACACATTTTGTTGATGATAGTTTTAAACGAGCCTAAGCTAATTTTTTTTACACACAGTTAGATGGTTACAAGTATTACTATAACAGTAACAATTCAAACATCAGTCATTTGTTGACACATAGTTAAATGAACAAACAGTTCTATTTCTAACAATCCAATTTAGTATGTCATTTATTTGCACACCGTTTAAATGACCCATATCTAGGCCCATATCAGGTAGTACCCCTCCAGGCCAGAGTGGAGCTGGAAGCAATGGCAATGAAAAGGTACTATTTACCAACCCCTCCGCTCGGGCAGGATATGACACAAGGTCAATTTTTAAGCAGAGTTTAACAGGTTTGAATTCAGAGTTTTCCTTCTAGACTAGTTGCCTCAACAAGGCTGAAGAACCTAGTCCGTCCTACTATTTACCCATAGCTGGAGGGAGAATAAGGGGGTTCATACCTTTCCCAAGGGTATTTGCCCGAAAGTGAACATAATAGCGCGACTGGAGTACGAACTCGCGTACTACGATTCCGCAGTTCATCGCTTTAACCATTACACCACGAGTTCTGTTAGTGGTAATCATACTTTTTCTCGTATTGATGTCATTTTCTGTATATGGAACGCTGCTTCCGAGGTTGGTGAATGAAAAGGTACTCCGCATTCCCCAAAGCTCTAGGGCTGGAACCTCGGATTGTTTAATGTCATATCTAGGACACCCGTGGTGGCCAGTAAGATGCAGTCGGTATATTTTATAACTCCAGCCGACTAGTCTAGTTCTGTTAGTGGTAATCATACTTTTTCTCGTATTGATGTCATTTTCTGTATATGGAACGCTGCTTCCGAGGTTGGTGAATTGACGAACCAGACATGCAGGACTCTGCTGGAGAAGTAAGGGCGAGCTCATAAGCGACGCTCTACAATGGACTCCTTCACCCGGACGTTCGGCTTAGAACTTATCTACTTATATGTATACCAGCCCATTGGCATAATGGTTAGAGTGTTCGCCAATGGCCCAGGGTTCAATCCAAGGTCAAGTCATACCAAAGACACAAAAATGGTACTAGATGCCTCCTTGCTTAACACTTAGCATTATAAGATATGGATCAAGGATAAGTGAAGTAATCCAGGTAAATGAGTAGCGCCCTCCCCTACACCTCAATGTAGTAGCTATTGAAAAGGGAGCCTTCGAGTCGGCCTCAACCACGATCGGCCAACTCTTATATATATATATAGGATTTAACGTAAGGGTTGATATGTTATAAAACATTGTCAAAACCAATTGTTTGACATAGTGCTTGAAATTATTTTGAGCAACATTAATTGATTGGCTCTTAAAAATATTGATAGTGTTACTAATGTGTGAAGTTTTATTTGTACACTTCTTTCTTTAGTGGTATCTCGTTATGAGCAACAACCCCTCATAATATTGATAGCCTGAGTGAGTTAAAATAAAAGTGCAGCTTGAGGAGGCGCATGTAGTGTTACAGTTATCGTCTTAGGAAATGGAATTGGCGACCGAAGATCAAAACCTGAACGAGGTTCTTTGTGCTCCTCTTGGAAAAGGCATGAATCGATATCTTCTCACACTCGCCAGGTATGGATAAACAGCAGGGTCGACTGGGTTCTTTAACCTTGGTTAGACAACCAATCTAAGAGGAGGAAAACTCTGAATTCAAACTAACTTTGCAACGCTTAAAACTGACCTTTTGACACATCCTGCCCGTGGAGGAGGGGTTGGGTAAATACGTATATTTTTGGACTGTATATATCGGAAATCATAATTGTTAAAATTCTGCCCAAAATAATCCAAGAAATGTTGATATACTGTAAATACCACTAACTAACCAAACAATATAAAAAGTTTGATTAACTGATTGATTTAAATGACATGTCAACCGGTTTGGGGTTATTTTATGCTTAAAGATTTCGGGAACTATTATAAGTTTATGTTTACGTTTTTTTGTATAGTTTCTTACTTTTTTTGCTTACGGTTTTATGATATCAAGTATTCCTATCTAATACAAATAATTTTCATACAGCAGTATGGTTTCAAGTATTCCTTCTTAATACTAATCCCTTATACGCAATTACATGATTTACATGAAAAATAATCGAAAAATAAACAGATATTCTTATTCATCTTCCAACAGACTCCATCTGTCCACAATATTTCTAATTTTTCTTCATGCTATTTCCTTTTCCCTTCTTTTTCTCTCTTCTTCCCTCTTCCTCTTATTTCTTCTTTCTTTCATTATCTACCAATTCAAACCGCCTTTTTATAGATGCTGTGTTTCTCCCCAACTTTTTTTTAAAATTACGTTTCATGACTTAATATTTTTCGAATATTTTTGTATATCGTTCAAACCATCATTTTAAATTCATAATTCCCACAAATTCCCTAAATTATCTTCTACCCGAGAATTTCCGTAATTTCATATCTTAGACAATTTAATTCATATTGATCGACACGCATCGGTGGACCTTAACTAACATTTATTAATAAATTTTCTCATCCATTCATACGTATTTTTCTTCTTTTTACAACATATCTGCCTGATTAAACTTCATATCTTTCTCAAACGTAGTCTTATCTAATATTAATTAGTATTGAAAAAGATCAATTAGTCCCATAGATTGGACTTTAACAGGTACTACCACTCCGAGTCAGAGTGGACCTGGGAGTAATGCCAATGTTGAGGTGCAAGGCATTCTCTAGATCTTCAGAACTGGAGTTTCACCACCAGATTCAATTTTAGTATCATATCCAGAACAACCCTTTTTGTGGGGGGAGTCTTATCCCTCTGCAGGAGAGACAGTCGCTATATTCTAAGCCCCACCGACAGGGCCTTAAGAGATTAAGATAAGCAAAAAAGAAAGAAAGAAAGAAAGAAGCTGCATTTTGACACAGCTATCCTTATGACTATAAAAGACAGAAGAAAAAAACACAAGAAAGGACATCTCAACTGTAACATTTATTCCGAGATTGCAAAGGCAACACTCTGAACTTAGCAACGCTAACTTGTCGATCAAAAGAAGCAGATCGATTGCAGAAGGCAGTGTTCTTATGAAATAAACGAGCCAAACTAGAAACGCGAACAGCAAAGCAGAGCAACAAAAGTTTTATTGACACTTGGCATGAAGATGAAATTTTATCTTTTACACTATTAAATATTCACACACACACCCCCGCCTCCAACATGTGTTGATCAATAAGTCGCTTACTTCTTCACAACGACTGCAAAAGCAGCTCTCAGCTCTTCTTCAAAGCAAACCACTCTAATATCAAATTATATTTGGGTGGAAAGCGGCTTCTCTTTTAATCTATGAAGCTAATTTTATGTTTATTTTTATTGTAGTGTTTTACTTTTTCGGACTCTGAATCTGTTTTTAATCTTTTTTTTTTTTTTTTTTTGAGAATCAATGTTTCTGAGAAACCCGTATCAGTAAATATATTCAACTGTATGTGTTTACGCAATATAAATCATAATAGTAATAATATTTTCTTTGGTTATTCACAGAATAATTAATGAAATATGCTACCAAGCAATACTCCTGATAAGTTGATTTGAGCTTAAAATGAAAAAAAAACTATAAAGAAAACGGAATATAGAAAAAGAAATGAAGAATTATCAAAAATAGTAAGACTTACTCATATTTCCTGGTTGTAAGATAGTTTGGTTTCGTTGTTTAATGGCATAACGCCTTTCACAGGTTTTTTAATGCCCAAACCATCTTTATAGGAGGACAGAAGTGATACTATTTAACACATGGGACAATTGGAATTCGAACCCGCTTATTACGATATCACAGTCCAGCATATTTGCCACTAGGCTACGAGAACTCCCTCTAGGGATAAGATGGACATTAAGAAAAATAAAAAATGTACAGTGATGGGTTTTTGAAAACGCTGCCTCTATTCCCTGCTGAAAGGTAAGAGTGTCCTCCATAAAAGGGGTGTCTGGAGTATAACACTAAACTGCATCTGATGCTTAGGTACTAGTTCTGGAGGTCGATAGAGTATAGAGTCACCCTTTCACTCCCAAAATCCACTCGTAATGATAATAATAACACTGATGTGAAAAACTCTAAAGGAGTAAATAATAATAATAATAATAATAATAATAATAATAATTGCCAACCCGCAGCAGAATAGCAAGTGTAGGTTACATAGAGACAGAGATAAGCCAGTTAATCACATAATAAGTGAATACAGCAAACTCGCACAAAAGGAGTAGAAAACGAGGCACAACTGGATGGGAGAGGTTATCCACTAGCTTAAAATATGACTATACTGCAAAATGGTAAATACACAAACCAGAATCCTATGAGGTACATAAGATTCTCTGGGATTTGGGGAGATAAACAGGTCACCGAATCCCAGCCAGAAGCCCAGATGGAGTACTAATAAAAGAAAAAAGAAGTCTGGTCTAGAGGATTTTGTCTTTCCGATGGACCACAAAGTAAAAATAAAAGAAAGCAAAAAGATAGACCAATACTGGGACCTTGTCGGACAACGAAAAGAAATGCTGTGGAAGATGAGTATGACAGTGATACCAATTGTAGTTGGTGCATTTGGAACGGTCACTAAAAACTTGGAAAAAGGATTTGAACAAATGGAAATCGGAGGAAGAATCGAGACCATCCATTGTTGAGATCATGCATAAGGTACTACATCCCAGAGTGGACGTTAACAGACTATATGTATCAAGAAAGGGGGGAGGAAGAGGACTTGCCAGCGGTGAAGACAGTGTTGACACATCGATATGACGACTCGAGGACTACATAGAAAAACACGAAGGAGGACTGATTACAACCATCAAAAACCATACTGACAACACGATGGACAACAGAATGACTACAACTAGGAAACAAAAATGGGAAGAAAAACAACTCTATGGGCGCCTTAAACAAGTAATAAACAACATCTCGCACGAGAAAATCTTGACGTGGCTTAGAAAAGGAAACTTTAAAAGAGAAACAGAATCTCTCCTAATAGCAGCAAAAAAAACAAAAAACAACGCCATAAGAACCAATCAAATCAAAGGGAGAATTGATAAGGCGCAACAAAATAGCAAATGTAGGTTATGTAGTGATAGAGACGAAACCACCAATCACATAATAAGTGAATTCTTCAAATTAGCACAGAATGAGTATAAGACTAGACACGACTGGGTAGGCAAGATGATCCTCTGGGAGATGTGCAAGGAATGTAAATTTGACCAGATGAACAAATGTTATATGCACAACCCAGAGAATGACACATAAACTCCTATGGGACTTTGACATGCCTAATCTCGGCCAGACGACCAGACTTTATAATAATCAACAAAAAACAACAAAGAGAACTTGCAAAATTATGGACTTTGCTGTCCCGACTGACCACGGAATAAAACGTAAAGAAAGTGAAAAAAAGGATATGCTGGGGAATTGAAAAACCTATGGAATATAAAGGTGAAAATTATACCAATCGTGATTGGTGCTTTTGGTACAGTCACCAAAGGATTATTAAAGGGACTGGAAGACTTGGAGGTAGGAGGACGAGTGGAGACTATCCAAACTACAATATTATTGAGAACGGCAAGAATACTGGGAAGAGTCCAGGAAACTTGAGGAGACTTGCTGTCACTCAAATTCCGTTGAAAGACCATCAGCTAAAACTGATGTGAAAAACTCTAATGAGTAAATAATAATAATAATAATAATAATTACAAAAATGGGAAGAAAAACAAATGTATGGACATTTCAAGCGACAAACTAGCAAAACTTCACACGAGAAAACTTAAACAGGGCTGTGAAAGAGAAGTCTTAAGAGAGAAACTGAATCTCTTCTCATAGCGACACAGAACAACGCCGTAAGGACTAACTATGCCAAAGCAAAAATAGGTAAGACTCAACAAAATAGCGGGTATTGGTTATGTGGTGATAGAGATGAAACGATTAATCACATAATAAGCAAATGCAAAAAGCCAGCGCAAAAAGACTGGGTGGGTAAGGTCCAATGGGAATTATACAAGAATCTTAAATTTGACCATACGAACAAATGTTATATGCACAACCAAGAATCTTTTCTGGAAAATGAAACACACAAAATTCTCTGGGATTTTGAGATACAAACCGATCATTTAATCTCGACCAGACGACCAGAGCTAAGGATAATCAACAAAAAAAAAAGAGAACCTGCCGAATAGTGGACTTTGACGTTCAGGCTGACCACAGGGTAAAACTGAAAGAAAGCTAAAAGAAAGATAAGATCAAGGACCTTGTTAGAGAACTGAAAAAATTATGGAACATGAAAGTGACGGTGATACCATTTGTAATTGATGCACTCGGTACAGTCATCAAAGAACTGATAAAGGGACTGGAAAACTTGGAAATAAGAAGACGAGTGGAGACCATCCAATCAAGAGCATTAAGATCGGCTAGAATACAAAGAAGAGTCCTGGAGTGTTAAGGAAACTGGCAGTGGAAAACTATCAGCTAACGCTTGTGTGAAAAAATCTCAAACGTGTAAAATAATAACTTTCTCATTTGATCACCGAGTTGGATTTGTAATGATTCTATGCAAATAAACGTGCAATGAAATCTTGAAAGTATAGTTATTACGATCAAACACTTGAAAATGAATCAAATTTTATCGTTAAATAATCCATGAGAAATTGATATGCCATTAAAGAAATAACTCAAACCAAGTCTTGCCCAGTCGGCTAGGGCAGTAGAATACACCAACTGCTTTTCTGCAGAGGGGTAAGATGCCCCTCCCCTCGACGAGTGTCCTAGATATGACACTAACCAATCTGATGGTAAGGCTCCAGTAATGCTGGATCTTTGGGGAATGCAGAGTACCCCTTCACTGCCATCGCTTCCAGCTCCATTCTCGCCAGGAGTGGCAGCACCTGAAATGGTCTTATCTATGGGTCGAATAGAACTAAACTGAGTACTTATACTAAACTGAATTGTTTGAAATAGAAGTGTTTTGACATTTAACCGTATTAAAACAAAAACTATACTTGTACTAAACTGAATTGTTTAAAATAGAACTGTTTTGACATTTAACTGTGCGTAAACAAAAAAAAAACTATACTTATACTAAAGCGAATGATTTGAAATAGAACTGTTTATATGTATAAAAGTGGATTTGGCATTAAATCTCTTAAAAGAGTTGATATACCATAAAACCAAACCAAACCAAGTCATCTTGTATATCGAATAAATGAATACAAGAGTCAGTTCATTTTTATCTGCCTCGTACTGACTATGCATAAACACAAATGCACGTGCGTTGCATTTTCTTTAATTTATTTTCTGTGCCTAAATTTCCTTCTGTTAACTCAAGTCAAATGAACCGAAGTGCCGTCTTGCGAATGAAAAAGCAATTAAGCACTTACAAAAAAAAAAAGTTCAAGAGTTGAAGATTAATTTTTGCTTTTTTTTTATTTTTCCGCCTTATATTTTATTTATTTATTTATTTATTCATTCATTTTTGCCTTATTTGATTAAGGATCAATAAATCATTGCCTGGAAGTCCTCACTGAAATCTGATAGCAGTTCTCAATCAACAGATAACATGTAGCTTTGTTTAACCAGTAACTATCTGCTCTTGCAGCCACCTTTCCTTCTTCTATGTGCCTCTCTCTCTCTCTCTCTCTCTCTCTGTCTGTCTCTCTCTCTCTCTCTCTCTCTCTCTCTCTCTCTCTCTCTCTCTGTATGTGTGCGTGAGTGTAAATCAGTTTCGTTCACTTTCTTTCTTGCCTATTCTCTCCCTATCTATCTATCTATCTATCAAGTTATCTTATCAATTTATCCGCTGGCCAATCCCTCAGTTAATATTAATTCTACAATGATAACTTTGGTATTAAATATCCCATAAAGGTTGATACGCCATTAAGCTAAGAAACCAAATCGAACCGTTGGCAATGAAGAAAAAGGTTTTTATTCTCAACAACAAATATCTATTTTATTCATTCCTTGTCAATACACTTAAACCGAGATTTCTTTGTCAATTATATGAATCCAGCCCTGTAAAAATTTCATGTAAATCTAGATATGCCAAGCAAAAAAATTTACCTCGGCATTAAATAACCCAACAGGTGTTGACATGCCATAAAACCAACCAACTAACAATATCCATATTCGTCAATACATTTGATTTATTAGGGAATAGGAATCATATAAGATCATTCGTTATACAATAAAAATTCTTGTTTTTTTTTGGCGGGGGCAGAGAAGTGCTTTTCTGTTTTTATTTTGTTTTGTTTATTTATTTATTCGTTATTTTGGGGGTTAGATGTTATGTTTCTTTTTAATCAACATCATTAAGTTTATATTTATGAATCTTGGATAAAAATACTAGAATATTCCTCACAAATTCTTTTCTCTCCCTCTTTTCAGGTAAGAATTGTCCTGCTTCTTGTCAAATAATGAAGTGATGGCAAAATAACGGTCCAGGTAATTCATTCTTTGAATTTTCATTTTATAACAGTATTTATTTTTCTTAATTTTTTGTTTTTTGATCAATTTATGTCTAACCAGACAATATCAGTCTCATTTCCTGTTTAAAAGATATCCCATTTTCTTCAAAAGATCTCCATCATTAAAATTGACACACTTATTATATCAGACCGTTTTTCTGTACTAATAAAGCTCCGTCATTTTAAGACCAATTTCAACCAATGTTTCAGAAATGGTTAGATTGTATCGTGAAAGATTTTGAGTGCCTTAGAGTGCCTTTTAGATTGAATCTGTCTTTCCCACTTTATGTCTAAAACCACACTCGCGGTAAAAGAATGTCCGTCTCACTACACCTAACCACTTTCTTGGTAATCGTTACCAGAAGCAAATGACTCTCTCCCTTCCTTAAACTCTCTCAGTCACGGTCAGAATGTACAGCCACAAACAAACTATCCATTTTACGCCAGCAGACGCTCTTATAAAGAAAAAGACTAGATACCAAAATAAAAACAAAAGCACTTATTAAAATCAAGAAAATAACAAAATTGAATTCTTATTCAAAATACTTTTTCACTTTAAGGGGATTTCGTGGGTAGATGGGATCTCTGAATAAAACGTAGGCTACACTCGGAGTTAACAAACTATAACTATTCCGATTCTTTAATTTTCGAACAAAATGTCTCAACTGTGATTGAAAGCAATTTTAAAACTGTCCAAAATCTCTGTAAGTCCGAATGTAAAAACTGCCTTCAATAACAGTTACATCTTCTCAGAAAAGATGAATAAAAAGCTATACACCAAATCCTTGTTAGGAATTTTTACTTAAATATGTGTACAAAAAAATCTGCTTATATATATATATATATATATATATATATATATATATATATATATATATATATATATATATATATATATATATCATCTTTTTTTCGGGATCAGAAGTTCCACTTCCAGAACGACTCAGCCTTACGCCGTGTAAATTCTTTTGAGACAAGATTAGTCATTTGCTATTTTATTCAAAACCGTACAAGTCATGAGTCAGTCAAGGGCAAAAACACAAAACAAATTCCTTAAACATGATGGCTGGTTCTTTATTTTCTCCTCGAGATTTCTTGGTTGGGGAGACACGTGTAACTCTTAGCAAAATTGACTTGGATGCTGATTCCTTACTATCGCAATTACAGTTGACAGACTAAATTTCTTTTCAATTCTGTCCAACGGTCAGCTCATTCTACCGCTTATGTTCATCCTGTGACCAATCCTAGTGAATGGGGAAGGGCAGCAGTACAAGCGTTGCAAGTCATCCATCTCCCGATTGCATCCTTGAACACATGGAGCTTCAGGAGAGAGAAAACTGTTCTTCCAGCGCGGATCACCTAACTAACCTACTTTTTTTTTTTTGGTTCCGTAGTGTAGTGGTTATCACGCTCGCTTGACACGCGAGAGGCCTTGGGTTCGTTACCCAGCGGAACCACCAGGGGTGTCCTCGTGGTGTAATGGTTAAAGCGATGCACTGCGGAATCGTAGTACGCGAGTTCGTACTCCAGTCGCGCTATTACGTTCACTTTCGGGCAAATACCCTTGGAAAAGGTATGAACCCCCTTATTCTCCCTCCAGCTATGGGTAAATAGTAGGACGGACTAGGTTCTTCAGCCTTGGTGAGGCAACTAGTCTAGGAGAAGGAAAACTCTGAATTCAAACCTGTTAAACTCCGCTTAAAAATTGACCTTGTGTCATATCCTGCCCGAGCGGAGGGGTTGGTAAATAGTACCTAACTAACCTACTTTTTTTTTTTTAATCGTACACTTGTCAATTAATTTCTGGTTTTACTAGCATTTATGCCAGACATCAAAAATGGACTCTGTTATCCCCTATCGAGAATTTTTTTTTCTTTCTATTCTATTATTTAGCAACTGTCAACTCGCCTCACTCGTTTCACTATTTGATATTAGCTTTTGAGATTACTATAGATACACATCCTTGTACGTGCACATACGCTACCTATGCACACACACACACTTACATTCCCTTGCATAAACTTCGTATATACATACATACTCATATAGATAGTATTGTATCTACATATATATGCATTTTATTCTTAAGTGTGTGCAGCCAAGACAAAACAAAAATTAAATTCTCTCCTTGTGAAAAGGGAGATATTTTGGTTTTTGCAAAATAAAACTTCATTTTTGAAGTTTTGTTTACATAAATAAATCTGTTTTGTTGTTGTGAAGTGAAATCCATCACAAAATTTTAGAAATGTGTAACTATCAACAAAATCCTTATTTATATAACTCTAACGTTCCTTCTCTTTAAGATTCTGTTTCAGAACAAATCGCTTATGCAACATGTCAGTTATTTTCTTACCTGTTTACTGTCAGAGATTTCAGCTCTAACTAACTACGCGTATCTTTGGCGTATTGCTTTGTAAATAGTCTCACTAGAAAGATATCAATTCCGCGGTTAATGTTTCAGAAAGGAAAGATTGATTTACTATTTAAAAAAAGACTGGGATTTGTTTCTAATTCTTTGTGTTATTTTTTTTTTTTAATTAAAAATCATTGACTCACATTTTTGTAATTCTGTTTTAAAAGTGAATGTGCTCGCTATGTAATTCATGATTTTATTCTTTTCACGTCGAAATCATCTTGCGATCATTCGCGTATGCAACTGCTTACAAAAACGACCGGTTCAAACAAAAACAAAACAAAACAAAACCTTCAAAGTTAAGACAGATTGATTTATTGAGATTGATTTTATTGGTATGTTAACCTATTTAGGGCTTCTTTTTTTTTTGCCAAGAGATTAAGGAATCAAAGTTACATTCTTTAAGTAGCAATTTCTTTAAGAGTTATTTTTTTTCATACGGTCGTATTGAATATGAATAATTTTTAAACAGATCTATTTGACAATAAGTTTAGTTTGGTTTGGTTTTATGGCATATCAATAATTGTTGCTTATTTAATGCCAGATCCTGTTTTTACATATCAAATATATGATTTGTAAACACATTTTGTAGCTACACAGTAAAATAATCTAACTGTTCTATTTCTAACAATTCAATTTAGCAGCAGTCATTCGTTTACACTCAGTTTAAATGTCAAAAAGTTTTACTTGGACCCTAGCAAGTCCTACCATTCCGGGCGAGAGTGGACCAGGGAGTGATGGCAATGAAGAGGTACTCCGCATTCCTCAAAGCTCCAGCATTACTGGAGCCGTACGATCAGATTGTTTAATGTCATATCTAGGACACTCGTTGGGGGCGGGGTCTTACACTTCTGTCGAGATGCAGTCGGAGTAATCTAAGACCCCAGCCGACTGGGACTTTAAAAGAGCATTCCAAGCATTTTTTTTAATTAAATCAGTACATTTCTTACTTTGTATAATATGAAATCCAAGCATAGTCGCAAAAGGCACTTAAGAAAGTTGAGAAATATATTATGTACTTCTTAAATTTCTTAACAGGGCAAACACATCATGTCTTTTGCAACGATTACCACCATAGGAAATGAAATCGTTGACCCAAGTTCAAATCTCGGAAGAGGTTGTTTGCATTTCACTTTATGCTAATGCCCTTGGAAAAAGACATATATCCATTTTTATCCCCCTCTTTCAGCAATGGGTAAATTTTGGGGTATATATTTACCAACCCGTCCATACGAGTAAGATTGACGCAAGGTTAATTTTTAAGTGGAGTTCAACAGGTTTGAATTCAGAGATTTCCTTCTCCTGGACTGGTTGCTATACCAAGGTTAAAGAATCCAGTCTACCCAACTATTTCTATATAGCCGGAGGGAGAATCATTGGGTTAATACCTTTCCTAAAGGTATTAGAACTATTTGAAATGCAAACAGTCTCATTCAGGATTTGAACTCGGTTCACCATGTCCATACGACGATGACTATTGCACAACAAGCATCTAGGGTAAACTGAGTTCTCTTGCCTCAATAAGGTAATCAGTCTAGAAAAAAGAAAATCCTAAATCAAAATCAGCTTTACTTCACTTAAAAACTCTCCTTGTTTGGTTTCTTTATTTAATGGCATATCAACCTTCGTAGGTTATTTAATGTCAAAGCAATCCTTGTAGAAGAACAACATTGATACTATTCAAGCTATAGATATGAGAATAGTTTAGGGTTTCATACCATTCCCAAGAGTTATAGTCGGAATGTGAACGTTAAAGCGCGATTTGGTTTCGAACTCGCTTACTTCGTGGCTACTGTCCAGCACTTTAACCATCACGCCACGGAAACCTTCCTCTTATCTTGTGTCACATCCTGTCTGTGCTTGAGAGGTTGGGTAAATACATTATGGCTCTACTTTTACCGAATGCCAGCAAAGTAAATAGTATCTCGTAGAAAAAAATTAGTTGGTCAGGTTAAAATCTGTCAACTGCTCTATGATTTATCTAGTAACTTTTCTAATCGAAGAATGCGACACAAGGTCTTGTTTTAAGAGGCTACACATCCGCGCACAAATTCTCGATTGAAGGCAGTGAAAAAAATTACAAATAATGGTTTAGATTTGACACAAGGCTGCAGGTATGAGGGATCCCATAAGGATCGAACTCATTATTCAGTAGTGACAGGAGCTTGGTATTAGAATGATACCTGTTTTGCGAAACAGTATTACCTTAAAAAAAGACGAATCTGAGTTAATCAGTATTGAGCTTACTTTATAAGTCATAATATTTTTTTCGGTTTTCAGTAATTATAATTATCTGTTCAAACTGAGCCGTCTTCACACCTTGGAAAAAAAAAAACTGGATTACAGACAGCTGCCCAACATTTCAGTCTCATAAGCCAGAAAATAATTTAATACTTGTCCAATATATATCTGATTAACCGTTCGACACTCTGATGAATCTGAATCAAAGACGTTTTATTAAATAAAGCTTTCAGAACAGATACAAATCAAGGCGAATCAATAAGGAAAGAAAGTACCAAACTAAAATTAAACGATCAAAATCAATAAATCAGTTTATTTAATTCCTTTCCTATTTGCCTGTTTATATACATGCCAGTTTAATTCTGTTGATATCTTCATATTTTATCGTTTTTATATGTATAATATTTTAATAAAAAAATCTTTCATTAACGATTAAGAATCGTGAAGTTTTTAAAGGTTTACTTGACGATCCGTGGATCTGTTGGGTTCACGTTTTAGCAGCAATCCATGTTGATATTGATGCTTCTATTTTGATCGATTGATTGATTGATTAATTGATTAACTGAACAAAATTTGTGTCACATGGTGCAATGTAATACTGAATTAGTCTATGAGTGTTTTAACTATGAAAATATAGTCAAATAATGCATTTATGATATGATGTACCATGATCTTGAATTTTATAAGTATGCAAATAAAAGTTCTGTGGTAATTAATTTGCAACTATTCTAGTAAATGACTAATTGATTAATTTTTACATATCAGCCCTATTAAAGTTATTCTATACCTAGAGATTTGGGAATTGCATCCATAGTACGTTCATATTAACATTGTTTGCACAGTTGTTTCTCAAGATATTTTTGTACTTGTTCCCATTAAATAGAAATATTTTTATACAGTTCTATTTGACCCATGTTTGGGACCCTAACAGGTGATATCACTCCGGTTCATAGGGGATCTGAGAATAATAGAAATGAAAGAGTACTTCCAGCTCCCCCAAATCTCTGGAACTGGAGCCTCACAGTCAAATGCAGCCTTATATCATACCCAAGACACCTTTTTTGGAGGGCTTATCCTTCTTTATGAAGATACAGTCAGCGTATACTAAACCCCGCAGAATATTTCTTACAATTTCATCGTACAATACTTTCTTTTTCTGTTTCTTTTTTAGTTCGTTTCTGCCAGTCTTTTTGAATCAGTTGATAATAATGTGGTCGGCATAAAAAGTAACATGGATCAATTCGGTGCCAAATTGCAAAGTAAATATTTACTTCCATTACAGCATCTCGCTATAACCTCCGATCTTTTAAATTTATCGAGGATGGGAAAGTTATTATTCAGAGTTTTCGGACTTATGTCTTGATCTCGTTATATTCACAACGTTTCTACTGATATGTCCTCCGTTATTTAATCCATCGGGGTCGCTTGTTCTGTTAACCATAAACGGGTATAAGTGATAAGTATTTTTGTATTGCTACTCGCCCACAGTCAGGATTGAACCTCTAGATTATTGTCTCTTCAGAAGCTTAAAGAACCAACGTCTATAACCGTTACGCTATGTGTCCTGATGGACAATTCAGGTGAATTTTTAGAACTTATAAACTTAGTGTTCTTAATCACTATGATTACTACGACTATGTATGATTTTTTACCAGAGCTCATATAGCGATTTTTTTGTAAATATAACAATAAATATGAAGAAAATAGTCTGAAAACCATAAACGATAAAAATCATCAAGCTTCGTCTCATAAATTCAGAGAATTTGTTTGGCAGTATTTTCCTACAAGTCCCTGAACACTCATTACAAGAATACGCTCTTTTTGGGATCAACTACTTAATTTCTGGTTCCTTCAAATATATTATTTTATAATGGTTAATGAATTTAGATAATCTGGTGCTATTTGCATATCGTTCATTCCAGAAAGAAGCCTTGTGATTATTATAACTTATATATATATATATATATATATATATATATATATATAAGTATTCTTTGGTCCTGTTAAACCGGAGTTGGGAGTAATTCCATCAGGACAAAAATAAATTTATAATCCTATGTGACCAGTTTCGTTGTTTTTCTTAAAGAGTATATATATATATATATATATATATATATATATATATATATATATATATATATATATATATATCAGTGGTGACTCTATGTCATCAAATTAAGCTGTGTACTTATGCTAAACTGACTTGGTTGAAATGGAACTATTTTTGTATGCCAAACTGAATTGTTTGAATTGGAACTGCTTTTGACATTGAGACTGTACTTACACTAAACTGAATTGTTTGAAATAGAACTGATTATTTGTATAAAAATGGATTCGGCATTAAATAACCTACAAAGGTTGATATTCCATAAAACCCAAATACCAAATCTATGTCATTTATGTTACTCGGCCTCATGTTTATATATACATGAATTACTACTTATAATTCAGAATATAGAAAGAATTTTAGTAGACAAGCACTTTTTTCTAAATTCAATTCATCAAATATATGTGCTTGTGCAGGTTTGTACAATTAATACTTGACAATTGACCATCCTACAACAACTGACACGAAATTTTCTCTATCATTTGTATACTTTAAAGTTAACCGCTCATTGGCTGGATCAGTAGCTCAGTATCAGGAGTGACCACTACTTTTTCTCATATTTCCGTTCGACGATTAAGTCATACACATGAAACGTTAACTAACGGACTTTAAGGGTTCATAATTTTGATATTTTACGTTTTATGCCTACTCTATCATAAGTAGTATCGAAACTTTTTGTGCACCTTTCTTATTTACATTTTATCTTTTATTCCTATATATATATATATATAGTAGCGGCCATAAGTTAAGGAACGGAACAACAACAAATATTTAAATGATTTTTACTTGAAAAGATTTGTATGTACGTTTATGAAAGTTTCACAAAATATACTTGAAAAATATAAGCATTTATTACATATAAAGTTTTCCAAATTTTCTTTTATAGTAAATTAATAGTCAACTGAAAAAAGAAAAATATACATTTTGCCCTGGTCAAAAGTTAAGAAACGCATCATAAGTCCTTGTTGGATCAGTATATAAACAAAAGAAAAATTCAATATTTAGTGAATTTTCCTTTTCATTTGATTACCTCATTGCATATTCAACCACATGAGCCAATTAACTTCTTTCAAAAGGTAGTAGTGATACTTTCCCATTCTTCTTTTAGAAAACCCCATAAATCACCAATATTTTGAGGATTTCTGTTCTGAGAATTCTCTCCTATGATTTTCCATACATTCTCTTAAGGGTTCATATCTGGACTTTGTGGTGGACACTTCATAACAGCTATTCCTTCCTCTTCAAGAAAACTTAACACTGTTTTAGCTTTGTGGTAAGGCGCGTTGTCTTACATAAATATTGGAGCTTCAACTGTCCCTGAGCGTAAATGAGGAAGAGCATGCTGGCGAATAAGTTCTTCATAAGCACTGGCATTAATATTACCGTGAAAACGAACAATTGATCCTACTCCAGCTGAAGAAATCGTCCCTCACACTATTACGCTCCCCCTCCAAATTTAACAGTTTTCTTAACGCATTGAGGAGATAAGCGTTCCCCATTTTTACGTCTTTCAAACCTCTACCATCAGATCCAAACAAGTTGAATTTAGTTTCATCTCTAAATTGTTCCTCAGTCCTCAGGATATGCCCTATGGCGAAGTCAACATGAACCTTTTGATTTTTCTTTGAATTCAGAAGTTTGCGACATGGAATCCCAGTCACTAATTTTTCTTTATCTAACCTACGAGACACAGTTTTTCTAAAGATCGGCTTTCCTGTTTGCTCACAAAATGCACAAGAAATAGACGTTGCTGAATCGAAACTGTCTTTTAAATACATTTTAACAACCATCCGATCTTCCTATTTGTAGTCATAGGAGGACTACCAGTTTTCGATTTTGGTTCAAGTGTCTTGTCATCCTTAAATTTACTGATTACATGATAAACAACGTTTTTTGACCTTCGTGCGATACCAGCAACTTCAGAATACGATTTGCCTTCTTTGTGATTTGCTAAAATGAGCTTTTATTCTTCTTGAGTTAAACAGTTACGTGCTTTTGCATCCATATTGCTTAAAAATAATTCCAAGGATGTATTACAGATGACTATAAATCGAAATTGGCAATCAAGTTGTTTAAAAATTACCTATATTACTATAACTCAACAGCATTCATTAACTTTTGACCATGGCAAAATGTATATTTTTGTTGTTTTTTTTTTTACTTCACTATCAATTTACTGTAGAAGAATTTAGAAAACTTTATATGTCATAAATTATATGTAATAAATGGGAAATTTTCGTAAACGTACATGCAAATTTTTTAAAGTAAAAATCCTTTAAATATTTGTTGTTGTTCCGTTCCTTAACTTATGACTGCTACAATATATATATATATATATATATATATATAGGTGACACATAGCCACCAAAATATATAATCAAAGTAGTCACGGCTAATTTTTAATGCGCAGGCCTAACATGTACTTCACAAATGAAAAGCTCACAAATGAAAAGCTCAAAAACGGTGTCGTTTAGGTTTGGTTTAATTTTATGGCATATCAACCATTGTAGGTTATTTAATGCTACTCCTGTTTATACATATATATTGAATATATATATGTGATTTGTTAACATTTTGTAGATAACATTCTTAAACGAGCCTGACCTCTTTTTGCACACAGTTAAATGGTTTCTGTATTCCTATACCAGTCAAAATGTAAGAGCTGTCTGCACACAATATGTTCTGTTTGACCAATAGACAAGACGTTATCAGGTACTACCACTCTGGATCAGAGTGGACCAGGAAGCAGTGACAATAAAAAGGTACTCCACATTCCCCAAATCTCCAAGGCTGAAGCCTCACAATCAGATAGCTTAATTTCATATCCGGGACACTCGCAGAGATGCAGTCGATGTATTCTACAGCCCCAGCCGACTAGACTGTAAGACACTTGGATACTAGAAAATTATGTTCCCTCAACGTTACCAGCGAAGTTTTTGTTGCTTCTCTAATAACATATCAACTTCTTTGAAAACTTTAAAAATTTTCAAAAAAGTTTTTTCCGCAAAAACTTTTCTTTTAACCCTCGAAACTAGCTGAGAACAATATATATATATATATATATATATATATATATATATATATATATATATTGATAATACCCGCTGAACGTTCTTAAGGGCAAGAGGTGCGAGAGGGATGACGGCAATACTGTGCTATCAAGCCATAACTAAATATTCAGCTGTAGACACAGCGATCGTGCTTGTCTGTCTCATATCAGCCTTATCAGTGACGAATATGGTTGTGGTCGGTGTTAACCGGTCCCTTTTTGAACTTCATTTCTCGGAGCCATGCCATGATGATATATATTGTAAAATTTCGCTTCCTTTGGTTATTTCTTTATGGATTGACAATGAGACAGAAGACATTCATCGCTATATTTTCTGTTTGGTAAAAGGCAATGTTTTTTTCAGCAACTCTGCATAAATATTTTTCCTGAGCAGTTTGCTGTCTAACACTCGATGAGCTGCCAATGACTGTCGAAGATAATGAGGTATTCTCAAATTGGGCCATTTATTACTTTCTTTGGCGTATAATTGCTTAATTGCGGCCATTACCGAACAGGGCACGGCTTCCCCAGGAGCTTTTGTTCAAGAAATCGAAATCTGAACTGTGTGCACATATATGAATAATTATTTAAGATTACAAGACTCTAGAGGAATGAAAATAAGAAGATTAATAAAAGAAATATTTAAAAAAGAAAAGAAATACTTAATTTTATTTTCTAGCAATTATTTTCGATAAAAATATATAAAGTCAGTTTGTTGTTGGGGTGAGAGAACTATTATGGTTGAAAGATTATTTCTTTATTGGGAATACTTGCATCAAATTTAATGAGTATCAGTGAAAGAAAAGGAAATAAAATGTAACAACAATGCATTTAAAGAGTGGGCGAGAAAAGAAATAACTCTCTGGAACGAAAAAAAAAGACCTGTTGAAATTTAACGAAAGTCTCTTCCTCATTGGAAGCGACATGAAAATGGAAAGGCCATTTGCAAAATCAATCAAGTCAAAAAAAAAAGTTTTGACGGACAGGAACATGGGATTCAGAAAATAATTACTGCAAAAATAGTTCGTTTTGCTTTATTATTTTCCGATTTTTATTGAATAAAATCTACATTATCAAAATAATCATCACTTCTTCATGAACACAGATAGAACAGAGCTCATTTGTTTTAAATAAGATGGTGCTCCTGCCACATTTTAACCGGGACATTGGCCCAGCGGTTAGAGTGTTCGCCAATGGCCCGGGAGACCTGGGTTCAATCCCAGGTCGAGTCATACCAAAGACTTTAAAAATGATACTTGATACCACCTTGCTTAACACTCAGCATTATAAGGTACGGTTCAAGGGTAAAGTGGAGCAATCCTGGGAATGGAGTAGCGCCCTCCCCTACACCTTGGTGTAGTAGCTATCGAAAAGGGAGCCTTCGGGTCACCCTCGACAATGGTCGTTAACTTTACTTACTTTTACTGCCACATTAAATGCCAAGCCTCTGAAATTAGGTGACCTTTCCACATACCTCGGTCGCAATATCGCATCTACTGAAAGCGATGTTAAAATACGTATTGAAAAGATATGGACAGCTATAACCAGATTATCAACAATCTGGAAATATTATCTGTCTGATAAAATAAAACGAGGATTCTTCCAAGTTGTGGCTGTGTCAGTATTATTGTATGGCTTCACCACCTGGACTTTAACAGCATATTTGGAGAAAAAGCTAGGCAGGAACTAGATACAGAGGCTGCATGCTGTTTTAAACAAATCCTGGAAGCAATATCCTACAAAAAAGCAGCTGTGTGGTCAATTACCTCCTATCTCACAAACCATTTAAGTAAGATGAAAAAGACATGGAAGGGACTGCTAGAGAAGTAGCAACGAACTCATGAGTAAAAATCTCCGAGGAACACTAACACATAGACACACGAGTGTCGGCCGACCACCAAAGACATATTTATCGGCTCTGTGTTGACTCAAGATGTCGACCCGAAAATCTTCCAGCTCCTAGAAGACAGAGATGGATGGCGAGAAAGAGTCAAGTGAATCCGTGCTGGCAGCACTTGATGAAAATGAGGATATATATATATATCGGTGTTAGGTCGTATGAAAATCCTAGTAAGCGTGGACAGTGTTAACGGTTCCTGGTGACAGTTTCTCGCTTATGTGATCATCAGACTAGACATGATGACAATCCCTAAGCGCTAGTAACTCTGTGTCTATGCTAGATCAGCATATGCTCTCTCACCGATATTGAGCACTCTCTCTTTATATATATGCCAGACCATATAATCATGTTATTAATAAATGTATACACACACACACACACACATATATATATGTGTGTGTGTGTGTGTGAAAGGTCAATTGTCGTCTAGATTAAGCAAAATAAAAACAATACTGGCATTGGCCTAATCAGTAGAGTGTTCGCCCATGGTCCGGTAGACCGGGGTCCAATCCCAGGTCGAATCATACCAAAGACTCGATAAATGGCACTTGATGCATTAGCAAATGAGGAAAAAATATAAACAATTGCTAGAATGTAGAAAAACGCAAAAAATGTTTAGTCTGATGAAGTTCTTCTGTTAATAAAGAACGAAATATTACCATTAAACCCATTGTGAGGGTTTGATTTATCCACTTATTTTATCAAATACTAGAGATTAAATTTATTCAAAGAAATCACCATTAGCTTCAATCATGGCCTCTAGACGACTTCAAAATCTCCTGCAAGCTTTTCCGACGGTCTCCGTATTTAAATTGGTAAATGTTGCTGTTATCGTTGCCTTCTGTTCATTTTTAAGGCTGCACTGAGTTTTGTTAATTTCTCACTTCACCGTGCCCTACGCATAATCAAGGGGATTGAAATCTGGGGAGATAAACGGCTAGATGTTTGGGGTGATGTGGTTACAGAACTTTTCTCGTGGCCAACACTGGATTCTCCTACTTGTGAGGCAGGAGGCAAAATTCAGCTCCAAAACGTAGAGTCTTCCAACAGCCACGTTTATGATCTATGGCAGCACTACCTCATCCAGGCACTTAATTAAGATTTCTGTGTTGAGTCTAAAGAGGATGAATGGAGGCATGATGTTACCATCGCAAGTGATCTACCCTAACACCATGTTGTGAACTGGGTGTTTGGTTTTCATCACTAATAATACATCGTGCGCGAACAGAGCAAACCAACGGTTTTTCTGTGAGTTTACCATCTGATTCTGGCCGGATTTTTTCTCATCTGAGAAAAACAAAAGCATTTTCAATTGCAGGTGAAGGTCGAGTTAGTTTCAAAGCTTTGCAGCGCGGTTTTTCCTCTTGTCCTTCATTGCCTGCGATAAACGTTGGCCGTTTCTCATCTTGTGTTGGAAATAGCGAATGTCTTTATGCACTAACTTCCAGATAAGAAACTTAGACACTCCCATGTCCCTGTTTATGGACCTGATTGTCTTGCTGAGATAGTTGTCAATCATAACTGGGATCATACCAACAAATTCGGGTGTCCTTTTCTCATCAAAAAGATCAGTGATGGTTCTGAGCTGCTGCTCCTCCGTATTTCGCATTGGTCTCATCCAAGTCTTTTCAAATCCACTGCTCTGTCCTTTGATACCGAAATACACTGAAATCCTTCTATTGTTTCTTCCGGATTGAATGCCAAGAAGTACAGCATACCGTTTTCTGGAAGAGTAAATTGCGTCATGGTGCTGCTTTCGTCCCTAACAGCGAGCAACTGATTCTAGTTTGCTACACAGAAGACAAAACCTCAAACCTAAAAAGCGCTTTGGCGAAATTAGAATAAAAAATAGCAACAATTTACACACTGCTCCGTACACACACACACACACATATATATATCATCATCATCATGTCGCGCCGCCTGCGCGGATATCCCTGACCGTCTCTCGCCATTTCTCCCTATCATTCATCGCCTCCGGCAGGTCCTCAGGATTACATCCCGTGTCCTCACATAGCTGCTGTATGTAAGTTCGTGCTGGTCGTCCCACTCTTGCACATCCATGTGTGGGGGTCCACAGGAGTATATCGCTTATGAGCTCGTCCTTGCTTCTCCAGCAGTGTCCTGCGTGTCTGGTTCGTCGAACTTGTATAGTTTTTGTGATGGGGGGCAAGTGTCCGTATAGTTGGAGTCTCGTGGGGTGTTGTCGCCAGGACTTGTTTAATACTGTTCTCAACATTCTTGTATAATTTCCGTCCAGCCTCCTCTCCAGCCGCTTCGTAAGCGTCCATGTGGTGCATCCATATAGCAGTATCGACACAACCGCTGCCTGGAAGAAACTGCGTTTCATTTTATCAGTTAGGTCCGACTTCCATATGATCGAGAGCCTATCGATAGCTGTCCATGCCTTCGTCAGTCGTGTGTCGATGTCTTTCTCGGTTGATGAGACGCTGCTTCCTAGGTAGGTGAATTTGTCGACTAGTTTCAGAGAGGCTCCGTCTAGTGTGGCAATGTTGCCCGTTTGGTTGTAACACATATATTCGGTTTTGTTTGCATTGACATGGAGGCCAATGCCAGCTGCGACTCGTTCCAGACTATGCAGTAGTGTCTCTGCTTGATTAGGCGTATTCGCTAGTAACGCCAAGTCATCAGCGTAGTCGGCGTCCGTGATGGTTTTTGCGGGGTACCTTTTGCTTCTTCTCTTAGTCAGCTCGAAGCCATTTTCTCTGATTTTGTCGATCGCAGTCCTAAGCACATAGTCTAGACAGATGATAAAGAGGTACGGGGCTAGTGTGTCTCCTTGTAGTACTCCTGCAACTATGTCGAAGTATTCCGTGTCTCCATCTGGTGAACGTACTTTCACTTTGGTGTTTCTGTAGAGAATCATTATCGCTGCTACGGTTTCTTTTGGTAGGCCGTATGCTAGTAGGATTTGCTCCATCTTCCCTCTGTGTATGGAATCGAATGCCTTGGTAAAGTCGACAAATAGTAATGTCGCCTGTAAGTTTTTTGCCCGAACGCCTTCCAGGATTCTACGGATGGTCAGTATTTGTGAGGTTGTGGATCTATTTCTCCGGAAGCCATTTTGGTTTTTCCTAAGGATGTTGTCTATTTTGGGTTCTATGCGGTTTCGTAGTAGGGCATTGTAGATTTTGGCTGCTATGGATGTAAGTGTTATCCCTCGGTAGTTCTTGGCTAGTCCGAGGTCGCCTTTTTTAGGGAATGGAAGGATGCATCCCTTCGTCCATCGTTCTATCCTATTTTGACTATAGACTGCGTTGCATTGCCGGAGCAGTATATCGTCGAATTGTCTCGTCTTCCACACTTCTGGGGGGATCTCGTCTAGCCCCGCCGCTTTCCTATTTTTAATTCTTCTGAGAACCGAGTCTAGTTCTTCTTTGGTGAAAGGACCTAGTTTTACGTCTAATTGCTTACTAATAATTCTGGTGATCGGTTCATCCGTTATTTCCGGTGGGTTTCCTAGTAGATTTTTGAAATGCTGTTCCCACAGTTTTACTCTTTCTTGTTGGCTTGCAGCTTTCAATTTTGCTTTGGCTGTGCTCTTCCTTCCACTTACTTCGTTTATTGTTTGCCAGGCTATCCTGGATTGCCTATCTTCCACCGAGTCTCTAATCTTATCTATCTGATTTTGTACGTATTCTGCCTGTTCTTTTAGGTATATTCCTGTTAATTGATGTTGAGCCTTTTCTAGTTTTCGTGCATTTGTGTTTGTTGGGTTCTTTCGATAGCTTTTGGAGGCAGTCTTCACAAGTGCACGTTTTTCTCTAGCCGCTAGCGTTTCCCAAGGGACTCTATATTTAGTTCTAGGCTTTGTTGGAATACACTTTTCTGCCGCCTCCAGGTGTGCTTCTACAAAATTTTCATATTCGTCATTTGGGGTGCCTATTTCTGCCTTCTCTTGTAGTGCTTCGAATCTGTTTCTTAATTCTAATGCATACTTATCTCTAATATCTCTGTTGTTGAGTAGGACCCAGTCATAGTGCTTGGTCGTCGCTTTACGTGTGGCGTTTTTTCTTAGGCTTAGTCGTACTTTGGCCGTAACTATTCGATGATCGGAGGACACACCCTCGAAAGAGGAGTATGCCTCGCAATTCATC
>OY757906.1:61655525-61678025 GCA_963585895.1 Sepioteuthis lessoniana | reverse complement strand
TTTATAACAACGAAAGTAAAATCAACATCGGTATGTTTCAAGACTTAACGTTGTGAAGTGGTGACTGAGATTATGGAAAGTTAATACTTATAACATGGGGAATTTCTAATTTCTAAACGAGAGAAGCGGTAGATTTGTCAAACCATATTGGCAAAAGGGAGGTGTACCTAAAATGGCAAACATCACACACAAATAGAAAATCAAAGAAAATGTTTGACTGCGGATTGTTAAGTATATTTACTATTTCTTTAAATGTCATAAAACTGAATTTTACTTTTTTCCCCGTTTTAATCATATTATAAGTGTAATTTACTCACGAACTACAATAAACTGGGGAAGAAAAAGAATTTGACAAAGTGAAAACGGAAAAAAGAAAATTGGAAACGGAGAAAAGAAAATTGGAAACGGAAAATTTATTCCGCTAAATTTTATATTAATTCATACATCCTACTTACAATCATAGATGTTTTCATTTTGTTGAAAATAAACAGATAGTCCTTGAGTTTGAGGCCAAACGATTTTTTTTATCTATCTCAATTCCTATATAGTTTATATAACTGAAAACCTACTCGATCTAAAGACGTCATGGTTCTTTTTGAGTCTGTTGTAGATTCTGTAGAAATGAACAAGTGCCATTACTTTCAGAATTGTCCTCTCGTATAAACTTGCAATTGGAACAGTTGCATAAATTGTCTTAGTGTGTCCGTCAGGTGTAATGTACCACGAGTTGTATATACAAGTATAGATACCAGTGAACATAAGTATATCCAATAAGCCAATTGATTCGCATGCACAGGTAAGCGTCTTGCCATAAATATTCAAATCAGTTTGTCTTAATCCATTCAATAGTGAATAGTTTGGTTTCTTTGCTTAATGGCTTATCAACTTTCGTGAGTTATTTAATCATAATGCCATACTTGTAGAAGAACAGTAGCAGTTTTTACTTAACCCATAAGAGTAAGTAAAGTTGGCGACCATAGTCAAGAGCGACCCGAAGGCTTCTTTTTCATTAGCTACGACACCAAAGTGTAGAGGGCACGACTTCTTTCTCTGGATTGCTCAACATTACCCTCAACCCATACCTTATAATGCTGAGTGTTAAGCAAGATGGCATCAAGTAAAATTTTTTGAGTCTTTGGTATGACTCGACCTTGGATTGAACTCAGGTCTCCCGGACCATTGGAGGAACATTGTCCTTTAAGCGAATGGGCCGGTTTAACCTATAGCTCGGTTAAATAGTACTCCTATCTTTACTTAAGAGGGTCTACAATTTTCCCAAGGTTATTGATCAATTAGTGAACGATATAGAACGACTGGCGTTCGAACTCGTTTACTACGATGTCATAGTTCAGCATTTTAGCCATTTCCCCAAAGGAACTCGCCAATCCGAGACAATAGTGAAGTGGAAATTGTGTATATACACATTTAAACCTACATACATTTATTCTTCCAATCATATACACTCCATTGCGAGAAAGCAAACGTGTTGAAATATTTCACACTCTCTTTTCCTGTTACTTTCTATTAATTACATTCATGTCACATTCTTACCTTTTATTCGATTCCGACATTTTCCCATGATTCAGTTCGCCTCTTCGTCGTTCGCCATTTTGCAATGTTACAGTAATCTATTTAGCTTCGTTTTGGCATCAACGGCGTTCTTTGGTAATTCCTAACTTAACTGCGACGTTCATTAAAGCAAATTACTGTAAAAAAAAAAGGGCCTCAAAATCAACAAACAATAGGAATCGATAAAAACAAAGTTGAAACCTTTAAATAACGATAAATTCCTTAAATACAAAAAAGAATTACAGAGGCTCCAACCAAGATCTTTTAAAAAATCTCGCATTCAGAAAAAAAAGCGATAACATTACACCTGACGGACACATCTTCAAACTTCTTTTCTTTCTTTTCTCTACCATTCCATCTATTTCTGACATTTTCACTTTTTCATTTACCGTTATGTGAGCTGCTGTAAATCCGTGTTCACACTACCATATATGGTCAAACGAACATAACAAAAGAATGATGTCTTGTTCCGCTTATGTGCAGTTCTAACAAAATTTTGGTTTTCATTTTTTATTTTTTTACCGTTCTTTCCTTCCTTCGCCATTCTTCGTCAGTACATCATTTTACTCCAAGGTGTTTTGAAGGATACAGAACGAATGCTTTATCTGCTGTTTGCACGAGAGTTTGAACAATAAAGACGCACTCCTTAAAAGGGAACTTTATAGAAGGGAACCAATACGATAAAGATAATATCCTGATTAGTCAAAATTCTATAAGATTAACAGAATATTGGAATTGTTTTGAGAATTTAATTACACTGAAGCCTTTACTTTTCATCTGTTAGTTTTGGGGGATTTTTTTTTTTTTTTTTGCGAAGGTGATTTTAATTTTTTTTTCACTTATATAAAGAAATAAAACGCCAAAAATATTATCTTCATCACGAAAACCTCTCAATTATTAAGTAATTGATTTACAAACAGTGGAGCAATAACTTTCCTAAGTAGAAATACACAATTTTATAGCGCCCTGAGTAGCTCTCACAAAATGTTTGATGGGTAAACCAGGGTAAATTAGTCGATTTTCCTACCGTACATGCTAATTTAAAGAATCACATAAATGAAGGTAGATCATTAAGCCCGTAGACTGGTATGTAATTATGAAGGTAGACCATTTAGTCCTTATCCTGATCTGAAATTATGCAGGTAGACCATTAAATCTGTAGCCTAATATGCTATGATGGGAGAAGACCATTAAGCCCGTGACATCATATGCAATTGCCATGACTTCCATGTCCACTCTGACCTAAAGTGGTAGTATCTGCTAGGAATCCATCTGTATGTCAAATCAACTTTTTCAAAACTATTCGTATTCGATAGGACCATGTGCAAAAACAACTGACCGCAAAAAATGTAAATATTAACGCACAATGAATGTGATTCCCTAACCTCTGGCCATTAATAATCCTATGGGGGGTAGACCTGCTGTTAAAATCATTCAGTCTATCAAGTCACTCTTCGTATGTTCTACCATTGGTATACCTGGCAAAGTGAACCATTTCGGACGTTGGAAACTGTTTTTGTGTAATTATTTTTTATGCTCAAATTCACCCAATATTAGAGCTGCATTTTGAATCTCTCTTTCTTTCTTTCTTTCTTTCTTTCTTTCTTTTCCTCCTTCGACTCTCTCTCTCTCTTTCCTTCCTTCTATATACTTACACACACACAAACACACACACACACAAACACACACACACACACACACACACACACACATATATATATATATATATATATATATATATATAAATAGATAGATGTTATAAGAGTTTATATTATATATAGCAGGTATACGTTGATTTAAAAGAAAATATATATGTATACATAATATACTTCCTAAGGTGAGAGTAGGAGAAAAAAGTTTACGCTGTGTTAATCATATCCTCCTCGCACATTATATATATATATATATATATATATATATATATATATATATAAGCTAAAATAATTTTTACCTTCCTTGACTCATCTTTTATCATTAGTTTCATAAAGCGGAAAAGAAAAAAAGACTCAATTTTGAGATAAAAGTTTAGTGAAAGTAATAGATATTTTGAATTATATTTTTTAAAAATTTAGAGTTTTGTTACTTCTAACAAAATTCTGCATGAGGAATTTTCTCTTGTTTGCTGGATGAAACTCTTGAAATTAATTGTATCAGACAAGCTAAGGAAGGTAAGATAAGAATTATTTTAGTTTTCATACTGCTCTGCTTGCCGACATGCGATCACTATTTTACCTAACACTAAACGTCCCAAAAGGATTTTTTTCGCGCATTTTTTTCTTGTCTGAAATCAAGGAAAAACTGAAAGATTATTATCACAAATTTTACTGAAACTTCAATGGATTCGACGCACGTAGGAAGTGATTATTTCCTTTGATTATTGTTGTCAAATTTCCCTTAATTCTCAGAAATACCAAAAAATAGCAAGCTTCTTAGAATTTTCCTTTCCTTGATTTGATATCCCAATTTTTTATTGCCCAGTCGGGTGGGGCTATAGAACACACCGACTGCATCTCTGCAGAGGGGTAAGACCCCCATCAATGAGTATCCTGGATATCACACTAAACAATCTGATGGCGTGGTTCCAATGATGCTGGAGCTTTGGGGAATGCAGAGTACCCCTTCATTGCCATCGCTTCCACGTCTACCTGATAGCTCCTGATAAGGACCCATCTATGGGTCAAAAAGAACTAAACTGCATACTTATGTTAAACTGAATTATTTGAAATGGAACTGTTTTTGACATTGAAACTGTATTTACGCTTAACTAAATTGTTTAAAAAAATAACTTTTTTGACATTTAACTGTGTAAAAACATCTATACATATACTAAACTGAATGTTTTGAATTGGAACTATTTGTTTTTGACAATTAAACTGTGCACTCATGTTAAACTAAATTGTTTGAAATAGAACTGATTATTTGTATAAAATGAATTTTGCATTGAATAACCTACAAAGGTTGATATGCCATAAAACCCAAGCAAGCAACCAAAAAATTTATTATCAGAACTTTCCTAACAAAATTTTCCAACAACTAAGGGAAAATTGATTAAAATAATCTTGGAAAATAATCACTTCCTATGTGTGTCTAAGCCATTAAAGTTTCATTAAGATATGTGGCAATAGGAAAAACTGGTTCTGTTTTTTCACAACTCGTTTTGTTCTTAGCCTATATATATATATATATATATATATATATATATATATATATACATATATATATGAATAGATAGATGTTATAAGAGTTTATATTATATATACCAGGTATACGTTGATTTAAAAGAAAATATATATGTATACATAATATACTTCCTATATATATATATATATATATATATATATAAAGGATGTTGCAATCATTTTCCAGGGTTAGTGACAACGATGCTTTGACTCTGAAACTATTCTTAGCCCTCGTTACAAATCCGATTGTGAATATTTCATCAGCAAATACGACTGTCCTATTTTTGCCTGATTTCCAATTAGAACATACAAGCTGAGTGTTAAAACTTGGTTAAAAAACTCTTCATCAAAAAATAGTTTTTTGCTGAAGAAAACAACTGAAGAAATGGTAAGAAGTGCTGGCGTATCAGTTGAAGTGTGTGGGCAGGTAATAAAAGGAGAGACAATGTCGAGGTTTACTGGTTTAGATACAGTTAGCGCAAAAATAGAACGATGGCATTGGTCCCATTATTTTCCTAGTCATAATTTGCTGTGTCACTATATGCACTAACTTTTGAGTGAAAGAATTTCTTTACGTATTTTATCAATACATCTTACATATGATATCTCAAATTATATAATACTCACATACACACACACACACACACACACACACACACACATATATATATATATATATATAGAAAGAGAGAGAGTGAAAGAGAGAGAGAGATAACAGCGAATGAGAATATTTTAAATTTCGTCTTTTTCCTCAAAGATTCTTTAGTGAAAGCAATTATATCCGAAAAATATACAAATAGAATATTTTAATATAAATCATGATGCAAAACCGCCCAAATTATATTAAAGCTAAAATAGACAAGACTCGGGGAAATATCAATTGGAGACTACGCTGAGAGAAAGATGAAAGAGTAAAGCATAAATAATCAAACACAGTAAACAGGAAAAGAATGAGTTCAAAGATTGGCACGACTGGGGTGGATAAGGTGATTCAGTGGGAATCATGCAAGTGACTAAACTTTAACCATTCTGAGAAATAGTATATGCATACTAGAATCCGTCCAGCAAGTTTTGACATACAATCGGATGATCCAATCTTGACCAGACGACAAGGCCTAGATTTACTTAATAAAAAAAAAAAAATCGTCACCGAATTTATTCCTCTGTCTCGACAGATGAGAAAATAAATCAAAGGAAAACAAAAAAAATGTATAAATTCTAAGACCTTGCCAGAGAGATGAAAAAGCTACGGAATACATAGCTGCTGACTTGGGAGACTTGAGTTTAATCCTAGATTGAGTCACACCAAAGACTCAAAAATGGTACTTGATACCTTCTTGCTCAACATTATTAGGTACGTATAAAGGGTGAAGTGGAGTAATCTAGAGAATGAAGTTGCGCCTTTCCCTACACCTCGGTGTAGTAGCTATTGAAAAGGGAGCTTTCGGATCTCCTTTGACTACGGTCGCTAACTTAATGATACTGACATTGGAAACATTCCAAAGAATCTGGGAAAAAATGTAGGAACTAGAAATCCATGGAAGAACTGAGATAGTTCAGGTTACTGCATTTCTGATATCAGCGACTAAATTATATACACATACCAGTTATAGGTAATCAGTTGGGAGACTAGACTCTTTAGCCTTGGTAAGTCAACCAGTCTTTGGGAAGGAAAAATCATAGTTCAAAACAGATTTTCTCCACTTAGAAATTGTGCTTGTATCAGATCCTAACCGTGACAGGGTGATTGAATAAATGCAGGATACGTTCAGAAGACTGACAAATCAAGAGTGACTTAATAATAGAGAGTGATACCGGTAAATACAAACTAAACTTAGAACAGTCATGGAGGTCTGAAGAGACTTGCTGTCATTCATACATTAGTAAAAATTACCAGTTACTGTTGATATGTAAAAACTCACCAAGAGTCAATTAACAATGCTATAATATCTTCTTGCCATATATTGGAATTGCGCCATTTAAAATTTAGGAAGACATCTGAAAGTAAACATGGCAATATCCACTCATTTATTTATGAAACATAAAGACTCGGACATGGTATGTCATTCAGTTAGTGTTTTAAGCTTCGAAAACATGACAACTATCCCTTAATGCTATCAAATTTAGTCATTGCTATTTCAAGTTGATCAATAGACGAACCAGTTTTGTGACACTATATGCGTGTGTGCATTCGATCGATACGTGAAAATTGGCCTATACATGAATATCTGTATGTATGTCGTTATGAGGAGTTTTATGTGAAAATACCACTGTAAAATATCTGGACAATGTTATTGATACCTACCACAAAATTAAAAGCATTAACAAGGAAAGAGATCATGTTTAAAAAGGGAAAAATAAATATTCATCGTGGCAAATAAAATTTTGGTACTTTATATCTATCTATCAATCAATCAATCTATCTATCTATCAATCCACACACAGACACACACACACACACACACATATATATATATATATATATATATATATATATATATATATATATATATATATATATATATATATATATATATATATGTATGTATAATAAAACAGGGTGAAAACTCATGACTGATTTAGATATGACCGATATTCAGATTATTTGCATCAACATAGATCTTAGACAAGTTGATATAAGGTCGTAAAACTCAGCGTCATGAATCTTTACGCCATTCTATTTTATTTTCTTGTCAGAATTTCATAATATTTCTCTGCATTTTTGTGCAAAGAGAAATGAACTTTACTTCTTTAAAAGGATTTTATCGGTTTATTCTAATTACACACACACACACACACACACACACACACACACACACACACACACACACACACACACACACACACATATATATATATATATATATATTTGTTTGTTTAAAAAAAAGAAATTTAGAAATAGTTTTTCCATTTCAGTACTGAATTTATTTCGCTATTGTTGTTGTTATCCCTAAGTTTATAGGTATATTGCCAAAATTATCATTATGTTTGCATATATATATATATATATATATATATATATATATATATGTGTGTGTGTGGTGTGTGTGTGTGTGTGTGCGTGTATATATATATAATCTGTGTGTGTGTGTGTGTGTGTAACATCACTTTATTTCTTTTACATAAAACCTTTCACTTATATGTATATATAGATAGAGAAAGATGAAAGAAATATATATGATTCTTTTTTAGTGAGTGTTCCTTAATCATTTTAAATAAGATTTTTTAATTTGTAGCAATGCATTACTCTTTTTTGAAAGAAAAATAAATGAATGAATGAAAACAAAATAAGAAAGACTAAACTTTTAGAACATGAATTACGTCACATACATTTTGAAATAGTATGCTAATAATGACAATAGAACGTCCTGAGTTTTCAAATTTTTTTGTTTCATTTTTTTTTTTCGTTTGATGATAATTTTTTAAATGACATATAATAATATCTCATACTAATATCGTCCTGAGAGATTGTTTAACAAAAAATCGATACGTTAAACATGGCACATCCTTCATATACAAATAAACACATCCTTTGAATATATATATATATATATATATATATATATATATATAAGTTAAGATCTATATATATATATATATATATATATATATATATATATATATATATATATATATATATATATATATATAAGTTAAGATCGGTCAGTGATAACATAGGCGGGAACTGACAGTCATCAAACACTAATAATTCCAAGTTCTACACAATTCTGAGATATATATATTTATGCTCTATCACTGATACTGAGCACTCATTATTTTTCAATATTGCAAACTTTATTATTAATACCAATATATAAATATGTATATGGGGGCAGAGACAGAAACAGAAACAGAAAGAGAGTGAAAGAGAAAAGTGTTATCTAATAATCTGTTTACTAAAAAGAACCTTGTGACTTGATGGTCAACAAACTACTTATATTTGGCCGGTCAATGAAAAAGTCGATGGCCTTGATGAAATATTTAGACAATCGATTCCTAGCTTAGTGAACAAGTCAGTGGCTATTTGTCTTGTAAATACAACTGTCAATTTCCTTACGTACCTGACCATGAACAGATTCAGCTGACCTGATACCACATCTTTCATTGACGGGCCACTAAAAACACAAAAGAAAACAAAGGTCATTAATGGCGAAAAAGATGTTCTTATTTTGTTAACTATCTACATTTTTCTGAATATGATTAAAGTAAATAACCAAAATAATTGATGTATATTAAATCATAAAAAAATAGTTTAGAAATGAAAAAAAGATCGATATTTAAAAAAGCTTTACTTCTTAACAAAATAAACTTTCATCTACTGATCATTCACCCTCAAAATGGTTTCGTCTTGTGGGTGGTACTCATTTAGCGTATCTTGGACAGGAATAGCTTGACAGATCCCATCCTTCTCCTGGTTTACAACTAGTTTAAATTCAGAGTTTTCTTTCTCCTTGACAGGTTGCCTTACCAAGATTAAGGAGTCGATTCTGCCCTACAATTTACTCAAAGGTAGCGGAAGAATAGTTGGATTCATACTTCCTTCAAGGGTTTGGTTTGGTTTGGTTTTATGGCATATCAAACATTGTAGGTTATTTAATGCCAAATCCATTTTTATACAAGTAAACAGTTCTATTTCAAACAATTCGGTTTAACATAAGAACAGATTTTTGTTTAAACATAGGTAAATTTAAAAACAGTTCTATTTCAAATAATTCAGTTTAGCATAAGTACTCTGTTTAGTTCTATTTAACACATAGATAGGACCCTATGCAATGAAGGGTTATTTTGCATTCCCCTAAGCTCTAGCATTACTGTAGCCTCACCATAAGATTGTTTAGAGTCAAAAACAGGACACTCTTTGGGGAGTCTTACCTCTCTGCAGAGATGCAGTCGGAGTATTCGGCAGCCCCAGCCAACTGGGCCATCTTTCAAGGAAGAAGTGAAATGCAAACATTCTGAGAAATGCAGACAGCATCGTTCTAGATTTGAACGCCTGTAACTGAGTACACTTCGAATACCAATAACCGTTACGAATAACCGTTACGCTCTGAGCTCCTCTCTTTAGAGTCCAAAAAATCAACGTCTTTCCACTTTGGTTTCGTTTAGTTTCAGTTGATGGCATATCAGCCTTTGTGGGTCATTTAATGCCAAAGCCATCCTTATAGAAGAATATTATTGAATGTAACTTCGCGTCTGGAGTGCGAACTCGTTTACCACGTTGTCACATTCCAGCATATTAGCCACAACACTGCAGCTGCTTTCCACTATGAATTTAAGCTTAGCTTATTAAGAGAAAAGACCAGAAGCATAAATATTTAGTCAGAATCGAACTCTTTACCAAGTATCCAACTAGCTTTCTACACCACACGTGGTGCCTGGTGCTTCAGTGTAGGTTTGGTTTAGTTTGATTTCTTTGCTTAATGGCATATCAACCTTCGTGGGTTATTTAATGCTAAAGCCATCCTTATAGAAGAATAACAATGATACTATTTTTAACCTATTGCTAGGGAGATAAAGGGGTTCCTCCCTTTCCAAAGGGTATTAGTCCGTCATAGAGCAACTGGATTTCGAATTCACTACGATGACGAAGTCCAGTACGTCAGTCACTACTCAACGGGGACTCTCCAAATCGAACCGTGTGCAAACTCCTCCCCACCTCCAATAAAAAAAAAACAATTACACAAAAAATATAAATATGAATGAACGCTGAACCCAATTTCCTAAACTTTTGTTCTGTTTGTCTTTAAGCATCTTTTCGCTATGTCAATTTTCTACATTTTTTCTTTGCTTTTTGGGAATTTTTTTTTTGTGGGGGGGTGATTTTTTTTTCAAAAATTCTATTAGTCGTACAACAAAAAAACCCCACAAAAATCAAAGCTGCGCCATTTAAGGAATTGCTATACACAAAGTTGCTTAAAAAGATGCGTTGGTCGATGTTTAATAGCATATCAACTTTTGTGGGTCATTTGATGACAATATATATTTACCGGTCCTAACGAGGCCTAACGAGGAGAGTGTTCGTCAATGGCCCAGGAGACCGGGGTTTGATCACAGGTCGAGTCATGCCAAAGACTCAAAAATGGTACCTGATACCTCCTTGCTTAACACTCAGCATAATAAGGTATGCATCTAGAGTAAAGTGGAACCATCCAGGGAAAGGAGTAGCACCCTCCCCGACACGTCGGTGTCGTATCTATTGAAAAGGGATCCTTCAGGTCACCCTCGACTACTGTCGAAAACTTTACTTTTTATATATAGGCCAAATGAATTGAGTGATCGCCAATGGTCGAGTCATACCAAAGACTCAAAAAATAGTACTTGATGCTTAACACAAGCATTATAGGTACGGATCAAGGGTAAAGTGGAGCAATCCAGGGAAAAGGGTAGCGCCCTCCTCTACATGTCGGTGTTGTAGCAATTGAAAACTAAGGTCGCCAACTTTACTTATATATATATATATATATATATATATATATATAAAAGATTGTTAGTGAATAGTTTGTGGGTAGTTTTTTAAAAATCAATTGTTTGAGAGCGAGACAAAGGTTAGTTGACGAATTTAGCTGTTTATAATGAGTAAGGGTTGGGTTAATTGCCCGTATCTTAAACTGCCTCTCTATAGAATGCCAAAGAAACATGACCAAGTTCTGCATCAGCCCCTCGAGAGGTTTGGTTCGTGCAGGGAACTTCATACTAAACCGACCCTGTCTCAAATTTTGATCTTGTGCGGAACCGAATAAGACGCATATACATTCATAAGACGCGCTTTGTGTGACTGAAAACAGTTTCACAAAGCGCGTCTCATGAGTGTATATGCGATTTAGGAAATGGAATCGATGACCCGAGTTCAAATCCTGAACGAGGCTGTTTGCAAATGCCCTTTGAAAAAGGTTGAATTTGTTTGTTATCTCCCACCTATTGGTAAATAGTTTTGAAATTTGGGTTCTTGGACCTTCTTTCGACAACCAGTCTAGAAGAAAAACTCTGATTTCAAAACAGATTTAATTTGCTTAAAAATTATTTTACACCGTCTGCAGCGGAGGGGTTATTTAAATCCAGACACTGTTTTGATGTTTACTAAAGACAGTAGTACGGGATAACTAGTTAGAATCGAATTCACTAATTATGGTCGGCTAGTCACCATGTTGGACTGTTCTTTGTTAAGACGACTTTTACTAACGAACGAAAAGTGCTGGCTTCTTTTAATCTACACCATAATAAAGGCCAGAATCTAAAGCATAAAACATGTTTATTAACACATTTCCATCGCCCGAACGTCAAACACAGACTAACAGTTTTTTAGTTCTTTCCGGGGTCAAGTGACAACTTTTTCGAGCCACTCAAAAATATTACACCTATAGATTTGCTTCCGTTCTACATTTTCTTTGGATTTAATTTCAAGAATTTACTTCTTTGTTTTGTCTCAATACATTTTTTGTCTTTTTGCTTTCTTTTTTTCTTTTTAGCTTTTTTTTATTTTATTTTTTAATATAATAACTAAGACACAACTTTTCCTCTGATGTCATCGGAAAAGAATTGAAGAGATAAAACTAGAAAGCCGAATCGAATTAGATAAATACAATAAAAGATAAAGTGTTGCAAAAAGTGTTCTTTGATCTTTCCAATTCCTCCAAGTCACGTGACACCTTTTAGCTTCGCCATATCAACCAGCGACTCACATCATGAGTTACATGTGAAGTGTAATTTCTTCGGCTGTGCTCTATGTCATGAATTTATGGCATTTCGACAAAGTATATCGCCCATATTTACTAGACACACACACCTATATATATATATATATATATATATATATATATATATAATAAAGTAACATGATATATATATATATAGAGAGAGAGATAGAGAGATAATAAAAAGTCCAGGTATAAAAATGTATACAGTGACTGCTATGCTTCCAACAACGCCTTCATCAGACGTTGACTGAGTTCAAGCGTGGTTTTTCCAAGCAGTGGTCGTATCCATAAAAAGGGCGAACTCATAAGCGATGTACTCCTATGGATCCTTCACATGGACGAGCTAGGTTGGACGATCAGCTAGAACTTATCTACAGCACCTCTGTGCCGAAACAGGATGTAGCCTGGAAGACCTGACGAGAGCAATGGATTATAGAGACGGGTGGCGAGAGAGGGTCGGGGAAATCCATGCTAGCTGAGCGACATGATGATGATGATATATATATGATATATATATATATATATATATATATATATATGTGTGTGTGTGTGTGTGTATGGATGTATGTATAATACTCCCCCGTCTTTAGCTGGGCCGTCTGGCATTCGTGCCGGACGGAGTGTCGAAATCAATGCAGATTCGAGGTCGAAAGGCCCCCAAGTTCGGCTGAGCCACCTTCGGGTAGGCGAGCTGCAGCATTGACACCTTTGTCCCCCTTGTATAGTACTGGACCTTGCAGTCAGTTTAAGCTATAATCAGGCAAACGTGCCTGAACCCGGATTTGGGTCCAAGACCAGTTAGGCTCATCAGGTCCACATTGCACTAAGTGGGCCGATAAGCAGCATAGACCAGCGGGGCTCGGGCCTCGGCTCGTGTCTGACCTTCCCTTCCCCTAAATCCGTACTGTAATCGACCTTCGGGTCATTGACCTTGTGTCGAGTCTTTTCTGGTTGTAGGCAGTGACAAACATATATATATATATTCCAAGATTTGTCATATATGCTAAGGTTGAGTTGAAAATGAAAACCCGGCATCCGACATCGATAGGAAATATATTTGTTATCCAGCCATTTCTGATGAATTGTTTTCGCAGATCTCCGTATTTTTCCACTCAATAGTTTTGCGCTTCTCAAAGAATTCCCGAAGGAACATGAGCAATTTTTGCACCCGTCTTTTAAAATACAAATTTTCGATTGGAAATTTGAAAAAAGTGTCATGTATCCAATACTTTTGCATAGGTTAATTTTGAACTTTGATAAAAAAAAAAAAAAAAAGGATTCAACCATGAGTTTTTAAATTCCTTTCCACATACAACTAAAACAACTTTACGAGATATTACTTCCCAAATATCAAGCAAAATAGCGAACATAGACTACAGTTATAACAGAAAATAACATGTATCCAATACTTATGCGTGTCACTATATATATATATATATATAAGGGTCATTCATTGCTCAGTCGGCTAGCGCTGTAGAATACACTGACTGCTTCTCTACGGAGGGATAAGACTCCCCGAACACTAAATCATCTGATGGTGAGGCTCCAGTAATGCTGGAGCTTTGAGGAACACGGAGTACCTCTTTATTGCCATAACTTCCAGGTCCACTCAGGCCCGGAGTGATAGCACCTGATAGGGTCCTATCTATAAGTCTAATAGATCTGTTTGACATCTAATTGTGCAAACAAATGACTGATGCCTTATTGAATTGTTAGTGATACATAGCAGTACTTGGAACCACCGAACTTTGTTGACATGCTAAACTGAATGGTTTAAATAGAATTGTTTTTACATTTAACAATGTACTTGAATTAGATAGAAATAATTGAAGAGGTCAGACTCGTTGAAAAATTTTATCCACAAAATGTGTTTAGAAATCATAAATGGCTGGTTGGTTGGTTGAGTTTTTATGGTATATCAACCTTTGTAGGTTATTTTACGCCAAATCCATTTTTATACAAATAATCAGTTATATTTCAAACAATCCTGTTTAGTGTAAGTACAGTTTCAATGTCAAAAACAGTTCCATTACAAACAATTCAGTTTATCATAAGCACACTGTTAGTACATTTTAATTGTCAAAAACATTTCTATTTCAAGCAATTCAGTTTAGTCAGACAGTTCTAATTCAAACAATTCAGTTTAACATAAGTACGCAGTTAGAACTATTTAACCCATAGATAGGGCCCTTATCAGGTGCCACCATTCTGGATTTGAGTGGACCTGGAAGCAGTGGTAGTGTGGGGGTGCTCTGCATTCCCCAAAGCTCCAGCATCACTGGAACCTCACCATCAGATTGTTTAGTGTCAAATTCTGGACACTCATTGGAGCGGGGGGATCTTACCCCTCTGCAGAGGAGCAGTCGGTGTATTCTACAGCCCCAGCCGACAGGGCAAGAAACCATATATTTAATATATATGTATAAAAAGGATTTGGCATTAAAAACCTGCAATAGTTGAGCAATCATAAAACCAAAGCGAAAAAAGCAAATGCAAAGAAAGCCATTCTCTTAATGTTTTGAAAAAAAGCAAAATAATAAAAAAATTCTATCATTAAGAGTTTTCAGACTATTGTCTTCATCTTTATTGTTATTTCCTCAACGTTTCGGCCGATATGTCCTCCGGTCTTCTTCAGGTGTTTGTTGAACCCGGTAACCTTCACGGAACCTCGAACTACATCCTTTATTGAATCCACGGGGGTCGTCTGTTCTAATTCCGTTTGACATAACAAGTGTTAAGTATTCCTGTATTGTTACTCGCCTGCAGTCAGGAATGAACCTGCAAACTCCAGATTATTTTCTCCTTAGAAGCTAAGGGAACCAACGCCTATAACTGTTACGACATGTGTCCTGCTGGACACATAGCGTAACAACATATCGGCCAAAACGTTGTGGAAATAACAGTAAAGATGAAGGCAATAGTCCGAAAACACTTAGTGATAAAAATCATCAAGCTTCATCTCAGAAATTTAGACAACTAATCAAAATTTTTCTTTTGCATAAATGTAAACTCTACATTGTTTGAAATTATTTTATGGCAAAAATCATTTTATCTCTCAAAAATATTTGCTTTGTGTTTATTCAAAATGGCAGCAAATCAAACAGGGTGCTCCAGACTTGAACAGTTTTTTATCGATGTTTGTATCACCGATTTTACAGGATTCAATGATTTTATAAGATAACTGGTATATTAAGCTCTATAACGAAATCTGTCTCCTCTCTCTCTATATATATATATATATATAAATATATTTACATATATAAAACTGAAAATGACTTACTTGCAATTTTATTGTCACAGGCAAAAGATGCGTCCTGTTTATGTGTTCCAATCTAAGAATCCCGTTCAAAACGTCGACAAAAACGATTTAAAAAAGAATTCCAAACACAAACACTCTCTTCACGTCACTGCCATATCTTATGCGGTGTTCTCAATCATTAGACTCATAATAAGATTCATTTTAAAAGTCAAATTCATTTTCTGTTAACATTTATGTCCAGCAAGCGCCTATCAATAAAGCTGGTTTGTTTTGGTTTATTTTTGTTTGGTTTCTTTTTTTTAATGGCATATCAACATTCATGAGCTATTTAATGTCAAAGTCATCTTTGAAGAACAGTTGGGGTACTATTTAACCTGTAGCTGGGAAGTTAAGGGAGATCATACTTTTCCTAAGGGTATTAGACGGAAAGTGAATGTAATAGCGTGACTGGATTTTAAACTCGCTTTCTACGATGTCGAAATTCAACACGAAATCTAAAATGCAACGGGAATTCTTCCTGATAAAATTGTAAGTGTGACAGTTGTAGATGGTGTTTGCAAAATATAATGTCCAAAACAAACTGCTCAGTATTTGTCAAACATGTACTAATGAACATAAAAGGTGTTTGTTAACATGTCAGCATTTGCTTATGAATTCAGAACTCCTTGTACGGGAAGTGATGATTTAAAAATTTTCCTTCAAACACAATTTGCAATTCCTCGATTCTAACTTATACACTTTTGTCTTTTTATCATCTTCCATTCGAATATGGGTGGGTTTTTTCTTTCTTTTTCTTCCCATATATATTTAGAAAATGCTGAAATGTGGTATAACATATTTTTTTTTTAATGAAATCGGCCTGCGGCCTCCCATATAAGTCCTGATAAGTACATTTTTAGTTTTTACGGACGCTAGTAAATTTCACCCCTTTCATTAAAAGTTAAGAAAATTAGAACTTTTTGGCTTTCTTAAAAATTCATAAACAAATCATTGCTTATAGGAAAACAAAGTAATTGAATAACACCGGACAGTTATTTATTAAAACCTACTTTTTAAAATTCTCATGCATTTAGACAATATGAAATTTTATATCCCATGACAATGATAAACCCACCTTTAGTACCTAAGACATACACATAATCACACACTGATTATGCATATTAACAATTTAACATGATTTGGGGCATTTTTATTTTAGCATGGGTGCAGAAATACGCATTGAAATTCATATATATATATAAAGGAAAATTATCACTTTCTTTGTTTTTTATTTTTTGGCTGCGGTGAATGTGATGAATATTGCACTGACACAAGTCTGTGTTTCACCCAGAACTCTATAGAGTCATCTTATCAAAACTTGTCGAGAATTGTTTTTGTCTTGTCTGGATTTTGTCTTGACGTCCAGACATTATCATTCGATTGTATAAATTGCCAAACTTAGTACACGTATTCAATTACGTGCATTTTCTAAACGTTTTTCTTAATTGTATTCAATCCCTTATATATATATATATATATATATATATAGTACAGGCACGCAGCAACTCTGCATTTCTTTATAAAACACCTTGACACAAGATACTTTTGTATTTTTTAAGTAAAAGATAAAGTTTCAATAACTGCTGTATATTTGCTTTTTGTCATTCTGATCAAACATGAACAAAAGTGATATGAGAAATAAAAATGATTTTTGTATTATTTATTTCTTAATCGTTCTCTACTAGTTTTGACCTTAGGTCGTCGTTTGGAGAAGACATTTTCTGGAAATACTTCTTTTTTTTTTTTGTTTTTAAAAAGGGTGATTTGCTATAAGAAAAGGAGGAAAGGAATGGTGACGTAGTATATCCATTTGTTGAAGGAAATTATTTTCTGGTGCCCAAGTGTCTTCAACTGACTTTCATATATCTGTTGTTAGGACATCTAACTATTGAACTCTTCATTTGGAAGGTATATGTTAAAAATGAAAGGGATTTTTTTCGACTTAGCTGTGTATGCTTGGTTTTATTGTTTATTAAGGTGTTTATGTGTAACCCTAAATCTGCCCATCCTATTTCAAATCAGAGTCATTCAGTTTAGTGAGAAATCCATTTGAGGGTCAGTGTTTGAAGACGTTTGGTCCATCTTCGTATGGTTCTATTGTCGCCGTAATATTGTTAAAAGTGTTGTTTCTTTTCGATTCTTTCAGTGATGCATCTTGCATCTCTGTTAAAATTATGTTATACTACTTGTGTTAGCATAATGTAACCCATAGATTTGATTCTGTTTCTATTGGTATTTAGTTTAAAGATGGTTATTCTGACTTTTCAGTGTACTGTTTTTGGCAGCGGAAGCGATTCATTAAATGAATTGCATTTTTTCTTCTGCGTTTAGATCCGTAGAATTAAAAATAATTAGTTGTGAATATAGTACAAACACACACACACACACACACACACACACACACACACATATATATATATATATATATATATATATATATATATTACACTTGTATTATGGACACGTATGTGTTTACCAACCACAACACACGAGCAGGATGTGACACAAAGTCAATTTTAAGTGGAGTTTAACAGCTTTGAATTCAGAGTTTTTCTTCTCCTAAACTGGTTGCCATGCAAAATCTAAAGAGCTCAGACCGCCCTACTATTTACTAGAAGAAGCATAGTTGTATTCATACTCTTCCCAAAGGTATTAGTGCTATGTGAAATGAAACAGCCTAGTCCAAGTTTTAATTTCGAGTACCGAGTCTATTTCTTTAAGACGATAAACGTTACACCACGAATACCTCATATATATATATATATATATATATATATATATATATATATATATATATATATGTGTGTGTGTGTGTGTGTGTGTGTGTACAAACACACAAACTAACAGCCCAAAGAATTTGCCAACACTCAAAAATTTTGATTTCTCCTCCTAAAAGTGTTATTTTTAAAGAAACAAGTTAAATACCACAATGGTTTTATTTATTATACTAAATATAAGTGTTCCTGGGCCACATTAAATACAAATTATACAAAAAAAAAACTTCTTAAATTTTTGATTCATCAAAATAATCCCCTTGCGCTGCTATCACTGTTTCACAGATTCTAGACATTCTTTCCATCAAAGCTTTGGGAAATGCGAAGTACCCATTCATTGCCATCGCTCTCCGGTCCATTCTAGCCCGGCGTGGTAGCACCTGATAGGGTCTTATCAGTAGGTCAAATAGAACTGGTTTTTTTTATTTAGACTGTATGCAAACAAGTGACTTAGGTTAAATTGAATTATTTGAAATAGAACTGTTTGATCATGTAACTGTGTGTAAACAAACGACTGATGTTTAATTGAATAGTTAGTGATGCATAGCAATACTTGGAACTATTTAACTTTGACTTATGCTAAATTGACTTGTTTGAAGTAGAACTGTTTGAGCATTTAACTGTGTTTAATTGATTTGTTATTTATATACAGCAATACTTTGAACCATTTAACTTTGTTGACTTATGTTTAATTGAATAGTTAGAAATAGAACTATTGGATCATTTAACTCTATGTATCTAAAAAATGTGTTTTCAAATCCTATATACCGAATGTATGTATATAAATAGGATGTGGCTTTAAATTACCAACAATAGTTGATATGCGATAAAACCAAACCAAACCAAACTAAGGACGTGTTAGTTCATTTCTTTCATCAACGGGATCAAGTGACAACCTCGTTCGTCGCCTCGTCCATCAATTCTTTTGCTACCTCATTATGAAATGACCTGGAAATTGATTTTTTAAACACATACCAAGGAGATGCGATCAAACCCATGGGAGAAGAATTCCATTGACCAGGATGGATCTGTGAGTGATAGCAACGTTGGAATGACTCTACACTCGCTAGTGCTGCATAAGTGCAGCCTTACCACCAGATTCAGTTTAGTGATAAACCCAGTATATACATTTGAAAAGGAAAAAAGGTGGCCAACGTCCATATATTAAATGATCATAATTCATATTTTTTATATAAATAGATTTTTATGAACAAATTTACGTAAATGTAAAAAAATAACGAATTTCATGAAAGAAAATATTGCTGCGTTGTCATTTAAAACAGTTTTCATAATTTCTATCATTCCTTTCTTTTTTTTCTTTTTTTTTTTTTTATCATGTCGATTCTATTTCCGAGCGGGAAATTTTACTTCCTCTTTTAGTTCTGCTGATGTTATTTTGATAATGTCCTATTTTTAAATAATTCTTACGTCTCTCTAAGGTTGACTCAAGGGATCAGGAATTTCGTCTAATGAATCCCTTCTCTGGAGATGAAATAGAAAGAAAGAAAGAAAGAAAGAAAGACCAAAGGCGATGCTGAAATAAAAAAAATTAGGAAAATGTGAAGAAAAAAAGAAAGAAAGTTGGTCTTGAAAGAAAAAACTAAGAAACAAAGAAAGATAAAGAAAAATGGTAATTGCAAATAGTATGCAGACAGAAGTTATAAAAAAGAATGAAGAAAGAAATAAGTTGAAAAAGAAAAAAAGAACATGTTGAGAAAGAGAAAAAGGCAAAATAAAAACAGTAGAAAAAGAAAGAAAGACTGAGGGTAACACGGGAAGAAAAAAAAAAGAAAAAGAAAGAAAGAAAGAAAAAAGAGTAATAGAATAAAGAAAGAAGATAGAGTCTGGGAAAGAAAAGGAAAAGAAAGAAACTGTAAAGAAGAATGAAAGAAAGTAATGGCATTTTTAAACAAAGAAAGAAAGAAAGAAAGAAAGAAAGAAAGAGTATTTATAAACAGACATTGTATACTGAAATAAGTTGGTGAAAAGAAAGAAAGAAAGAAAGAAAGAAAAAATGAGATGCTAGAATTCAAATTACAGATAATCATTTTCCATGCCTTTAATTTGGGTTCTTATTTTTACTTTCCTTGTTAGTGTACGTTATTTTATTAAATTCCGTGAACCTATTTCCATTCCCTCTTGGGTGTTCACATTACAGATTGCTCTCGAATATTCTAAATCGAAATAAGAAATAAATCAGGAAGCAAGATACACGGTAACTCCCAAGATTAGCTTTCTGTTTCTTGATAACGTGCCTCCATTTTTTTTCATCAATATTCTATTCTACTTCGTTCGTCTTCACTTATCTCCTTTTTTATCAAATTAAACGCCCTCCATCCATACATACATACATTCTTTCTTTATTATACCAGAACATGGATACGCCAGTGTTGGCCGAGCAGCAAAAAATAATATTCATCAACTCTGTACAGACACAGGATGCCGTCTAGAGGACGTACCAAGAATGATGCCCGATAGGGACGAATGGCAAGAGAGTCAATGGAATCCGTGCAATCGATACACCTTGATAATATATATATATATGTATATATATATATATATATATATATATATCCTATCATATATATCCTTACATATACATGTATGCTAGCTTATACATATGTGTGTGTGTGTCAGTGTGTGTGTGTGTGTGTGTGTGTGTGTGTGTTAGGATAGCGTAAAGGTAGTCAACGGTGCTTGGAAACAGTCAGTTTCTCGCCCATGCGTTCGTTAGGCCCAAATATATACGCCCTATCAATTATATCTTTATTTGTAAATATATATTATCATCATCATCATCATCATCATCATATCGTGCTGGCAGCACGGATATCCCTGACCCTCTCTCGCCACTCCTCCCTATCGTTCATCGCCCTAGGTAGGTCTTCAGGACAACAACCTGTATCCTCACATAGCTGCTGAATGTACGTTCGTGCTGGTCGTCCTGCTTTTGCGCGGCCGTGTGTGGGGATCCATAAGAGTACATCTCTTATGAGTTCATCTCTGCTTCTCCAGCAATGTCCTGCATGTCTGGTTCGCCTAACTTGAATAGATTTCGTGATAGGGGGCAGGTGGCCGTACAGTTGGTGTCTTGTGGGGTGTTGCTGCCAGGACTTGTTGAGGATTGCACGCAGCATTCTTGTGTAATTGCCATCTAGTTTCTTCTCCAGCCGTTTTGTTAGCGTCCATGTAGTGCATCCATATAGCAGTATCGATGTGACCGCTGCCTGGAAGAAACTGCGTTTCATTTTATCGGTTAGGTCTGATTTCCATATAGTCGATAGCCTATTGATAGCTGTCCATGCTTTCGTTAACCTCGTTTCGATGTCCTTTTCGGTTGATTCGACGCTGCTTCCTAGGTACGTGAATTTGTCTACTAGTTTAAGAGGGGTTCCTTCTGTTTGGTTATAGCACATATATTCCGTTTTGTGTGCATTAACATGGAGGCCTATGCTTGCTGCTGCTCGTTCCAGGCTATGCAGAAGTGTTTCGGCTTGGTCAGGTGTATTTGCCAGTATCGCTATGTCATCGGCGTAGTCGGCGTCGGTAATTGTTGTTGCGGGATATCTTCTGCTTCTTTTCTTCGTCAGTTCGAAGCCATTCTCTTTGATTTTGTCAATCGATGTTCTAAGTACGTAGTCTAGACAAATGATAAAGAGATACGGAGCCAGCGTGTCCCCTTGTAGTACTCCTGCTACAATGTCGAAGTATTCTGTGTCTCCATCTGGTGATCGTACTTTTACTTTAGTGTTTCTATAGAGAATCGTTATTGCCGCTACGGTTTCTTTAGGTATGCCGTACGCTAGTAGGATTTGTTCCATCTTTCCTCTGTGAATGGAGTCGAAAGCCTTGGTAAAGTCGACAAATATTAATGTCGCTTGTAGGTTCTTTGCCCGTACACCCTCAAGGATTCTGCGGATGGTTAGTATTTGTGAGGTCGTAGATCTATTTCTTCGGAAGCCATTTTGGTTTTTTCTAAGTATGTT
>OY757906.1:61538025-61650525 GCA_963585895.1 Sepioteuthis lessoniana | reverse complement strand
TTTAGAAAAAAAATATACATATATATACACTACCGACCAAAAGTATGGTTCGACATTGATTTTTATTCGGATGGTTTCGATATATATATATATCAAAATGAGTAGGTCCGAAAAGAGATTTGTACTTTTTAAATAAATTCTAAAAAATACAAACCTCTTCGTTACCTACTCATTTTAAAATATTTTTACTCTATGGACCTACAACAAAAAATTATAGGGGTCGCCCTCGTAGTGTAATGGTTAAACTGATGGACTGCGGAATCGTAAGACGCAAGTTCGTACTCCAGTCGAGCAATTACATTCACTTTCGGGCAAATACCCTTGGGAAAAGTATGAACCCCCTTGACCTCCCAGCTATGGGTTAAATACTACTACCGTTCTTGTAGGAGAATGGCTTTTGGCATTAAATAACCTACAAAGGTTGATATGCCATTAAACAAAGAAACCAAACCAAAAAATTATATATATATATTACTAAAACTCTCATTTTGTTTGTATATTCGTAACCGTAACTCAATTAAAAGTGGTAAATATCGCGAGATTTTTCTTAGAGCAATAGACTTAAAATTTTCTTAAAAAATTAAGCAATTTCCAGTACAATTTGCAACTGAATGATAATTTTGTAGGTCTATATTTGCGCAGAGCGTCATTTTTTTTTTTTTTTGATCATCCAAATAATCATTACCCAGTCGGCTGGGGCAGTAGAATACGCCGACTGCACCTCTGCAGAGGGATAAGACCCCACCCCAATGTGTGTCCTATTATGACACTAAACAATCTGATGGTGAGATTCCAGTGAATCTGGCCCGGAATGGAAGCACCTGATTGGGACCTATCTATGGGTTAAATAGAATTAAGTGCATACTTATGCTAAACTGAATTGTTTGAAATAGAACTGTTTGACTAAACTATTAGGTTGACAAGAAAGATCTTGCGGGATTTTTAATTTTGATTTCAAATGATGTATTTTCGAGTAAGTTTTCGTTATAATACCTTTACTTTATATATCATTTTAAAGAGCGTTTTTCGCTCTATGTAATCGTTTAAATTACAATGGTTTTAAAACAATTATGTCTTCTTTTCAGAACGTTGAATACAAGATGGAAAAAAAGCAAATACACAATTTTCTTATTTCAATTCAAGCTAGGCCGAAAAGCTGCTGAAACAGCTCGCGATATGAACGAAGCGTTTGGCCCAGGAACCATTACAGTACGCACAGCACAATGGTGGTTTAAGAAATTTCGTGGCGGCGACGAGAGTCTTGAAGATGATGAGCGTAGTGGTCGGCCATCGGATGTTGACAATGATCAATTAAGAGCCTTAGTCGAAGCCAATCCACGCACAACTGTTCGACAACTTGCTTCTGAATTAGACGTAACGTATACGACGATTTCCAACCACTTGAGAGAGATTGGAAAGACAAAAAAAATTGATAAATGGGTGCCTCACGAATTGAACGACAACCAAAAGAAACGCCGTTATGAAGTGTTATCTTCCCTTCTTTTACGCAACAAGAACGATCCGTTTCTCGACCGGGTTGTGACTTGCAATGAATAGTGGGTTCTTTACGACAACCGACGCCGCTCAGCTCCACGACACTTCCCGAAACCAGAGTGGCACCAAAAGAAGGTCATGCTGACTGTTTGGCGGTCAACGACCGGTCTCATCCATTACGGTTTTTTGAATGCAGGCGAAACCATTACGGCGGAGAAGTACTGTCAACAAATGGATGAAATGCATCAGAAACTTCGACAACACCCAGCATTAGTCAACAGAAAAGGCTCAATTCTCCTCCACGACAATACCCGACCGCACGTTGCTAAACCGACCCTGCAGAAGTTGAACGAATTGGGCTACGAAACTCTACCTCATCCGCCATACTCTCCAGACCTCTCACCTACCGACTACCCCTTTTTCAAGCATCTTGAGAACTTTCTGCGTGAGAAATGCTTCAAAAACCTAAAGATATCAAAAACGCCTTCAGCGACTTCATCGCCACCAGAACGCAAGATTTTTACGTTACTGGCATATATACACTTGCTTTGCGTTGGCAAAAGTGTGTTGATTTTGATGGTGCTTATTTCGATCAATATTTTTTTGTTTTGAGCCGAGATATGTTCATCTGAATTTAAAAGTTAAAAACCGTAAGAACTTTCTTGTCAACCTAATAAATTGCTCGAAATAGAAATGTTTTTGACAATTAAACTGTGTACTTACATTTAAACTGCGTGCTTATGCTAAACCGAATTGCTTGAAATGGAACTGTTTTTTGACATTGAAACTATACTTACACTAAACGGAATTGTTTGATATAGAACTGTTTTGACATTTAACTGTGTGTAAACAAAATCTGTTCTTATATTAGCTGAATTAGCTTAATTAAAACTGCTTGACTAAACTGAATAGCTTGAAATAGAAATGTTTTACACAATTAAGTTGTACTTACATTTCAACTGCGTACTTATGCTAAACTGAATTGTTTGAAACCGAACTATTTTCATAAAAATGGATTTGGTGTTAAATAACCCACAAAGGTTGATATGCCATAAAACCCAAACAACCAACCAACCAAACTAAATAATCAATATAACTGAAATTACTATAAAATATTAATTAGAATCGGTTAGAGTGTTCGCCAATGGCTCGGGAGACCTGGGTTCAATCCCAGGTCGAGTCATACTAAAGACTCAAAAAATGGTACTTGATGCCTCCTTGCTTAACACTCAGCATTATAAGGTACGGATCAAGGGTAAAGTGGAGCAATCCAGGGAAAGGAGTAGCGCCCTCCCCTACACCTTGGTGTGGTAAGCTGTCGAAAAGGGAGCCTTCGGGTCACCCTCGACTATGATCGCCAACTTTACTTTTTAGATAAAAGCATCGGCATCATTATAGACCGCTTCTTCAGCGAGTACTCAATTTGTTCACTCGTTTTCTAGTCTATATTAATAAAATGTATGAAGTTGCTCGTGTCTAACAGTTACTGTTTCATGAAATGGTCACGGCGAATCGGGTTTATATGCTGGACGAGATTGTTAGCGTTTCACATGGGCGCTAATTCCTTTGGGAATGGTATGAATGTAACTATTCTCCCTCGAGTTATGGGATAGACTGGTTTCTTTAGCGTTGGTATTGCAACTGATCTTGAAGGAAAACTCTGTCAAACCTCGCTTAAAAATGGCCTTGTGTCATATCCTGCTTGTGCGAAGAGGTTGGGTAAATATGTATGTATTAATAATATGCAAGCGTATTTTGTTCTCTATAGATGTCACTTTTTTCCCGATTGAGAACGAATGGCACTCATCGAGCGGGATCCTCTAACAATGGCGAGATGCTGTATATTATTTATAATAAATAATTATACAAGACATAGATAATTAATCATCCAAGACAGAACTAATGACACGCAGTTAGAATTACAAAAGAAAAAAGAACGAATTGCTAAGAAAATTATTCACATTTAACTAAACTTCATCAATTTAGTTTATTATTAGTTCTTCAAGCTGCAAATCTAAAATAATTATGTAGCATACCATAAAGCTGAATTCGACCTGATAGCTTTACAAATTAGCTAAATATTTTCCTCGGGGAATTATCCCTTCACCATCGTTCTCCAAGCTGAAAATGTAAAATTTGCAATCGGCTATTTAATTGACTTACTGGCTGCATGTGTTTAGCCAAACCTTGTGGCTCTAGGTCAGTTATTAAGCAAAATAAAGCCGGTTTGAATTCAGAGTTTTTCTTCTCCTAGACTGGCTCTCTAAGCAAGCCTAAAAACATTGTCTATTTACCCATAACTGGAGAGAGAAGTGATGGATTCATACTTTTCGCAAGGGCACTAGCGCGAAGTGAAACACAAGCAGCCACGTGGCTCTGTTGGCAGTATTGTTGCTAGGCAATAGTGATGTAGAAATAGGAATTCCCCTATTGTGAGTACCTTTAGGTAGCAGAACAAATACCGGCCGCTCGGTTTTTAAGAGTTAAATGCCATACGTTTTAAGATTTGATCAGTTCTTTTACAAGAACTCTTTTTAATTAACTTTACTCTAAACATTTTTTTTACCCATACACGAGTGTGTGATTCTTACTTTTTGAGCTCGTAAAATATCACAAAAAATGCATTATAAATATATATAAAAATAGGTCTTCGAAATTCGACCTATACACGAGAACATATGACACTAAGCTAAAGTATGTGATTCTCACTTCTAAAGCTCGTGAAATATTACAAAAATGCATCATATGTATATGCTCTTTTTGGTAGTGGCACAAGTATCGTCTGCTTGAATTCCATGTGTTAATGAAATATTTGGTAAGTTTGATATCCTATTTAATCGACAAAAAGATATATAGAGATGGATTTTAGAAAGTGAGAACGGAAAAGAAATTAATGGCTCAAAGAAGAATTAAATTTCATGAGAGTGACCAGGGAGATAACAGATGTAAGAAACATTAAATGAGATAAGCAAAAAGCTTATTGAAATAAACCTGTTACCAAAGCTGTGTATTTAAATTCGTAGTTTTCAATAGGAATCTATTTTTGAAGTAGATAATAAGTTGAATTGTGCTCCTAAAATATGATAGATGAATACTGACTTTAATTATTGTATGGACAAGGATTTATTTGTATAAGGCGGATGTTTTTCGTTTCGTGTCATTTCTTGGAGTAACTTTAAAAAATGTCGTTTTATTAATGCTTATAATGAATCAGTAAAGTGGTCAGTGATTTATTCTGATCTTTTACCTAAACCGATTCAGACAGAAGCAAGGCTAAAAAGAAATGAAAGGAAAAAAAGGTAAACGTCATGAAAAAAGGATGATAGAAAAAGAAATGGAGGAGGAATATGTATAAATGACAGATATGAGAAGATAAAAAGGCGATGATTATGATGATGGAAAAGAAAGAAAGAAAGAAAGAAAGAAAGAAAAGTCAAAAAGAAATTGACAAGAAAGACGTTAAGAAAGAAAAAGAGAAAGAAGTCGGGAACGAAACAAAAAGAATAAGAAATTTTTAAAAGATGTTAACACAGAGAAAAAAAGCTGTGAGTAAAAGAAAGAAAGAAAGAAAGAAAGAAAGGTTAAACGGGTTTGAATTCAGAGTTTTTCTTCTCCTATACTGGTTATCATACCATAATAATAATGAAATGTTCTTGTGATCGAAATGAAAAAATTTGCTGAATAGAGAAGATGTTGAAGAACCTCCCATCTTAGCAATTTTATCTTTGTTGTATACAGCAAAAAAAGAAAGACAACAATGCTGATATATAAAAATATAATCCGCTTCTTTTTTATTACCCACGCTATTTACGCAGCATTTCCGCTAGGATAACCGCGTCCAGTTTGTCCAACTATTTACCCATACATATCTTTCCCAAGGGTATTAGCACTTTGTGAAATGCAAACAGCAATGTCCAGGATTTGAACTCGGATCGCCGTGGCCATTTTCCACGATGATAACCATTACACCACGATTATCTATTGTGTATACTGTTGTATGGATCAACCCCCAAACATACAGTAGGCTACTGTGACATTCTGGTGAGTGTTTACGGTCAGTGCATCCGCTGCCGGAAACGGTGTGTAATATAACGTTAATGATCTTGTGCTTCTCGCAAATACACCCGCCCAAGCCGAATCCCTGCTGCATTGCCTGGAGCAAGCAGCAAGATTCGTTGGTCTATACATGAACTCACATAAAACCGAATATATGGATTTTACACAAGATGGTACATTGAATGTCAAGCCACTGACGTTTTCACACCAGTTTACATACTTTGATGGCGGTATCTCATCTTCTGAAAGTGATGCTAAAGTATGCAGAGAAATGGCATGAAATCCTATCAACAGGTTTTCCACTATATAGAATGATAAAAAAATAAAACGATGATTTGGTAGACTAGCTACCTTAGCCTCGATTAGACAACCAGTCTAGTAGGAAAACTCAATTCAAACTAGCTGTACTCAGTGTAAAGATGAACCTTGTGTCACGTCCTGTCTGTGGGGAAGTCTTTCTGCAAAATAAGCAAAAATCCCTCAAGGATCATTTTCAAATTATTCTTTGTTTCTGAATATCCTACCATATAATGAAATGTTCTTGTGATCGAAATGAAAAAATTTGCTGAATAGAGAAGATGTTGAAGAACCTCCCATCTTAGCAATTTTATCTTTGTTGTATACAGCAAAAAAAGAAAGACAACAATGCTGATATATAAAAATATAATCCGCTTCTTTTTTATTACCCACGCTACTTACACAGCATTTCCGCTAGGACAACCGCGTCCTGATTACCTCAGGAAACTGGTATATTTCCAGTTATGCCACCCACGCAATTTGTGTGCTATGTCAAAAGGTGTTTTCAAGTCAATATTCAACATCTTTTCTTGGGTTTCTTTGACTGCCGTCATTGAAAATGAAGGTGATTATATTTTTCATGATTATATTCAGACAAATTTATGTTTCCTTATTTAAGTCTCTGTTCAGCTCATAAATTCCTTTTTTAATAGTACGGGCAGATTCACCGAAATACTTTTTATAACAATCCAGACATGAGATCTCATAAACCCCTGCTATGTATTCGATAGAAAAATTGTTATCTTTTTATTAATTAGATTCCTAATTGTTTTTGAAGATTTAGTGACTTTTAAATCCAGGGTTAAGTTTTCGTCAATGATTTTTATGGTAGAATTGATGAATAAAATGATATATCTATGTAATTACATCGCAAAAAAAAAAAACAGGAGCAGAACGCTACGAACAGAAAAAAAATTTTAAAACTTTCTCACGTTTTTTGCTTCATCTGATAACGCACACGTTTGGATGGAGATCCAAAAACAAACGTTTAAGGCATTTGCCATAATTCAATAAATAAAACAATCTTCTGAAGACCTTATGTCTTTTCATCTCTCTCTCTCTCTCTCTCTCTCTATATATATATATATATATATATATATATATATATATATATATATATATATATATATATATATATATATAATATATATATATATATATATATATATATATATTATATATATATATATATATATATATATATATATATATATATATATATATATATATATATATATATATATATATATATATATATATATATATATATATATATATATATATATATATATATATATATTGGAGGCGCACATTGTGTAGAGGTTATCATTGTAGAAAATTGGCACGGCGATCAGAGTTCAAATCCCAGGCAAAGCTGTTTGCATTTCCCATAACGCCATACTCTTGGGAAAGGTATTTATCTGTTTCTTCACCTTGCAGCTATGGGTAAATAGTATGGCAGGCTGGGCTCCTTAATCTTGGTATGGCAACTGGTCTCGGAGAAGAAAAATTCTGAATTCAAACCTGTTAAACTGCACTTAAAAAATTAACCTTTTGCCGCATTCTGGTTGTGCGGAGGAGTCGGTGTATATATACATATATAAATACGTGTGTGTGTGTGTGTGTGTGTGTGTGTGTGTCTGTCTGTCGGTCTGTTTTCTGACTCGAGCATGTTTTACAATAGACAGTCCCATTGTAATCAAAATCATTTTATTTGCTTGTGCTGAGGGATATCTGTTTCTGTGAGTCACACGTTGTCAATAAGCAAGCCTTGTTGGATGAGGCTAGCGACATTCGTGCGTGGCTGGGTCACTGGTTAACGAGTAGTGACTGTACAAATGTCAGTTATCGATCAGAGTTAATAGTTTTTCATCTAATTCAGCCGACAGTCACGTTGGGTTCCGTGCTGAGCAAGATGAGTCAGAGTTCGTGCGTCAGTGAGATCTGGTACATATTAAGTGTGTAGATAGAAAAGCGCGAGCGTGGACTTTGTAAATCTTCGAGGGAATGCATTTCGCAAACAAATGGGTAAAATACAAATAATTCGTAGATGAATGCAAAATATAACTTGCACCATACTGCAGAAGTTATTTCTAGACAGTCTTAAATTACATCTCCCGGCTTCTTCTAAATACCTGTTGCTCATGTTTGCCCATTCGGATGGGGCTGTTGAATACACCGACTGCATCTCTGCAGAGAGGTAAGACTCCCCTAATGAGTGTCCTGGATATTGTTATATAATCAAGGAATGATTTTTTTTATTCTAATCATTTTTCGTTAATTATATTTTATCATTCAGTTTAGTAGGGCTTTGAACTAATCGGTTCTTAGTTCAGGTGCACAGTCATTGTGTACAGTTTTGCGCTCTCGCGCAAAGGATATAACAATCACCATTGTCATAATAAACCCCAGACAGGAAATGAACCTGGAGTGTAGATGACGTCATGCCCGGAAGAGATGGTCTTGAGAATTGGAGGATTTTGAAAAAGAGTCAGTTGAGAGTTGACATTGGACCATGCAGGCAGATAGTTTGAGTTTCTGGCATACAGTTGAGAGTTGAAGATGTAGTTGGGTTTTTTCAGATCTCTACAGACAGAGATCTTAAACATCACGAGATGCGCTACGCGTTGTTGGGTCAGATAGTATGGTCAGCATACTAAAAATTGCGTCTCTCTCCTCGTGTCGAAGAACCGAATTCAGAAGTTAATAAACGCGTTCTTATCTGGAACAACAGATTCCGCCTTTTTTCGCCTGAATTTGAATATGTATTTGTAGTACCCTTGTTATTGATATGATTATGGTTATGGCTATACAACAATATGACGCTAAACAACCTGATGGTGAGGTTCCAGTAATGCTGGAGCTTTGAGGAATGCGGAGTACCCCTCCATTGCCATCTCTCCCAGGTCTACTCTAGCCTGGAGTGGTAGTACCTGATAGGGTCCTATCGATGAGTCAAGCATAACTAAACTGTGTGCTTATGCTAAACTGAATTGCTTGAAACAGAACTGTTTTTGTATGCTAAACTGAATTGTTTATGATAGAAACGTTTTGACATTTAATGTGTGTAAACAAAAGATTATACGAAGTATAATTTTTTGTTTACTCACAGTTAAATGTCAAAACAGTTCTACTAAATTGTTTGAAACTTATCAAAATGACTTAATTCGACGTTAAATGACCCGAAAAAAGTTGATAAGCTGTAAAACAAAACAACCAACCAACCTGTTACACATGTTTATTTTTAATTTACTTTTCTAACTCTTAAAATTGACAATGTTGGTTTCTTTACAAAATGACATATTAACCTTCGAGAGTTATCTAATGCCAAAGCCATCCTTTTAAAAGAACGGCAGTGATCCTATTTAACCCATAGATGAGGGTTAAGGGAGGTCATACCTTTTCTAAGAGTTTAGTCTTAAAATGCGTGTAATAGCGCACCTGGGGTTCGAACTCACTTATATCGAGGTGGCAGTCCTGCACTTTAGCTATTACGCCGTGGAGACAACCCCCAACCGGATGATGTTAAAAGGGCTTCAAATTTCCTTATTGGTAATTATCACGATGTGATGAAATCTGTACGTTTTGCCAAAATAGATTAGATGAAACACCAAAATCGATCAAACCACTAAATTATTATTAATTTACAATTTAGACCGGAAATTGCTCCGTTCTCTCCGTTATGATCAGAGTAAGCGCTAGGAAGTCTGAGATCCAATGAGAAAATTGTTTGAGGGGCTGAGACCCAATAAAAAAGAAGAATGGAGATCAATTGAAAAATTGTTATGGGTCGCTCTTCCCTGCAAAATCATTTTAAATTCAATGGTTTTTGTATTGTCATTTTCTATGGGCATCGCCAAATATTTACTCTCTCAAGTGAAATGGTTGACAGCAAGTATGTTTAACCAGTTTTAGTTTTTCAAAGTATATTTTGCCTGTGCGCAACACCCACTTTGAATGAATCTGTCTAATCAGCTTAAAACTGGTCCTGGTTATAATATTGTAAGAGTGATGCTCTGATAAAAATCTCACTATTGTGTTTTCTTATTTTTTGTTTTTGGTTTTGTTTTTTGTTGGTTTTTTAGGGGAGGTGCGGAGATGGTTACGGTTGCGTGCATATATACATAGTCAGAGAGTTAGTAATAAGATTAAAGTACTTAAGAAAGAAAGAAAGAAAGAATGGAGGACAAATCATTTGATGAAAGAAAGGGGCGACGAATGATTGATTGAGTGAGTAATTCTAACGGCATGTCAATCTGATGAGGGTTATCTTATGTCGAGAGACGAGAAAATCGCGTGCGTTTTACGTTTATATTTATATTTTTCTTAAGTGATTTTTTTCTCTTCACACGATCCAATTGTATACGAATAATTTTCAAGCAGATCTATTAGACCCATAGAACTAATGGCAATGAAGGAGTACTTCACACTTCGCTAAGCAACGGAAGTCTCACTATTAGATGTACTTCAGTGTCATGTCCAGGACACTTCTTTTTTAAAGGAGTACCCTCTTCAGGAGATACCGTCAGCATATTCTAATCCCCTTGATAGAGTGATGAATAAATGTGAGTGAAACAAAAACAGAGTTCAGAAAAAGAAAACTAATATTGGAAGTTACTGTATATTTCGTTTTCCTAATTTACTTCTTATTTCGAGTTAGAATATTCGAGATCGATCGGTAATGTGAACACCCAGGAGAGAATTGAAATAGATTCACGGAACTCGATAAAAATAACACGCATTAACAAGGAAACAAAACTAAGAACCCAAATTAAAGGAACGGGAAATGATAATCTGTAATTTGAATTTTCCTTTAATCTTTTGCCTATTCTTTTTTTTTCTTTTATTACCTTCGTTTTTTTTCTTTCTCAACTTCTTTTATCCTGTCGGCAGGACATAGAATACATTGAATATAACCCTTGCAGAGGAGTAATACCTTTCCCCAAAAGTGGTTGTTGGGTTGGTCGTGGTCGGCAGTATTAGTTGGGGTCGGACTGGAGGGTCGGTGGGACGTATAATGGCGTCCACTTGGCGACTGGACTCTGAGCATTAGTACAAGTACGACGGTATTTGTCGCACGCCCCACCAAACGGGCAAGTACAGCATAAGGCTTTTTTAAGGTGGGTCCGAGCGCTGAACCGTAGCCCAGGCACGCACGGCATTCGCAAAAATGCCTCGGCATTCTCCTAAAAAGAAGCGCTTCAGGCTCTACGCGATAAACCTAGCCTCTCCAAAATGCTAGACCTCTCTGGTACCCGCGCCAGGCGGCTTCGGCGGACAACCGTTACCAGAGAAATTATACGCCCGACCAGATCCGTGTTCTTGCGCCTTGGTCGGCCGAAATGTGCCGCTTCCACCACGACAACCACGACTGTTATAAATCACCGCTTATGTATCTTCTGTATGTGTGTTGGATGGCCATATTTGCATAGTACGAGAGAGAGAGTGTGTGTGTGTGTGTATGTGTGTGTGTATGTGTGTGTATGTGTGTGTGTGTGTGTGTGTGTGTGCATGCAAATATGCTTATTCATAAGCCGGTGTTGTTACTTCATCAAAACGTCCCCGACTACCATACAGAAATGTTCTGGGTATGATACTGAACTGCATCTGGTGATGATGTTTCAGTTTGGAGATATAGAGTACCACTTCATTGTCATTACTCCCAGGTCCACTCAGATTCACAGTTGAAGTACTTGATCTGATCTGGCAACCATCCGTGTAAAGACAGCATGAAACCTATGGTCAGAGATAAGCATTCATGCTATTGAATATATATAAAAACTAATAGATATTCATTTTTCATTATATATATATATATATATATATATATATATATATATATATATATATATATATATATATATATTGTTTAAAAAGACAAGACATTTAGAAATAGTATTCCATACTAAATTTATTTCGCTTATTAAAGTTTGTCAGATAGATTTCAAATATAGTTTGGTTCAGGTATATTTTGTATTAAATAATCATGCATTGAACACTCCTTCTTTGGGCATTCACAATCCTTATTTACTTGGTAAACTATTGAGCAGTTATCTTTGACCCATAGATTGGACCCTAACAGGTCCAATCAATACAGGCCAGAGTGGACTTGGGTGTAATAGAAATCAAGGGGTACTTCTCATTCCCCAAAGGTCCAGTACCAAAGCCTCACCATCATATATTTTTAAATGTCATGGCCATGATACTTGTTGATGGGAGTGCTTACCCCTCTGCAAAGGTGCAATCGGCGTATTGTACAGCTCTAGCTGCAGGGTGGTATAATGGTTTTGCTGTCACAGTAACATACATACATACACGTGGACGGACGGACGTACATACATTCATAAAAACATACAAATTAGAAAAATGAGTTTTAGTGATTTATAGATTGACATTGGGAAGATAAAATCGCCGTGATATGGAAAATAGGAAGCAAGTGGTGAACAGAAATAAGCACTGTCATCATTGATTTATGATTATATATTTAACTGCATCTATGAAAAAGAATGATGAATTTCTCTTTGCAAGATTTTCGCGGGAGCCCGACTAATGAAACGAGACAGATTCAGTCTTCGTTGACTTAACTTGATGCGACATGAAGCGTTAAATATTCCGTGGCGAAGGCTGTATTTACGTTACACGAAGAAACAGTGATATAGCAAGAGTTCTCAGTGACTGGAGGCAAAGATACTTTTAATACCCGCATCAATGAAATGTTTTAATTATTTGTTCTACTTAATGAACTGATTCCTTTGGGATCCCACTTTACCTCACTTACCCTAGCAAACCTGATACTTACAGTAACGATCACTGTCATGGGAATTAGAATCGATGACCAGAGTTCAAATTCTGAAAATAACTGTTTGCGTTACGCTGACTTTATCCTCAGTAGAGGTGTAAGACCCACCCAACAAAAAGAGGTGTCCTGAGTATGACACTATACAGCATCTTATGGTCAGGTTCCAGTTATGGAGATTTGACGAGGGTGGAGTATTCATTCATTGCCATTCCTCCCTGTTCCACTCTGACCTTGAGTGGTAATAACTGTTAGGGCCCCATTTATGGGTCAAATAAATCTGTTTAGAAATTATTTGTATTCGATAGAACTCTGTGCCAAAAAAAAAAAACTCTTCAGAAACAACTGCACAAAAAAGTAAACATGAATGTATAATACACTCGATTCCCTGATCTCTGGGCATAAAATAACCCAAGACAGGTAGGCATGTCGTTAAAATCAATTAATCAAGATGTTTTTAATTCTGTACTGAATAATAATTTTTTCAGGTAACGTGTATCATCTTGAGAATACACACTACTCGTTCAAATAAGGGGTTTCATACCTATCCTCAAGGGAAATGTATGAATCCCCTTATCCTTCCAACAGCAATAAGGATAGTTTTGGCACTGAATAACCCATGATGGTTGATTTGCCATTAAACAAAGAAACTAATCCAAGCTAATAAGGAAAACGTCCTTCGCATACTCTAAATTTGACCTTGAAAAAACACTTTGATAACATCCAGTTTCATCCCCGCGGTGTAGTGGCTAACGTGCTGGACTGCGACTTCGTGGTCGGACTATGTGTTCATTTTAAGATTAATACTCTTGTGAAAAGTGTGAACTGCATTGGTTAAATAGTACCACTGTTGTTTTTCTACAAAGATATCTTTGGCATTAAATAATCCTCGAAACTTGATATGCCATTAAACAAAGAAAACAAACCAAACCAAATTTCATTCCCTTGGATTTTCAGTCAAGTTGCATTAAAAGGTATTGATCCCCAGTAGATTATCGAAGTTAAGCAGTGAGGAGCCTGCTCAATGCATAGATGAGTAACCAGTCTGAAAGCTACAGATCAAGCCTAGCCTATGAATTCCACATAGGATTTTCTTTTCAAATTTCAACTGCGTCCTCAGCACAAGTTCAGAACATTTTATACCAAGTCAGTGATCTCATATATGGACAGTGTACACACTGCCACAGCGAATACTTAATTCGAGTAAAAGAACTCAGTACTTCAAACGATTTAATCGATTCAAGTATTAATGCTTCACACAGAGTTGTTCTTTAAAAGCTGTTTATTGTTAGAAAAGGTTTTAGTGCTTTTCCTTTGACAGAACACGTGGTTTTAATAACATGTATATATTAAAAGATTGTTTAATGGGAAAATATCTATTATTTATTGATACGTACCGAAGAAAAGTTCACCAACTACTCATACATACACGCACAAACACATTCATATACATAAATACATATATATATACATATACATATATATGTGTGTGTGTGTGTGTGTGTGTGTGTGTGTGTGTGTGTGTGTGTGTGTATAATATGAACAATTCCATATATATATATTGATTCCATATATATATATATATATGTATAAATGATTATATACATACATAAAAAAATAATATATATATATATATATATATATGAACATATATTTCTATCATTAGTCTCTGTATGTCTATTTCAGTATTTTCCTTATCTATCTATCTATCTATCAATCTGTTCTGCACATGTCAGTGATATATATATATATATATATATATATATATATATATATATATATATATATATATAATGTAAAAATGTCCATTTCTCTGTTTCTCTATTTAAGTACATTACGAATAACTTATATTTAATCACAGATAGATAGATAGATAGATAGATATGTTCATGAATAAACAAGAGGAAAATAAAGACAGTAATAGGTGCTTCCCAATATATTATATGAGTCGTCATATGAATCTATATTCTGGGTAACACAAAATGATGTATTACAATGTTAATAAAGATTGTTAGCTTTTTATTTGCCTCCTGCAGTCGTAGAAAACTACGCTATGAAATCATTTCTGACAGAATCAGACAAAATAATTTTTATTACTTGTATCATTTGCATTTCCACATCAGGTATTCAATGGTTATCGCTAAAGAATGTGTGCGTTCCTCAATATCCTCGCCAATCACAGCAATGCAAGGCTATTGACCTTTTCATCTTTAGGGTCTTGTTTTGTTTTGTTTTGCTTTGTTTGGGTTTTTTCGGTTTTGGGTTTGTTTGGGGTTTTTTAGGTAGCCTTTTTCCTTTTTTTCTTTTCCTTTTTTTTTTTTTTTTTTTTAGCACGGTACTAAATGTGCCAAGCCTTTTAGGATGACCCTAACACTCAAAGGTAGTTTTTGTTTGATTTTGTTTTTGTTTGATTTTGTTTTTGTTTCGTTTTTGTTTCATTTATTTTTATTTATTTATTTTTATTTTTGTTTTTGTTTTTAGTTTGCTTCCGGAAAAGTCTTAGCCTTTTTACTATTTTTTTTCTATTTTTAACGCAATCTAGATGTTTTCTGACCCAACTGAGTCTGTGATCTGAAAAATCTTCATTTAGCTTTTTTCGACTAAGGTATTCAGTCTTCTTCTGTTTGTTTTATGATCATTATTTTCTCTCTATGTAAGTTTTTCACACCAGTTTTAACTAATGGTTTTTCACAAAAGTCTGAGCGACAGCCAGCGTCCTCAAGCGTCTTTACGACTCTTCAAAGTATTCTTGCCGATTTTAACAGTGTTGTGGTCTGAATGATTTAGATTCTTCTTCAGAGATCCAGTTTCCCAAGTCTCTTTTCCAGACCTTTGGGAACTGTTCCAATAGCACCAACTACTACTGGTATCACCGCTAACTTCATCTTCCACAGCTTCTTCACCTTTCTGGCATAATACAATATTTGTCTTTTAGCTTTCTATTATTTTAACACAATGATTCACTGGAACGGCAAAATCTACAAGATGACAAATTCTTTTCTTTTTATTAATTAAAACTTGGTCTGTTCTTCTAGCTGAGATTTGGCTATCTGTTTGAATCTCAAAGACTAAGAGTATTGTATGGGTCTCATTTTCTCTGAGATATTCAGATTTATTCATATACAATTTGTCATCATGGTTATATTTTAATCTCTTGCACAATTCCCCGAAGATCATGTTTCCCATTCACTCATGCTTACCATTGTATTCCTTTTGAGCCAGTTAGCTGCATTCGCTTTTTATGTGATTGATTATTTCATCTCTGCTACCAATTAACTTGCAGTGATGACTCTCCAGTGTAATGTTTTTCATCACATTTTTGTTTTCTAAATCTTTTATTATTGTTTTTGCTTCTCTTTAATTGTTTTCTCTTGATATTGATGTTATTGGCTTCCGTAATCGGTCATTCTTTGTTCTTTTTTGTGTATTCTTCGGGTATCTGAATTGTTTAATCAACCCCATCCTTAATGAATCAGAGAACTCAATAACAGCAGTATCAAAATAATACCAGGAAAAATAAGAAAATAGAAATTATCATGACCAGAAAATCCGCCGAACACCTACGCACGATATACGGGAACACTCGACAGCTGTTTCGACCTTATTAGGCCTCATCAGCAGTGTATACCGTAATCTCCACCCCTGGAGATCGAACCAGCGACCACAGATTGCAGCGACCACAATATTAATTCCTCTACTTAAAAAATAAAAAATATGTAGAAATTATCAAATCGCTTAAACAAAAACTTTTCAATTTTCTAAAGATTAATGAAGGTAAGATAGCTGAATTTCAGTAAATGATCACATATACAGATAAATAAAGGTACAGGTTCCAAAAAAGAGGAAATATTTACAGAACTCTGACCTCATAGCAGAATTTCTGCAGCATATCCTGGAGCAAGCCGCAAAAACATTGATTTCTACGTGAATTCAAATAAAACAGAAACCAATCTGTTTTGATCTAGACGATCCAATCTCATTAAATAAAAAGCCTGAAATTAGCACATAAGTAGCCATATCTCATCTACTGCAAGCGATGTCAATATTCTCCTCGGTAAAGCATAGTGTGCTATTGATAGTTTATTGACCAATTTGAAATCTAATGTATCTGATGAAATAAAAAGGAAATTCTTCAAAGCTGTAGCTGCGTCCATACTACTGTATGGTTGCACCATTTGGAGTTTAAGGAAACACTAAGAGAAAAAACTTGTTAAAAATTATACCAAGATGCCAAGGGTTGTTTTAAACAAATCCTAGAAGTAGTGAACAGCAAAACATTTGTACGATCGCTTATTTCCCGTCTCACAAACCATCCAAGAAAGACAAGCAAGACATGTTGGGTACTATTAGTGAAGTAAGGACAAAGTCATAAGGGATAATTATGCATCCTCTTTGGTCTTGCAACGTTGTAACATGTAAACTGGCGCGCCTTCTGCACACTGCATTTGCACCTATTTTAGAACAGACTAAATATGAGAAAAGACACTTCTATAAACTATTTGCAGCATTTTTTCTTTTTTTTTTTTTTTTTTGCATATTTTCTTTCTATTCAACCACTGCATTAGCTTTTAAGAGACATGCAAATATCATTTTAGATGAAAAGCGAAAACTAAGAATCGAGGGATTTTTTTCTTGGTCTTTCTTTTATACAGTTCAATTCCTCTTTGCATTTTTATTGTTCTCAAGAGGACAAAAATGATGCTGAAAATAATGGATTCTGATGAAGGAACAACGGGGAAAAAATCTTGAACCCCAACAGAGACAAAAGCCATTTTCGTTAGCACAGCTTCGGCCTATTCAACACTGGGAAACTGACCTTTTCAACTGAAAATGTCGTCTTTTCAGTTAATCCGGAAACGACCAACCGGAAGTTTATCCGTCCCTCTTGCGTGAACATTCTTCTGCGCCAGCAGTACTTTACTGTATAATCCTCATGTTATTTGTCATGCTAAATGTATAGATCTGAAATCAAAGTGTCTTTGGTTCTCTTAAGACTAGCACTGTTTAATTTCTATGAGGCGGTACTGCGTTAAATGCGTTTTTGTTTTTTTTGTTTTGGTTTGTATTATTTCAGTCTATTTCCAGCAATTCAGATCATGTGATTATGTCCATAAAAAGTGGTGAATCTTTATTCTTTCCGTGGTGTGTTCGAAAGATTTTGAGACTGAAACTATATTTGCTAAGTGTGTATTGAATGGCGTATCGGAATAACTCGTTGACCATTACTCTGAGATACAAGGTGTTAAAGTGAAGTCACTGATAACTGCTATGTCAGTGATAGCTGGGGAAATCTCCATGGTTTAATAGTTAAAGTGCTGGACTGTGGTCTAGAAGTAAGCGAGTTCGAACTCCAATCCTGCTAATACGATCACTTTCGGACTAATACCCTTGGGAAAGGTATGAACCTCTTTATCCCCACAAGTAATTGTTTAATAGTAATACTGCTGTTATTCTATATGGATGGCTTTGGAATACAATAACCCACGAAGGTTGATATGCGACTGAACAAAGAAATCGAGTGATGGCTTATCTGGGAGGGGGTATAAAAAAAAACAATTCGTCGTAAGAGTTAGGACCTTAGTTGCTTTTATTCTGTCTCTGAGGCCATGGAATCAAGAAGAAATTGATAACAGACATAAAATGCGGGTGAGCTTCTTCGTTCTTTTAGGAGTCGATTTTCTTGTATCTTTAACTCGTTTATTGTTTTCTGTTCCCTAAAAGTTTGTCTTCTTGCACCCCAGTCGCGAAAACAGAAAAAAGAAGCAGAATCAAGAAATCTATCGTCTTATATTAGGGTTCACAGAACACTCAATCCCCACATCTGCTTCGGGTGGGTGACACCATTCGGTGACATTAATAGTGAATTTAGCAAGACTCCGTCCACTGGACGAGATGTTGAACTTTGTAAGCTCGTCTTTCTTCTGGCTGCTGGTTTTTTGATGGCGTATCAATTCGTTCTCTGGTACCCTTTGCTTACAATGTTACAGTGAGTTCAAAAAGTATTATCTGAAAATGTACTAAGATCGAAACTAGTTGGGAAATTATCATTATTCCTGTTTATCTTAATTTTTTGTTATATATATATATATATATATATATATATATATATATATATATATATATATATATATATCAGCGGCTGGAACAGCAGCACACACCAACTGCTTCTCTGCAGAGGGGTAAGACGATTGCTTGGATATAACTCTAAGCAATCTGACGATGAGCCTCCTGTAATGCTGGAGGTTTAGGAATACGGAATACCCCTTCATTGTCATCACTCCCAGGTCCACCTTGGCCCGGAGTGGTAGCAACTGATAGGGTCCTATATATAGGTCAAATAGAACTAAACTGAGTGCTTGTGCTAAACTGAATTGTTTGAAATAGAACTGTTTCGACATTTAAACTTCGTACTTATGCTAAACTGAATTATTCAAAATAGAACTGTTTTGACATTTAACTGTGTGTGAACAAAAATGCTATACTTATACTGAACAAAATTGTCTCAATTGGGACTGTTTATGTGTATACAAATGGATTTGGCAATAATAACCCATAGTGCTTGATGTGCCATCAAACCAAACCAAACCAAAACAAAACCAAGAGTAGGTCTTTTCGAGCTCAGTCCCAAGAGTTTTTCTCCTAAGTTTATCTATTTTGAAGTTATAAGAGAAATCTCAAAATAAATCATTTGTTCTTGATTTTGGTTGAACTTCATGTCCAAACTCGAACCATCATAAATCATTATTTTAACTTTTTACTGATTTGTTTTATTTTCATGCCATAAAATGTTGATATAGATGAATTTTGCTGATAGTGTTCATGATAATGTTACTCGAAGAAGTAAAAATAACGTGGCTAATTTAGAGTCCATGAAAATTGGCCCTAAAAACAAAGTTCTTCTAATACATGACTCAAGTAAATAGACTTTTGCCTGAAATAATAAAAACAATCTTTGAAAATCTCAAATATTTTTTTACACACCGTTTTTCAAAGAAGAAATGAACAATGAATGAAACGTTTTTTGAAATTCACTTACCTAGGAAGCAGCGTCGAATCAACCGAAAAGGACATCGAAACGAGGTTAAGGAAAGCATGGACAGCTATCAATAGGCTATCGATTATATGGAAATCAGACCTAACTGATAAAATGAAACGCAGTTTCTTCCAGGCAGCGGTCACATCGATACTGCTATATGGCTGCACTACATGGACGCTAACGAAACGGCTGGAGAAGAAGCTAGACGGCAATTACACAAGAATGCTACGTGCAATCTTGAACAAGTCCTGGCGGCAACACCCCACAAGACACCAACTGTACGGCCACCTTCCCCCTATCACGAAAACTATTCAAGTTAGACGAGCCAGACATGCAGGACACTGCTGGAGAAGCAGGGACGAACTCATAAGAGATGTACTCTTATGGACCCCCACACATGGCCGTGCAAAAGCAGGACGACCAGCACGAACATACATTCAGCAGCAATGTGAGGATACGGGATGTTGTCCTGAAGACCTACCTAGGGCGATGAACGATAGGGAGGAGTGGCGAGAGAGGGTCAGGGATATCCGTGCTACTAGCGCGATATGATGATGACGATGATGATTTGTGCTACACACACACACACACACACACACATATATATATATATATATAGTAGCCTTGCTATTCAGCACACTTATTACACCATGCTGCTCATTTGTCGAAGCACCTCTGAAACCTTATGAGATGATGTGATGTTGTATTTCTTTTAATCTCCCCCACATCCACAAGAGTTTCTCTTCAGATAAATTTTCAATTTAAGTAACAGAATAAAAAGTTGCACGGAGTTAAGTTTGCTGGATAAGAAGGACGATCCACTTGCACAATCATGTGTTTCACCAAAAAAAATAGTCAAAAGATATCAAGACTGGCTTTCTGCTTTTTAATTGGTACTGTCTCTTCAAGAAGTCTAAAGATAATTAAAGATTGATTGATTTTATTGTCATGTCAACCCGTACGGTGTTATTTTACCCCAAGGGATTCGAGAATTGCGTACATTGTAAATTTATATTTAAATTTCCCGCGTAGTTTCTCGCAGTTTCACGTTATATTATATCAAGTATTCCAATCTAATGCGAATTATATTTAAACAGATATATTTTACCGATTGATGTGACTCAACTTCGGGTTGGAGTGGACTTGGGCGTAATGGAAATGAAGAGGTGCTCCACACTCCCCAGATCTCCACTGATGTAACCTTGAGCCAGCCTTGTTTATTGAGAATCAAATCTTGTTTACAAGGAAAATCTTTAAAGTAACCAAAACTCTGAAGTCCTGGTGTGACGGTGAGGACTAAAGATGAACCCATAGAATAATTTGTTGCGTCCACACAAGTGTATCAGGCCCCTTGCGTGGCGAGATAACTCATATATTTTGTATCCTTTACACGGTGGGATCAGAACAGGAACAACTTCATGGAACAATCAGTCCGCTGAGTAACTTACAAGGATCATTAAATAAGTTTCCAGCATTTTTTCGTATGGGCACTTTTATAGATAATACACACATGAAACTCAAGTCCCCTTCGAAGTAATCTCCCTCGGCTGCAATGCACTTGTACCTTTCCAGCAACTTCTGGAAGGTCCCATGGAAGTCCTCGTGTGTGAGCGTGTCAATGACCTTTATCACAGCCTCTTTCATCTCCTCAATTGTCTCATAACGACAGCCTCTGAGCTTAGGGAATAACCAAAAGTCACAGGAAGCAAGGTCTGGACTATAAGGAGGGTAAGGAACTGTCTTGATGCCGATCTGGGTCAAATAGTCAGTAACAAGGATGGAGTTGCTGACTGGTGCATGGTCCTGGTGGAAATGCCACTGACCCGATTTGAAGAGTGCTGGCCTCTTCCCAAGGAATCTCTTCCTGAACTCCCTTAAAACCTCAACATAGTAACCCTAACCCTAACCCTTTGGCCAATCAACTCTGGTGTATTGACTTCCTTACTCCTCCCACACCTCCCATCATCCCTCACAGACTCCCTGCCTTTCTTGAATCTCTTATGCCACTCAAAAACTGAGGCTCGATTCATGCAAGATGGTCGAAAAGCAGTCGGAAGCATTCCATATGTTTCCGTGGCATTTCTTCCAAATTTAAAACAGAATCAAGTTGCATATCGTTTTTCTAAAGTGTCCTCTCGTCCAGATTGCATTTTTGAAATTCACCAGCTGTGACAATCAGGCTTTAGTAGGGCGCATTCCAATTGCTGCTGTAGCTGTTCATTTGAACCTGAAATCATAAAAACTAGTCAGTCATCTCGTACGATGTATAGCAATAACATACTGAATTTTCAAGAGTCTTCGTCAATTCTAAATGCGTGCACAAAAGAAAGTCTCGGAAACTTATTGAATTCACCACGTAACAATAAAGTTTATAGTTAGGATTGTTTTGGTTATCAACCATTGTAGGTTATTTAATACCAAATACCTTTTTACATATAAACAATTCTATTCCAAACAATTTAGCTTACCATGAATACACAGTTTAAATGTCAAAAATAGTTCTATTTCAAACAATTCAGCGTAGCATATGTACACAGTTTAGTTCTATTTGACCCATAGATATGACCCTATCAGGTGCTATCACTCCGGGTCAAAATGGACCTGGGTGGGAGTGATGCAATGAAGGGGTACTCTGCATTCCCCAAAGCGCTTGCATTACTGGAACCATACCATCAAATTATTTCGTGTCATATCAAGGATACTTGTTGGGAGAGACTTACCCCTCTGCAGTGAAGCAGTCAGTATTCTACAACCCCAGCCGACTGGGCCATAAAGTTTATGGTCAACTTCTAATAAAAAAGGAAAGCACAAGAAAAGAGTCCATTTATCCCGTTCTTCTTCGGCAGTACTTCGTTTTAGCGATGATAATGGGAGCGCCTTTTCCTTATGTGACTTGGCCGACTCTAATATATAAACTGAAGAAGGGATCAAAAAGTGTTTTTGACAATATTCGCCTCCGCTCAGTAGAAGCCACTCCCACAAAAACCAATCAAAAAGCCGATTTCTTCTTTGAAAGAGGCTCCGCCTACTTTGACCGCCCAGGGAGTCATGACGTCTTGTAACTTCTTTATCTGATGCTAGCCGCTCTTTAAATATGAAGATAGCTTTTCAAACTCGACAATTCGGTGCCGATCCCTCTTTAAACTTAGGACGTATTTTTTCCCCTTTTGATGTTAAAATTTAATGGTTGTTACACGGAGGTCAATTCGCTGGCAGTCAGAATTTCAAAATCAACATTAGATTTTAATGCTCCACACTCGCCATTCGCGTAACGACATGAAGTCACCATTACCCGATACCAGGGTGGCATTCTATCACTCTACAACCTCACTATTAGATACAGTCTTATGTCATGCCTAGGAAACCCCTTTGATTTAAATTTTTAATTTTGGAATGCTAAAATGTGTAAGGCTTCAAACTCATTTTTTATCACTCCTCATGTTTTCCCAAGGACAGTCAGATTCTATAGCTGGGCCATTGTCGCAAATTCACTGTTTTTCATGAAAAATATTAACAGTAATTCGACATCATTTCTGCTTGCTAGTAAAAGGTTTCAAGTCAGTTAGCTAATCTTGATGTGGCTGACGGGCTGGGTAAAGGGTTGGAAAATAATTGCTTTCAAAAGAGATTAATCCAATCGAACATTAATGTAGACGCAGTTTGAAATATCGTTTAGTACAACCTTCTGAAAATAAGGAAGGAAAGGAAAGAAAATAGGAAGAAAGACTGAAGGAAAAGATGTAAGGAAGGAAAAAAAGACAACAGATGAAAGGATGGAAGGAAAGAATCACAAAATGCAAAAATAAAGAAAAAAATGAATGATAAGACAAAAGAAAGAAAGAAAGAAAGAAAGAAAGAAAGAAAGAAAGAAAAGGAAAAAGATGAATTGACAAAGATGGAAAGGAAAGTAAAGAAAGGAAGATGAAGGAATGATGGACATAAAAGAAGAAAAAAGAAAGAGAGAGAGAGAGAGAAAGAAAGATGAATAGAGAAAGGAAAGAAGGAAGAAAAGAAAGAAAGAAGAAAGATGGATAAAAAAGAAGAAAAGAGAAAAAGATGAATCGAGAAATTTGAAATGGAAAGGAAAAAATGAACATGGATACGTACAAGTTGTGTTCAAAAAATATTCAACCAAGAAGTTTTATTTGCCACGACAGAAACGAATAATGAATAAATGAATTGTTAAATATCTTCAAAGTGATACATTTGACATTCAGTACACGTATTCCAATGAATGTTTCAAAGCATTTCAAGAATTCCTCTTCTGATATCATCGGAAGTTGCGACGCGAATTTCTTTTAGCGTTCTCCATGTCTTCTTATCAAGTATCTAAGATGAATTTACACTTTAAGAAAAAAGAAAAGTCACGCGAAGCTATGTATAGCGATTAGGAAGCATATTGCACTTTCACAATCCCGTGTTTCGCCAAAAACACTTCTATTTAAAAAGTATCGGGACTGGTTTCATTTTTCTTTCCCTTTTTTTACATTAAGATATCTTATTAGCAGTCTATTCATCTGGACATCATCTCTTTATCATATAATTTTTTTAGTTGTGCACTTGTCTTGATTTAGATTTAAATCTTTAGTTTCTTATTCAATTTTTTTTTTAAATCCAAAGTTTCAGTCTCGATAACTTATCTATCATAGCTTGTATTTTGTATTAAAAATAAGCACTGCATATATTCAAGAAATGAACAACTTTGAGTTATGGGTTACTGTCAATTTTTAGCCACAAAAATACGTTTCTACTATATATTGCGAGTAATGAACGACCCCTAACTTTTGGCTGTACTAACATTGAAAAATATTTCTTCAATGTCCCATAACATAAAGAGAAAACACCCAAATGCTTATTCGTAAATGCAAAACTCCTGTAATACAATCAAAATCAATGTAATACTGAAAATAAGCAATGCAGTCTATACCTTAATGTGGCTTATGCGTTTAATTGGCTATTTCTAAAATACCAAAACCTCACCACTAATGCACAATAGCATTTATAATATACTAATTACGTATGTAATTGATTAAGTACGCTTGGGAGGGATTATTTACTTTTTTATAAACAAAATCACCTTAATGGAGGTGCCTGTGGTGTAATGGTTATCGTCGTAGGAAATGGACATGGCGACACGAGTTCAAATACTGGACGAGACTGATAGGATTTCACATAGTACTAATACCACTGGGAAAGGTGTGAATCCAATTATTCTCCCTCCAGCTATGGGTAAACGGTAGGGCAGGCTGGGTTCATGGTGAGGCAACTGGTCTAGGAGAAGGAAAACTCTGAATTCAAACCTGTTAAACTCCGCTTAAAAAATGACCTCGTGTCATATACTTCCCGAGCGGAGGGGTTGGTAAATATGTATAAACAAAATCACTCGGCTTCATATCGAAAATTGTAAAGAAAACTCAGCTGATCGGTTAGGCTAGGCCAAGAAACGAGTTAAGTGTTGTGTTCTGGTTAGTGAACACAAGTAGTAATAATAATAAGACAAACCACGATATGTGAGGGAAATAGTTATATTTACAGGAAAGAGAATTTACAAGAGAGAGACTGTTAGTAATAAGAACATAGGATTGGTGATAGAGTAAGGATATACTCCAACAATAAGAACGGCTCTTCTGGTCTGACTCGAAGGCTTATTCGTCCCAGAATGATCTCCGCTACTGCCATATATGACAGATGGAACAGCTCATTATGCTGAAAAGGTAGGTGATACCCAACAGTAAGCTTTCTAAGATCATAAATGTGATGCTGAGTAAGGAACATGACCATCAGTTTGGGTTAATACTCAGCAAAGCAGAATGAGAAACCTCATTACTACTGACGTTTATGAGAATACAGAATTTGATAGACGAATTGTTATTTCATGTACATAAACTTCTGCACTGAACATCCATTTAATAATAACGAAACAAAGAAAAATGAAAAGAAAAGAAGAATTTTTTTTAAAAATAAGACGAAATCTCCAGGGGTCAACATGAAATCATAATAGCGAATTGTTTTTATCTTCACAAAAAGAATAAAAATCCTAATGTTGCGCATAAAATAATTAACTTCTTATTCAATATTTAACTTCAAGCCAAATGTCAATGGTATTTTTTCTTTACGCCATGACATGTTGTTTTTCTCAAATTCATCGCTACATATTTCATATTTACAGTGCTCATAAAGTTACAATAATCACAAGGAAAAGTGTAAAACAGACACAAATTATATATATACATATATATATATATATATATATGTGTGTGTGTGTGTGTGTGTGTGTGTGTGTGTGTGTGTGTGTGTGTGTGTGAGTAGATAATGGAAGGGAATCCAATAGTATGGAGAAAATAGAAAAACATATATATATATATATATATACTGAAGCACAAAGTAATTCATAATTGATGAATTTATTTGTAGAAAAGTTCATTAAAACCGAAACTTTTTTACGTCGACTTTCTCTCTAATAAATTCTTCAATTTTGGATTACTTTGTGTTTCAATATATATATATATATATATAACCGTGTTAAAACTACTGTCTTTTTGCACCACTTTAACGAAACACTCGGATAATAAAATACATGAGAATTACTGTTTTAATAAATCCTAGAAGCAGCATCCAACAAAATAGCCGTGGTACGGCCAGTTACTTCCAATCTCACCAAACATCCAAGTAAAACCAGGAAGACATGCTCTATTGGAGAAGTAAGGTTGGACTCATCAGAAACGTTTGTCCTATGAACTCCTACAGATAAACTCACCAGTGTAGGTCAGCTAGCAAGAACTTACATTTATCAGCAGTGTGCGGACACAGTATCTTGTTTAGAAGACTTGCCAAGAGCGATGACCAATAAGGACGGATGGCAGAAGAGAGGCAATTGAATCCGTGGTGTCAACATGCCTTTATTATATATATATATATATATGTGTGTGTGTGTGTGTGTGTGTGTGTGTATGTGTGTGTGTGTGAGTGTTTTAATGATTCAGCCTGGCATCCGTGCCGGATGGGTTCTTTTATTATACTTATTCTTCTATTCTCGGGAGCCTTCGCACGAGGCTGTACCTGCTTAAATGAGGAAGGCGCTGTTCTGATTTTCCGATGCCTGAGGCTCCCTTATCTAATGGGACGCTGGCGTTCGCTCTGATTCAGGCATTATTGTATGTGAATATATGGGATGGCATACACCACATCTTTGTATCGGTAGTCAAATGGTGATTTTAAGTGACTGTTAACTACAGAATAATTTGAAAAAATCCCAAGGAGATTTGTTGAATGACTGGAGGAATTGTGGCCAGAACGATAATCGGGATTTGAACTTATAAAATTAAATAGGAATATGTGTGTGTGTGTGTGTGTGTGTGTGTGTGTGTGTGTGTGTGTGTGTGTGTGTGAAAGAGAGAGATAGAGAGACAGATAGAAAGGTCTTTTCAAGTGACTGTTTTTTCAAACGCAATACATTAAAAGTTGTATTATTACGAGATTATAATCCAGACACACATACACAACGTCTCTCTCTCTCTCTCTCTCTCTCTCACACACACACACACACACACATACTTACTCAGTCACTCTCTTTGGTGGTGCGCTTAGCATGACGATCTTCGTCGCAGGAAATGGACCTGATTTCAAATCATGGACGAAGTTATCTGCGCTTCACTTCTTGGTAATGCTCGTGAAAAAGGCAGGAATCCATCGGCTCAACCTCTAACTATGGGTAAATAGTAGAACAGATTGGCTTCTTTAGTTTTGGTTTAGCAAACAGTCAAGGAGAAGAAAAACTCAGACTCCAAAAAAGCTTTACTCCACTTGAAAATTGTACTTTGTGTCACATGCTACTCGTGGCGGAGGAGTTGAGTAAATAGATATTTAGTCACTTTCTCATTCAAGAGTTCAGAATATGGTTGGAATAAATACACCGTTTACTAGTCTATTGATACTTATAATTACGTATTATACTTCTTTGAATTTTTAAAGACGAATAGTTGTATTATTTGCACTATTTAGACATATCAGGCTATTAACTTCATCTTCGTTCTTCTGTTCACAGCGATTCAGCCGCTGTACGGTTCGGCCTTCCTCATGTGTACTTTTGTTGTACTCTATAACCTTATGGGTTGTTAGCTGGTTGATTTGTTTTACCGCGTATCAACCCTTTTTGGTTCATTTAACGCCGATTTAAATTTCAAACAATTGTATAAATATAGTTTTTATTTACAAACAGTTAAATGACAAAACACTTCTATTTCAAACAATTCAGTTTAGCATAAGTACAGAGTTTAGTTCTGTTCGACCCATAGATCGGACCCTATCAAGTACTACCATTCCGGACCAGAGTGGACATGGGAGTGATGGCAATGAAGGGGTACTCCGTATTTCCCAAAGCTCTAGCATTACTGGAACCTCATCATCAGATTGTTTGGTGTCATATCCAGGACACTCGTTGGTGGGGGGCGGTCTTACCCCTCTGCAGAGAAGCAGTCGGTGTATTCTAGAGCCCGAGCCGACCGGGCAGTAACCTTAAGAGAATTTCCCACCGAATCCTTCATTCAATCCTCAGAAGACCGTTCTTCATTTACGATCTATGCCTTAAGATGCATCACATCAGTTAATTTGCTTTCTTATTCATTCCATCCTTGTAATATATCTTTCCTTTCTGCTGAAGCTGGATTGATTGATTGGTTAATTGATTGATTTTAAAGACATGTCAACCCGTCTAGATTAACTTTAAGCCGAGAGATTAGGGAATTGCGTTTATATTTATATCTTTTGTGTAATTATTTCATGTTTTTATGCTGGTTCCTATCGAATACGAATAATTTTTAAACAGATCTAGTTGACCCATTGTTGGAAATCAAGCGATCACTTCGGTTCAAAATGGATCTTGGAATAATGACTATTAAGAGGCACTCTGCACTCCTCAGATTTCCAGGACTGAAGCATCACCATGAAATGCAGTTTAGTGTCATATCTCGAACCCAGTGTTGTATACTCATAAATATGTCAACCACTGTAAGAATGAGTTTATTTCTTTCTAACTTCAGTCCTTGGCGACACGAGTGTAGTATATTACACCACTAGACAAACAACGAAGGACTCGTAGATATATAAAAATATAATTTGTATTTCTATTCTTCGACGGCGACGATTGTGTATAGTAGGAATACAGTCAGAGAGAAATCACACATATCTTTCTTATGTGACGGGGACCCTTTTTGTGAAGTAGTGCGACGACTGGAGAACACACACGAAGAGCTGACAGGTCTGATTGAGTGACCAGTGGGTCTCTGCCTTCAATCCAAAATTACAGACCTTATATTGTCTTTTCAAGTCCCATGAGGATATATGAATATCCCCTTCGCCCACGTATTTTTCTGTTTATGGCTAGTTATCGGAACTTACATACTTCCGTTTTTTTTTCAGGTTATTTGTTGATCTTATCTGCGAACGGAAATATCTGTCACTCTATCCATAGACAACAATTTATATTCTCGCCATCATATTTTATATTTCTCTTTCCTGTGAAAGCCACTTTGTTGATTTTATCTTGCGACTGCATTGAATCTGTTAAGTTCATCGTCGCCACCTAAGCTAGTATATTACACGAGGAGAGAGACACAAATCATAAAAGCATATGCTAACCATACTATGCTGACCCCCACCGCCACGCGCAGCGCATCGTGTGATGTTTAAGATCGCAATTCATCTCTGCCGGTCGAGGCCTGAAAAATATGATCTGATCAGATCAGATCCGAAAAACTCAACCGCTACCTTCAACGGTCAACCTCAATTAACTGTCTTTTTAAAATCCTCAAATTCTCAGGACATCTCGTCCGGGCATGACGTCATCAACCCACTCTAACGACCTTCCAGCCCCATTTTCTGTCTGGGGGTTTATTATGATAGATGATGATTGTCATATCCTTTCAGCGCAGGTGTAATACTGCACTATCTGACTATGTACCTGAACTAGAGACACCGAGTAGTTCAAAGCCTTACCAAACTAAATGATAAATATAATTTCATTAATATGAAAATATTTAATATGAAAAATTATTCCTTAATTATATAACACCAGGATCTCACCCCACTGCGTATTAGTGCATTCTAAGCCCAGCCGACAGGAGAATACTGAAAGCCCTAGGGCTGAATTCATGATTTCCTGGTATATATACTGGTCGGAGTTACTTTCAGTAATTAATATTTTGATATTTTTAAGAAAAAATGTTGTTAACAATGAATTAAAGTTGTTTCTGCGTGGTGAAATAAAGATGTTGCTGTTAGCCAAAGAAAAAGGGATGGAAGAATGGCTACAGATTTTTGCTCCTCTGAATCATTGGAGTTTCATTTCGAGAAACGATTAAGGCGAAACCTGTGAAAAGGCTGTTCTGAGAATTTATAAAGTTTTTCATAATCAGACCTGCAGATCTGAGATTTCTTCCAACTGAGCCTAACTTCTAACTCTGCTTTACTTCGGTGATCTAATGAGAACTAATATTTTTAGCGTGACTCAAAAACTAAGCAGTGGTTTGGTTTTTGTATGGAGCTCCTTGAAAGGCTCGAACTCACTAACAATGGATTTGCAAAACTTTCTAGTTAATCAATACTACGTGTTAATGAAAGAAATGTTCATAAATGAAGTAATGAGAGCTCAAGTCACGTCGCAAAATTTTTCATTTATTTATAATTTCGTTATTTTGTTGTAACTGTTGTAGAGATTATCGACCCAGAATATTGCAAAGAAAAGAAGTACAAATCAAATGGAATCTTAAAAAATAACAGAAAAATGTCAGTATTAGTATTTTCTTCTGAAACACAAAAAAATAGTTTGTTTATTGGTTTTAACGGAAATGTCAACACGTCAAGAGTTATTTCATGCCCAGAGGTTTTGGAATTGGGTTCTTTTTACGTTTATATATATATATATATACATATTTATTTACTAATCTGATATCTACCAGCATTCACGGTACCAGAAAAAAAGAAAAAAAAACCGCCAGGAACAAGAGATAAGATTATCTCGAATCACCACCCGGGGGAAAAAGAAAAAATATTATAGGTCAAAAAGAAAGAAAAGGCCAACCTCGTCAGACCACTTGAAAAAAATCAAGGGATATGCAGTCAGTTGGTCAAAAGAAAGCTAAAACCTTCCGCGAACATTGCAATGCTACAATTACAAAAGCGCTCAGCTCGGGGTTAGACTTCCTGATGATCCGCTAAGGTGAAACTTTAGTAGAAGATTTCCGACTCGCGATTTAAGTTAATTTTATATATATATATATATATATATATATACATAATATATATATATATATATATTATGTTGTTTTTAAAGGATTCTTTTGCACACAGTTATATGATATCAAGTATTCTCCTCTGATAATTTACACACAGTTATATGGTTTCAAATAACAAATGATAATCCTAAGTAAAGAATCATAGCTACAAGTAACTATTCTTCATTAACGGTTTAACATTAATAGGTTGTTGTAGGATTAGAACTTAACATTGCAATATGAAAAAGAACTGTTGTAGGGGTAGTCTTGTGTTTGTCAGTGTGTATGCCTCTGAGTCCGTATTGGGAGGTCGGTGAACAATAATTTTAAGTAAAACGAAAAGTCAACAACAGTAAACAAAGCAGCAAAAGCAATAAACAGGAACGATCATATGGAAATCAGACCTGACCGATAAAATGAAACGCAGTTTCTTCCAAGCAGCTGTCGTATCGATACTGCTGTATGGATGCACTACATGGACGCTAACAAAACGGCTGGAGAAGAAGCTTGACGGCAATTACACAAGTATGCTGCGGGCAATATTGAACAAGTCCTGGCGGTAACACCCCACAAGACACCAACTATACAGCCACGTGCCTCCCATCACGAAAACTATCCAAGTTAGATGAACCAGACATGCAAGACACTGCTGGAGAAGCAGGGACGAGCTCATAAGCGATTTACTCCTATGGACCCCCACATATGACCGGGCAAAAGCAGGACGACCAGCACGAACATACATTCAGCTGCTATGTGAGGATACGGGATGTAGCCCTGAAGACCTGCCAGAGGCGATGAACGATTGGGAGAAGTGGCGAGAGAGGGTCAGGGATATTCGTGCTTGTGGCACGACATGATGATGATGATACCGGCAACAAGAATGTGATAAGCTTGTTAAGACAGAATACTTTTCAACATGTGCTCCTATCGCCTATACATATTCTCTTCCCTCACAGGATAGTGTGGGGGGTGTCGGTGTATGTTGTTCTCAGCTAGCTGGCTTACGAGTCACGTGGTTTGTTAGGCGCCAACGATCTTTGATTTCTCCACATGTCGTCTTTAAAAGGTTTTTTGATTGGGAGTTAGCGTTGGTTAAATCCACAGCTTAGAATCAGAATAAACCTGAGAGTAACAGCAATGAAGGGGTACTGGAAACACACTATCAAACCCAGTTTAGTGACATACATGACACTCCTTATTATGGGGGCTCTCACCCCTCTGCAAGGAATACAGTCAGTGCACCCTAAGCCCTGCTCATTAGGCGGAAAAAAGAAAAGATGGCGTGTTTACAAGATGTTTTTGGTTTGTATTTTTTATTGTAAAATCCGTGATAAAATTCTGTTTACTGTTGCTAAAAAATGACATAATTCACAACTGACGTGAAAAATCAATGCAAAAAGAAATATATAAATAAATAAAGAACATTTATTGAAGACATATTTACATGAACTTATGTCAGGGGACAATATTGCTTAGCACTGGATGCGAAGAGTTGGCCGATGTGAGTGAGCAGGAGGTATTTAGAGCTCTTTGATGCTTCTATTTATGGTTATAGAGTTTATAAAATATAATTTTTAACACTAATTTTCTAAAAAATCACGTGGTCATCTATTCACTCTATTTTAGCCGCTGAAAATTCGTAACTGATTTCAACAAATTCGCATTTCACCCTCTCTATCTATCTATCTATCTATCTTTCTTTCTTTCTTAAGATAATGTTCTATTTAGATTTTTTTCCGATCAATCTTTAAACATAAATCTATGAAATTTATCGCGTATGATGTCAATACACTGAGACACACAAATACACACAAACGCACATACTTGTCTGTATTTGTTTTTCTACGTAATCTCCTTCTTTGCCAATGCACTTAATTCAGTCATTTCCCTTAATTAACTCATACACAGTAAATAAAACACACTAACACATAGATAGATAGATAGATAGATAGATAGATAGGGGAGAGAGAGGGGAAGAGAGAAGACGCACTAAGCGTAGACATTATTGTCGCAGGAAATGGAATCAGCGACCCGAGTTCAAATCTTGGACGAGGCTGTTTGCATTTCACATAGCGCTGATACTGTTGGGAAAGGTATGCATCCAACTATACTCCTTCCAGCTAAGTATTGCCCTGTCGCCTGGGGCTGTAGAATACACCGACTACAATTCAGCAGAGGGGTAAGACTCCCACCCCGCAATGAGAGTCATGGATATGACACTAAACAATCTGATGGTGAGGTTCCAATAATGCTGAAACTTTGGGGAATGCAGAGTACCCCTTTATTGCCATCACTCCCAGGTCGACTCTGGCCCGGTGTGGTAGCACCAGATAGGGCCCTATTTATGGGTTGAATAGAACTAATGGAATACTCATGCTAAACTGAATTGTTTGAAATAGAACTTTTTGACTCAACTGAATATCTTGAAATGGAAATGTTTTTGACAATTAAACTGTGTACTTACATCTAAACTGCGTGCTTATGCTAAACTGAATTGTTTGAAATGGAACTGTTTTTGACATTGAAACTGTACTTACACTAAACTGAATTGTTTACAATAGAACTGTTTTGGCATGTGTGTAAAGAAAATCTTTACTTATACTATACTAAATTAGCTGAATTAGAACTGTTTAACTAAACTGAATAGCTTGAAATAGAAATGTTTTGACTATTAAACTGTGTACTCGTGCTAAATTGAATTTCTTGAAATAGAACAGACTATTTGCATAAAAATTGATTTGGCGTTAAATAACCTACAAAGGTTGACATGCCATAAAACCAAACAAACCAACAACCAGCGATGTGTTGTAATGCATCACAAGGTCTTGATCGAAAAATTGTTTGTTATAGGCCAGAAATATGTTTGTCAACATAATTTTTTTAATCACACAAAGTATTCGAACTATTGTCTTTATTTTCCTTGTATTCAGTACGTTTAGGCCGATGCATCATTCGGCCTTCTTCAGGTGTTTCATATCAAACCTGAGAGACCACACAGATCTTCAAATCAAACCCCTTTTTTAATCCATGGGTTTACAGCGCTCAAATTCCATTAACCATGTCCGAGTACAAGTGTTAAGCTATTGTAAGTAATCCTTTTTTTTTTTACTTGTTGTTAGGATTGAACCAGCAGCTTCCAGATGATTTTCAATCAAACGCCTATATTTGTGGCGCCATTGGTTGAAAAGTGCCTCTAAGTGAAATCATCTGAAGGTTGCTGGTTCAATCCCAACATTTTCTAGTGAAGCTTTCAGATTAAAGTCCAGCTAAAAACTAAGTGAACCTCGTTCTAATTCTGATGTCATAGTGAACGAGTCAATCCGATTAGGTGGCCTATACTCGTGGTCTTGTACTAACTCTAGTCTACACTTAGTAAATAACAATAACTATATATACATTAGCGTGTGTGTGTGTGTGTGTGTGTGTGTGTGTGTGTGTGTGTGAATTAACTAAAAGATAATCCTTTATATACGAACATTTAAGCCCCGCTCAAATACGTCTTTTATGGTAAGAATTGCCACGCAGATGTCCGTTTTCAGTGTTATGACAGATGGCCATCATAATATTGAATAATGTTCTCTTCTTTTATTCTTTACACTAGGGTTGTGATTATAGTCATAGATTTATTGAACCAAACAATAAAATTTCGTTACGTAGAATTTTGTTTTTCCCGAGCAGGACGAGTTTGTTTTTTGTTTGTTTGTTTGTTTTTTGTTTTTTTGTTGTTTTTTTTTATTGATATTTACTAGAATTAGTTGAGATACGACCAGATGGCAAACTAGGTTGTATGTTTTGTCTTTTTGTTTCTTTCTTTCTTTCTTTCTTTTTTTAGTTGCCTCTTTGACTTAAAAGTCGATTAATAATTTGGGTTTTTTACATTGTCAACGGTAGGAGGTAAGTGCTATTTAGTAGTTTTTTATTTTTTTAATAAAATGAGTGCTGAGTTTATAAAGAAAATCATGTTTTTCCTGGCGAAAAATCTAACTTCTAGAGAGGACGTAATGGATAATGTCCTGGACTAAGACATCGTGGTAAGCGAGTTCGAACTCCAGCCGCGCTATTCCGATCACACTCGGTCTAATACCCTTCGCAAACATATAAAGACCCTTATCCCCCAACTATAGTACCACTACTGTTCTTACATAAGGATAGCTTTTGCATTTGAATAACCCACAAAGGTTGATATACCATTAAACATAGAAACCAAATTAATTTCTAGAATATTGATATTGACTTAGACCGTTAGTAATTATAATTTTGATTGACTGATTTTAACACCATGTCAACCCGTCAAGGAATATTCTGTCAAGCGGTTAGGGAATTGTGTTCAATGTAAATTACACTTGTTTTGTAGTTGCTTCTTAGGAGAATTCTTTGGCCTATGGTTCATTCAAATACGAATAATTTTCAAACAGATCTATTTGACCCATAAATGAGACCATTGCAGGTACTACCACTGATCTCAATGAACCTAGGAGTAATGGCAATGAAGGGTTACTTCATACTCTCTAAGTTTCTAGAAATGGATCGTGACGATCCGATGTAGTTTCGTGTCACACCCAAGATAACACTTGAGGGATCTGAACACTCAGCAGGAGATGCAGTCAGTGTATTCTTAGTGAACGTATTCGACAGCTTTATTGATAAAATGAGTGCGTTAAAGCAATGTAAAATAAAAATTGAAACATCCGGAATGAAGACTTCAATTTGAATCTGGGTAGAATATATCCTTTCTCGTGTGGGAATTCAAACTTTACAAAAAACTAAAGCTGACTACTAGATTTTCGGGTTTGACATACCCCATCATGTTTTTCTGGTCTTCTCTGTCTGTCCCTTTAGTCTCTCCAACTGACCCTCTGCGTCTCTCTCTTTTTAACAAACTGGCTCAACTTGTATATATGCTGAAGGGAACATTCCTATTTTCGGTCACCCATTGACTGGACATGAAAATACTGCTAGTCTCCAGGAGACTCTAAAAGGTGTGTTGATAAAGAATTTTAAATCGCACATCCACTTTTATCTCATATTTCCACTTAACTCGCTGGGCTGATTTTGTGGTTCCCACACAAATTCGTCTCGAGCCCCTATATGGACCTAAACATATACAATCATACGCATATTCATGGCTGTAATCAACTCACAACCATATACATGTATACACAAGGGCGCCTCTGGTGGTGTAATGGTTAGCAAGCTCGACTAACAAACCTACACGAGTGTGTTCGAGTCTCATTGGGTGCCCCTTTCATATGGCCTTGTGCCACATCTAAGCAAGAAGCTTAGTAAATTTCCATATACATGTATACACTCGTACATATACACATACATGTACTCACACCTATCCATATGTCCACACATATGCACATATAGAACTAGTCTGTATACTGCCCTCAACAGCGTCATAATAGGAGGTATTATGTATTGATTCATGCCTCTGTCATAGATACAAGGTCATTTTTTTTGCGGACGACGGCTGCGTTGAATTCAGATTTCGCCTTCTCCCAAACTGATTGCTGTACAATATAAAAGCCATGGAGTAATAAATAGCTATATATCTAGACGGGAGTTTTGCCCAACTCTGGCTGGTTCAAAAGGATGAGGGCGATTGATTTCGAAAAACTTTAAAACCCGATGGTTTCATGAACATCACTGAACGTGTGTCCAGGTTTACGAGAAGGAAAACCCTGGTGCAGGGTTCGAGTAAGTGCAGTAGTCTGATCTAATATTTATCTGTATCTGTGAAGAAAACATTTGGATTCCAAAGGGTATTAGCACTATGTGAAATGCAAACAGCCTCGTCCAAGATATGAACTCAGGTCGCTGAATACATTTCCCACGATGATAAATGTTACGCTACAAGCGCCTCTACAAAGTAGAATCCAAACAGATATTTACAAAAGCAGCCTTTAAAAATAGCCAGGTATCTTTCGCTTTATATTGTATATTTAGCTGATTCGAAGATTTACGACATAATGCCCATTTCCACTGGCATTAGAAATTTATGAACAAGAAAAGAAAAATCGTTATTATTTTTATTAATTAGTTAAAGTAATTTTATTGGCATAATAAACACATTAAAACCAAGATTTCAGATAAGCTTATTCTTCTGATTAAGTTTACAAATTCTTGAAAATGTCATTTGAGCTGATATTTATTCGTACCTCTCACCGGGTAGGATTTGATTCAAGGTCATTTTAATGTGGGAACCGCGCACAAATCGAAACTCAAGAGTAGCAGGTGCAAAAAATGCTTCGTCCCTAAGGCGCCAAGCGACAAACTCAGTCCTACAAATTGGGAAGAGGGTATGCTCCCCGGGACCAAGTGTACACCAGATCCGAAGGACCGCTACAAATGGGTCGTTGTTAATCATTGATTCACCGGACCAAAAAGGCCAAGTGTAATGTGAATCTATGATTGTCATTGATTACCAACCAACATCAATGCCATGAATGTCACTGGAGCTGCTAAGTTGATGAGTTAATCAAAGCTGTCAAAAGTCGCAGGTGCGACCTTCATCGAAAGTGCACTATATGACCTATACAAATCACACTCGAACGTCGAGCCGGCGAAACAGAAAAGGTCACTGGTCGAGCCGGTCGACATAGGCTCAAAAAGGACTTTCTTCCTCCTTCTCTCTCAAAAAGAGTCGAGGAATTTTTTTGGGGGGGAGGGGACGTTTTGGGATTTGTTTACTTTTTTAATTTTCTTCTCGATCTTTGTGAATAATAATTAAGTCTTCATTGGCCAGCCAATGGGAATACGATATGATATTTTCCGTGATTGGCTGATCAGTCGTGCTGTCTACAAAATTCTATCTAAAAAATTATGGGGTCCGCGACTGTTTTAACCAACTCAAGGGATAAAATTACCCACAGAAACAGAAGTCCTGCCAATAGATGAAACCTTGTTGCAATAAGAAAACTCCGGCGAAAGAAGACACGAAGTTCCAGACCTCCAAGCTTCGTCCGACAGTGTCAAGCCAAACTTTTCAGTTGAAAACTTCTATGCTAATCAGCATAAATAAAAAACGACAGCCAAATTCCGTTCCGGGTCTTTTCTCTCCAATCTAGTGTGTAGAATTTTTCTTTTATTAATAAATATGGTTGAATATATATACATATATACATATTAATATATATGGTTGAATACTCATATTGATAATGACCAAATAGTGAGCATTTAAGCATATATAGTGCAATAGCTATATAGTGCAATAGTTATGTTGTATAAAATGATCAGTCTAGCGCGAAAATATGTACATCCCTTTAATGTAGATTTTTCTTCTTTTTTTTTTTTTGTTTTGTTTTGCACTCTAGACTTATAGAGAAAGATTTGATATGACAAAGAAAGAAGTATTGTCACAACAGACTTAAATGTAAACAATCATAAGGTCCTAAACTCATCCTGAAAATTTGCCTGTCATCTTCAATTTGACAAGAAGTGACTGAAAAGAAAATCAAGCCATTCAAAATGCAAATAGTCTTTTCAAAAACAAAATTTATTAGCCGGACATTTTAGAGCAAAAAGGCGAACATATTTTCCATGAACATGTGTGTATGTATAGAACAAAACATTTATACAGAAACATGCACGTACACACAAATACACGCGTGTACACAAAAAAAAATGTACATATGATTTTTATTCATATATGCATAGAAACTGTACACATGCACGCACGTACATACACACACACACACACGCACGCGCGTGCGCTCACGAAAGTCAGTCGCCTGGGGCAGTAGAATACAATGACAGGATCTTTGCGGAGGGATAAGACTCCCTCCCCCAACAAGTATCCTGGATGACACTAAGCAGTCTGATGGTGATACTCTTGTAATGCTGGAGCTCTGTGGAATGTGGAGTACATATTCATTGCCATCGCTCCAAAATTTACTCGGGCTCGGAATGATAGGACATGATAGGATCCTATCTATGGGTCAAATAGGACTGTTTGACATTTAAACTGAATGCAAACAAATGACTTATACTGAATTGAATGGTTTGAAAATAACTGTTGGATCATTTAACTGTATGTAAACAAACGATTGATGTTTAATTGATTTGTAAGTGTTACATAACAATACCTGAAATCATTTAACTATGTGCAAAAACCTGATTTCACGCTCGTTTTAAAATGTAATCAACTAAAATATGTTAACAAATCACATATATCTAATGCATATATATGAATAGGATTTGACATTAAATAACCTAAAATGATTGAAATGCCATAAAACCGAAGCAAATCAAACTATATATATATATAGAAGGTACACACACACACACACACACACACACACATATATATATATATATATATATATATAGAAGGTATGTGTACCTTCTGACAATAGTGAAAGAGCAAAAGAATAATATTATTTTACTCTTTTTCTACCGTCTGAAGATCGTTAGCTAAAATCATGAAACTAATTGTTACGGCTGTTTGTAATTTTGCAGAATACTAATTATATGCCGGGCTCCCTTGATTAAAGTAGATATCTAATCCTACAATATCAACGTATATACAAAAAATGCATTAATTTAAACAAAAAACAAATGGAAATTATCATTATTATTTATTTACTCCTTGATAGTTTTTTACATCAGTTTTAGCTGATGGTCTTTCACTGGAGTTTAAGGGACAGCAGGTCTCCTCAAGTCTCCAAGACTCTTGTCAGTATTCTGATTATTTCCAATAATGTTGTTGTTTGGATGGTCTTCATTTATCTTCCTACCTCCAAGTCCTCCAGTCCCTTAAATAATCCTTTGATGACTGTACCAAAAGCACTACGCGTGATTGGTATAATTGTCATCTTCATGTTCCAAAATCTTTTCAATTCCCTAACAACGTCGAGGTACTTATCCTTCTTTTCACTTTCCTTCAGGACAGCAAAGTCCACAATTTTGCAAGTTCTCTTTCTTTTTTCTTTTTTTTTTTTTTTTTTGTTGATTTTATAAGGTCAGGTCTTCGGGTCGAGATTAGGTGAATTATTTGTATGTCAAAATCCCATAGGAGTTTATGTGTCTCATTCTCCAAGAAAGATGCCGGGTTGTGCATTTACGATTTGTTCGTATGGTCAAATTTCAGTTTCTGGCGCATCTCCCAGTGGATCTCCTTGCCTACCCAGTCGTGTCTAGTCTTATACTCCTTTGCTAATTTGCTACATTCGCTGATTATGTGATTGATGGTTTCGTCTCTATCACCACATAGCTTACATTTGCTATTTTGTGGCGTATTATCTATTCTCGTTTTGATATGATTGGTTCTCATGGCGTTGTTTTGTGTTGCTATTAGAAGAGATTCTGTTTCTCTCTTAAGGTTTCACGTCTCGGTTTTCTCGTGTGAGATGTTGCTTATTAGTCGTTTAAAACGCCCATAGAGTTTATTGTCATTCTGTTAGCTTTCGTGTTGTCAGTATCGTTTCTGGTGGCTGTATTCAGTCCTCCTTCATACTTTTCTATGTAGTCCTCGAGTTGTTGTATTGATGCATCAACTTCAATGCTGGCAAGTTCTCTTCCCTCCTCCTTTCTTGATACATATAGTCTGTCAACGTCATCTCTGGGATGTAATGTCTTATGCAGGGTCACTAGTTTTCTTGTTCCTTGGTCCATTTACTTAAGTTCTTCTCTGGTATACTTCAAAAAGGGCCCCGAATATCTAACGAGGATACAGCCCAGGTATTTATTCCTTTGATAAGGTTTCTTCTCGATAGTTTTGTCTCGAGTAGATTTCTGGTTATCCTGAGATATTCTGTCTTAATTTTTTCTTTCATCTCCACTTGTTTGATGGTGTCACCCTCCAAGATGACCAAGTATTTGTACGTTTCCTTTTCTCCGAGCATTCTAATCTTGTCTTGATTTGGTAGTTCCATTCCGTCCGTGAAGTATCGTTTGCCACTTTTCATCACTCGCATGATACATTTTTCTATACCAAATTCCATCCCAATGTCCTGACTGTATATTCTAACTCAATGTATTAGTTCTTTTTAATTTTTCCAGTTCTTTTTAATTTTTTGCAAATAGTTTGATGTCGTCCATGTGCATGAGGTGAGTGATCTTTTTTTTTTTTTGCGATTAACATAGTTTGTATCCGGCTGTACATTTTCTGAGTATGTGGTTAAGTGGCCTCATGGCAATTATGAATAGTAACGGTGGTAGTGCATCTCCTTAGAATATACTTCTTTAGACCTTTGTTTCAGGTAAGCTTCTCTCTCCTGATGTCAATTCCATTTTCCAGGTTTTCATGGTTTTCTCGGTTAAGTTTATTGCTTCAAATGATATTTTGTACATTTTGTGGCAATTTATTATCCAGCTTAACAGGACCATATTATATGCCTTTTGTAGTCATTTCAGGCCACAGCTAGATTTTTCCATCTAGTCTTGCTCTCGTTTAGGATGTGGTGATCTATATAAAATAACTCTCCTGTGCCTCTGGGTCCTTTGCGGTATCCTTTCTATTTCTCAGGGAACTATCCGCGATTTGTTAGCGAGAAATAAATCTCTTCCCTTATTTGTGCTGTTAATATTTTCCACGTCATCGGTAGGCAGGTTATGTGTTTGTAGTTGTTTGAGGCGGTTCCCTTGAGTGGGTATTCTAGATCAACGTGGTCTTTCCTTTTGTAATCCATTCGGGTACGTGTGCTCCTTGTAAGCATCTGTTCATTTCTAGTGCTGATCTGTCGTGAATGGAGGTGAATTTCTTGAACCAGAATCCATGTATTTCATCATGGCCAGGCGCTTTCCGGTTTGATTTTTTTTTTCGTGTCGTTTTGAGTAAATCGCTGTGTATTTCCACTTTAGAGCCTTCTTCGAGCCCTTCAAATTCTTTTTTATATAGTTTATCCATTCGGTTTTTTTGTCATGTTTTCTTGGTCGCCATATTTTAGTCCAAAATCGTTCGGTTTTTCTTGCATCCGGTTGTTGGTATATTCTCGTATCATTTCCTCCCAGTTGTTGGTAGAATTTTCTTTCGTTGTTTTGGAATGTCCTGTTTTGTCTGTATTGTTTTACCCTTTGTAGATATTTCTTTAATCTTCCTTCTTTCGCCAGTACTTTCTGGTTTATTTCCTCAAGTTGTATTGCTATTTTCTCTTGTCTTTTCCTTTTATCATTTTTGGCTTGTTTTTTTTAGATTTTTTAATCTGCGTTTCCAGTCGAATTTCCCATCCTGGTTTTGATTTTTTGTTCGTGCTTTTTGAGGGGATCCTAATTTTCTCACAAACTAATTCCGCCCATATATAGATTAGTTCATTTAATTTGGTTATATTCTTTGTTGATATGTAAGGTAGTACTTGATTTATTTTTTCTTTTCCGTTTTAACTGTTCTCCATTCTATTTTTTCTGAGTGATGGTAAGGTTGTCTTTTCCCCGTTCGTTATTCTCTTTAAATTTTCTAGATTTACTTTGTGTTCTTGTGTTAGTGCTAGCTCTGTGCTGTTTGGTAGAGTGTGGTTTCGTTGTTTGGCGTTTCTATAATTATTATTATTATTGTTGTTGTTGTTGTTGTTGTTGCTACTGCTGCTGCTGCTCGAAAAAGACATGCAATTTTGATAATATTTGTATAAAATTTTCCCCATTTCTAACAATTTAAGAATTCACTTTCTTAATTTTCAGAATTTGATTTTAAAGGTTAATATGCCCCTTACTCATCAGCACAAAAAAAGAAGTAATGGGTTTGTTTGTTTTTTTATTCAATTCATTTTATTTTCTTATGAGTTCAAGCTGGGTCATAATTTTGATTAATGACAATGTTCGGCCTCATGTTGCCAGGATGACACGGCAGAAGCTAAATGACAAGGGATATGAGACTTCGTCACATATTCTCCTAATTTCTCACCCACTGACTACTATTTTTTAAGCATCCGGGCACTTTTTTGTGCTTAAAACATTACGTTCCGAAATAGAAGTAGAAACTGCATTTAAAGATTTCTTGACATTAAAACCTTTAAAAAATTTATCGTAGACGCATAAATAATCTTGTTAATCAATGACAGAAATGCGTATATGTTCACGGATCATATTTTGACTAATTCAAATAATGTTTACATTCATTAATTCAGAAATAAAAGTTTATTAAGAAATTTTACATTATTTTACAAACAGCCTAATATTATGATGAATCCTGGAAAATGAAGAATTCGAAAAACATCTATTTAAGATTTACAAAAGTAATTTAAGTCAAAAGGATTTTTTATGATGAAAAATCAATCCAAAATCGATTGGAAACGTACTTTTTTAATTTAAATACGCTTCCAAAGTTTACTGAACTGTGTTGACTAGTCTTGTCTGACAACATTTTTTTTTACAACAACCAATTTGCTTATATTAACTATACACTGATGCTCCTCTCAAAATTTGAATCTATTTCAACTATGATATATTTGGCCTACTATATTGTCTTAGCTAATTCTTTCAACTCTTTCACAGTTATTTCCTTGGAAATATTTTCTACGTCTTCATTTTCTCTTTTATTATTATTCATATTCTAGCTAATGTTTGGTTACAAGATCTTTACCACTTAAATCTTTTGAATGTGAATTCAACATCACACTAACATTAACCGAATCCATATCATATATAAAAAAAATTGAATTTTCGGAGAGACCGAGACATATTTGTTGGCTACTATAAAAGCAGTCCAGCTTAACAAACATATTTTCCAAAAAGATGCAATTAAAAACGTACGATGTGTAAAATTTACTGACACATTAGAAAATGATTGTTACAAAATCGACGATTCATTGTTGATGTTTTGAGGGAGTTGAGATGTTATATCCTGAACCGCTTCAAATCGATTTTCCAGAAAAAGAGATCAATAATACAAAAATCGACAAAAATGAAGAGAGAACAAACTTATGTTACCCAACGAGGGAAAGAAGAAAGTCGAATTATTTTATTGTTGAAAATTTTAAACACAACACTACTTAGTATTTTCATTCTGCGCAAATATAAAAAAAATTCAAGAGAAGCGAAAAATTCCGCCCCCATACGAACATCAAAATAACCGACATGTCAAGTCATTAGTACGCATAATCAGTATACAATATTTGTTATAGGGTCAAATAAATGCCATTTGTCACAGGCATGAGTTATCTAATTTCCAAAATGTTTTTAAAAAGCAGGTTTTTAATTAATAACTGTCTTGTGTTATTCATTCGTAATTAGATATAAAAAAGTAAAAGTTGGCGACCGTAGTCGAGGGGGACAAGAAGACTCCCTTTTCAATAACTTCTACACCGGGGTGTTGGCGGGCGTTACTCCTTTCCCTGGATTGCTCCACTTGATACGTACCTTTTAATGCTGAATGTTTAGCAAGGGGGCATCAAGTACCATTTTTGAGTCTTTGGTATGACTCGACTAAGGACTGAACCCCGGATATATATATATATATATATATATATATATATATATATATATATATGTGTGTGTGTGTGTGTGTGTGTGTGTGTGTGTGTGTGTGTGTGTGTATGTATGTATGTATAAACCATTGCATCACGACGAAGTGCAAGAGCGTTATCTCTTTAATATGAATCAGCTCAGATATGCTACTCAAACATGTATGTTACTTGTGACGTTTTGCTTCCTTATCTCCAGTAAATAACAAAGGCAATTCAAAAACAAAAAAAAGAAGCAGAGATATTGGACTGTTAAATTTGCTGAACTTACTGAATACAAAAGAAAAAAAAAGGATCGATTGGCACGACATCTATAAGATGACTAAAAGTGATGATCAGTCGATATTTCAGCGTAGAAAAACTTCAACTGACAAAAAAAGAAAACAGTACAAAGATATACTGACGCATGCGCACAAGCACACGAAATAAATTTCGTGACCTAATTTGATTCATAGGATTTAAATTCTAATCTGTCGGTACATTACTCCGAAGGTAAGTGCAATGTATCTGCAGAACCGAAGGAAGGTTTTGTAGAAACACAGAAAAATCTTAATAAATAAATAAATAAATAATTTTGAAATAACAAAAAAGCAAATTAAAAATTGATTCTTATTTATTTTTACAATCCAATTTTTTTTCTTTAAATACTTATTCTTGTATAAATTCTTCCAAAAATGTGCAAGTGCTTAAAATCTCATTGAAATTAGTTGACTAGTTGAGTTTTGGTTGATTTAACAAACCAAGGTTTATATATTTTCCCAACCCCTACTCTGCGCTTTAACCTTGGTATGGGAACCAGTCTAGGCGAAGGAAAACACTAAATTCAAACTTGTTAATCTCCGCCCTACAAATTGACCTTGAATTGCGCTCTGCTCTTGATGGAAGGGTTGATAAATACATATGTCATATTTTTCTCTTATGATTTTTTCTTACAAATGACACGAATTTTTAATACAGAAAAATTACCTTTTTTACAAGTTATGATGTTTTTACACTGAACTTTTCTTTAAAATATTAAAGTATGTTTTTCTGCAAAAAAACCGTGGAGGTTGATATAATTTTGTGAGAAACACAAACTTGGCAATTTGATGGAAGTCTTGTAATATATGACCTCAACACTGTCCTGGCACGGTATTATGGGTTTGGTATGGGAAGGCTACAAATTTTTAGTGGAAAGAAGTACATTTTTCTTGCAATGTCACAATCTAAATAAAAAATAATACTCCGTTCAAACAAAAAGTGACGGTGGGGGGGGGGGGTCAGTCCTCTCCAGTGTCTGCTACAGAGCCATGTTTACGGCCTAAAAATATTTTACAATTCTATATATAAGTTGGCAACCGTAGTCGAGAATGATCCGAAGGCTCCCTTTTCGATAACTACAAGGTGTAGGGGAGGGTGCTACACCTTTCGCTGGATTACTCCATTTTACCCTTGATCCCTTATAATGCTGAGTGTTAGCCAAGGTAGCATCAAGTACCATTTTTGAGTCTTTGGTATGACTCGACCTGAGATTGAACCCAGTCTCCCGGGCCATTGGCGAACACTCTAACCAGTATACCTTTTACTTGAGAATTAATTTTTATTTATTGCGGACTTTTTGTCCTCATCTTGGTAGGGTTTTTTGTGTTGTTTCTTCTTTCTCCACGTTTCGGCCAAATTTCACCTCGGGCCTTCTTCAGGTGATTTACCGCGACCTCGGATAGGAATGCTGAGTCTTGTAATTACTGCCTTCCATAGTTGTTGTCTATCGCACCACGTTTTTGACCAAGTAAACCTCTGGCCGGCTTGGGTAGGATTTGAAACCGCTATCTTCTGACAATGCTCACCTGGAACCGTAGAGACTCAACGCCTCTGTGCGCTGCGAAGGGCGATCAAGGATGGATTTTTTGGTCTTATAAATCCTTATCTGGTCTTCCAGAGTCGGGTCCGTACCGAATTTTTGTAATTGTCTTTAATTGGAATCATTTTGAGATGAGGCTTCTTAATCTGAGAATTAATTTTTATTTATTGCGGACTTTTTGTCCTTATCTTGGTAGGTTTTTTTTTTTTTGTGTGTGTTGTTTCTTCTTTCACAACGTCCGCAATAAATAAAAATTAATTCTCAGATTAAGAAGCCTCATCTCAAAATGATTCCAATTAAAGACAAGTCCTTTTACTTATATATATATATGTATGTATGAATGTGTATGATATATATATATATATGTGTGTGTGTGTGTTTGTGTGTGTGTATGTGTGTGTGTATATATATATATAAGATAAACAAGGATGATGAGGCAAATAGGAATATTGGTTTTTTGTTGTTTATTTTTCGGTGGATCTCAACTAGTTTCGACTTTAGGTCATGGTCGAGAGAAAAAGTTTTGCGGAAAAAGGGAACTTTTTTTATAAAGTTTTAAAGGTCTTTTTTATTTTGATTTTTTTAAAGAAATTTGATATGCTATATGCAAAGCGGTGTCAAATGTACTGTGGATGTCGCATATCCGTTATTCTGAAGAATGTTGTCTGATCAGACATTTATCTGAAAAATGGATATGTTTCACCAACATTTTATTAGATATATGCGTGTGCGTGAGTGTGTGTTTGTGTGTGTTTGTGTGTATGTGTAGATGTGACACAAGATCATTTTTAAGTGAAGTTTAACAGGTTTGAATTCAGAGTTTTTCTTTTCCTAGACTGGTTGCTGTAGCAATGTTAAAGAGTGTTGTCTGTATTACAATTTACCCATTACAGGAAGGAGAATAGTTGGATTCATACTTTCCCCTGAGCAATATGAAATGTAAACCGCCTCGACTAGGATTTGAACACGGGTCACCGTGCCAATTTCTTACGACGATAACCATAACACCATATATATATTTAGGGAGAGGTCGAACATTCGTTCTGTCGATAGTCTGGTCCTGGTTGTTGGTAATGTGCATCAGTATAGAAATGGACAAAATCACTTGCAATTACAAAGTACAAATATAATGACGCATTTACAATTACAAATACAATGACGCATATTAATATATATAAATATTCTTTTTACCAAAAGTGAATCTTTAACAAGTTTGCTTAAGGCAATTCAGCATATCGGTGGACCAATGGGAAAAAATGGTAATCAGTGGCGCAAACTGATTAATGTGGGCATAGAAGCCTTTGAGAACCATCGCGTTCTGTATGCCGCTTACAAACGATCAGTTTGTAAGGGCAAACAAAGTCATCACGTCAACTGTGAGATATGTAGAAAACTCTGTCACTCACTTACTGGTCTTAAAATCCATATGCATAAATATGTCCAATTTGCTACTCCATATCATGACATTTAAGTGAGCCAAAGCGACTGACAATACCCAGTCAGTGGTAAAATTTGCTGCAATTTGGCAGGCTTGAAAAGTCATCTGCGGGTGCATATAACCTAAAAAAAACGAGGAGGGGAGAGAAAGGAATCAAAAAACTCAATTAGTGGTTACACTCAAAACCGAGAAGACAATATATATATATTATAAGAGTGTTGGTTGTCACTAAATCACTTTGTGTATATGTGTCGAACCAAGAGTAATATAATATGGAAAGTGCTCAATATCTACAACCATAATCTTTCTTTTAAATACAGGAACTACACATCCAATACCTCCTTATTCTCGTACATATGGCAAATAAAAGACACAAACATCTCTCGCACAATCACTTGGGAAATACTAAAACAAGCACCTGCCTACAACAAAACATTAAAAAATGTCTTCTTTGCCTCCATGAAAAATTAGCCATCATCACCTATCCATCCCAAAACACCCAACTAAATAAATAATCTGAAATCCTTTCAAAATGTAGGCACGAGAACAAAATCCTTCTGACGCACTTCAACCCACACACACAACCCACCTAACACCTCGAGTATATATATATATATAAAACCTGAAGCACCGTAAGTACCATTTTCCTCCTCCAACCATCACATCCACCACACAATATATCCACACGCCTCCACCATTTTAACTTTTTACGAGCATTAAAAATAAGTCCCAACGCTCTACATTCACCTTAGCTACCAAATTCACTCTAAACTTTTCTATAATTGTGTATTTACTACACAACATAAAAAAAACATATAACTGTCAAATAACAACCCCAACCTTTCAACTGCCACTCAAACTCACCATCTAGTTCCTTTATCAATTTCCTAAATTTTTCAATTACAACACCCTACCCCTCAGTTATAATCATCTTCGTACACACACACACACTAACTATTATTTAACCCCTTTATTATTTTATTACGCACATATCACCTATGAGACCCACAGTATATAATATTTACGCAATATTTCATTTATTTATTATTATTATTATTATTATTATTATCTAACTCCTTTAGAGTTTTTCACATCAGTGTTAACTGATGGTTTTTCACTGTAGTTTAAGTGACAGCAAGTCTCCTCAAGTCTCCAGGACTCGTCTCAGGATTCTGGCCGTTCTTAGCAATACTGTCGTTTGGATAGTCTCTACCCGTCCGCCAACTTCCAAGTCCTCCAGACCTTTTAATAATCCTTTAGTTATTGGGCTTAACGCACCAATCACAATTGGCACAATCGTTACTTTCACGTTCTACAGCTTTTTCAATACTCTAGCAAGGTCGAGGTATTATTATTATTATTATTACAATAATACAATTTATTAAGCACATATCTATTATTTAACTCACTAACTATTATTTAACACCTTTATTATTTTATTACGCACATACCACCAATGAGATCCATAGTATATAAGATTTATGCAATATTTCATTCATTTATTATTATTATTATTATACAATTCCCTCTCCTAAATATTATACCAACATATTACAATACAATATAACCTTACTTATACCCACTGTAATTCTTGCCAACCATAGCACAACTGTTCATATACGCTTACAAATCAAATTCTTATTCATTCTCCCCGATATGCAGTGATGTTTTGTTCCATAGCTACAGTCACCTAAATAGATAATGTAACGAATTATTAACATACATTTGAATTTATTTCCGCTATACCCAACACGCTGCGCTCCTGGCCTGACTTGACCTCATATAAACACCCATCCATGCATAACTATAACACATACACGCATACACACACACCCACATACACTCACACACTTACAACCACACACAAACGAAATCCTAACGGTTTTTGTCTGTATTCTGTCGTATTTTCGATTTTCAATTCATTCCATCTTCTTAACTGCCTGATGATTGGTGTTTTGCAAAAAACTTCATGAAACCCAGGGTTGCAGAATATTTTCCATGAATTGAATATATATATCTAATATATGTTTATATATATATATATATATATATATAGTATTATTCGGTCCAGTTAAACCAGAGTTGGGAGTAACTCCTTCAGGACAAGAAAATCATTCAAGAGCTGAACATTTAAATTTTCCTGGTAGAGAGCTCAATGTAATTAATTTTACAGAGCAATACTTTCTTTTAAAAAAAACCAAAGACCGGTTATTTTAGGATTATAAATTTATTTCCATCCTGTTTTGCGTTTTTGATGTAAACCAAAAACATGAAGAAAAAATTATAACAGGACTTCTTCAGATCTTATGGATAAATACATTTATAAATAAATAAATTTATCCATAAGATCTGAAGAAGTCCTGTTATCATTTTTTCTTCATGTTTTTGGTTTACATCAGAAACGCAAAACAGGATGGAAATAAATTTATAATCCTAAAATAAGCGGTCTTTGGTTTTTTTTTTAAAGAATATATATATATATATATATACTTTAGGAACCGTGGTCCCTGATGAAACATATATTATTACATTTCGCCAACAGGACGAAACTAAACTTTATCAACTCGTTTCTATTCTGGCGAGTAAGTTATTCATTAAATAAATCATCTTTATCCATTGAAACTATTTTCTGCGTCAAGATTAGATAGTGAATTTTATTTTGATAATCTGTCTACCTATCTATCTATTTTTTATTGGCTTTTCCTTCTCTGTTTTTCCTTCAATATCGTCGTCAGTATTTCAGCCACATCTGATACTGAAAACGCGTCGCTGTTCTCAACAATTAGTCGACAACATTCTTCCATCCATTCTTTTATTGCTTCCTATGGCTTATCTACTTTCATCTGTTTTATCTTCTTATCGTTTTCTTTTGCCACCTATTGTAATCCTTATCAATTTGTATTCATCTCCGTAAAGAAAATCAGCCCTGGCGTATTAATAATAACCAGGCGTCGTAATAAATCTTCTTAATTCTAAGGAGAAAACTACTTCCTGTCATAGTTTCCATGCCTTGGTCGATAACGACAATAAGATTCGATTCTTGCTGACAAGACCGCCATCTTGTCTTGTTCTCTAACAATCAGACTTTGACAGCTTCATAAGCACACTTCTTACTAGAACTCGAAAACGCTTTCGCATAATCAGATTAGTAAAGTTTCGAATAGATAATTTTTCCTCTTGATTATGAATTATGTAGGTCTTCTGCCTGGAGTGTTGTTATTCAACCAACATTGAAAGAAAACTATAGTTTATTGGTTTTAGTCTTAGAGCTCTCCAGATACGTAAGTCATGAAACACAAAAATACTTGGATGAGTCAAAAGTTGCACAATATTTTGATAACCTGGAGCACAATTTGGTAGCTCCGGAAGCTTTTGTCAAACTCAGAAAGGTGACCAACCATATTGAACTGTTTGATGCCAACTTCTCCTGATACTCTCCGAGCGCTACTTGTTGGATTTGCCTCTATGGTGGCCCAGTCGGCTAGAGCTACGGAATGTGCCGACTGCATCTCTGTAGAGGAGTAAGACTCCCCTAACAAGTGTCCTTCATTGAGTGCCCCTTCATTACCATTGCTCCCAGGCCCACTCTGCCCCAGATTGGGAGCACGTAATAGGGTCCTATCTATGGGTCAAATAGAACTAAACAGTATACTTATGCTAGATTGAATTATTTGCAATAGAACTGTTTTTACATTTAACTGTGGGTAAACAAAAAACTGTACTTATCCTAAACTGAATTGTTTGAAATAGAACTGTTTATATGCATAAAAAAACAAATTTGGCATTAAATAAACAACAATGGTTGATATACAATATAATCAAATCGACCCAAACCAAACTTGTCTCTAATGGCTTGGAGAACGGCCTCGCAGTCAACGGTTTCAGGCCGAATTGACTTTGCAACCCGTGTGAAATTTCTTGAACCATCTGGTTACTGTACTGTGGTTCATTGCGCCTTCATCTTTCACATGACAAATTTTTTTGGTTTATCCCATGGCGTTATATACCAGTTCGGACTCGTAAAGCCTAAGTTCCCGAATTAGGTTACATTGCACATTCATCTGTGCGGCTTTCAAATCCCATACAAAATGAAGTTAGAAATAATATGTCTGTGCACCAACTACAACATTGGGTAGCTTGCACAGCTTGAAGTGCTTCATATCTTGAATATAATACTAAACTGTATCTGATGCTGAGGCTCCAACCCTGGAGCTTTGGGGGGAAATGGAATACCTCTTCATTGCCATTACTCCAAGGTTCACTCTGGTCTGGATTGGTAGAATCTTTTAGGGTCCCATCTATGCAACAAATAGAACTGTTCAATCGCATACTAATGATTTTATCTTTAGCAATTTAAACCATATGATTGTGTGCAGATTATGTATATTAGATTGGAACACTTGATGAATTGAATTTCTAATGTTAAGTAGTAATTCGAGTAACCATTATATTGTATGCAAACAAATGATTGATATCAAAAAAATAATTAGTTTGGTTTGGTTTGGTTGGGTTGGGATTTATGGCATGTCAATCATTATAGGTTATTTAATGCCAAATCCATTATTATACATATAAATAGTTATATTTCAAACAATTCAGTTTAACTTAAGTATACGGTTTAAATGTAAAAAACAGTTCTATTTCAAACAATTCAGTTTAGTATAAGTACAGGTTTTTGCTTACATGCTGTTAAATATAAATACAGTTCCATTTCAAACAATTCAGTTTAGCATAAGTATACGGTTTAGTTCTGTTTAACCCATAGATATGACCCTATCGGGTGCTACCACTCTGGGCTCAAGTGGGTCTGGGAGCGATGGCAATAAAAGGGTACTCCGCATTCTCCAAAGCTCCAGCATTATTGGAGCCTCACCATCAGCTTTTTACTATTATATCTAGCACACTCGTTAAGAGAGTCTTACACCTTTACAGCCCCAGCCGACAGGCCTAAGAATAATTAGTTTGATAGAAATACTTGAAACCATTTAACTGTGAGGCAAATAAATGAGCTCATACAACTCATTTCAAAATAAACTTCTCTACCGCACCGATGTGTAGAAGGAGGACGCTACTTCTTTTCCTTTATTGCTCCACCTTCCCTTGATATGTATGTTATAATGCCGAAGGTTAAGCAAGGAGGAATCAAGTACCATTTTTGAGTCTAAGGTATGACTCTCTCGGAGCGCTGGCGAACACTAACCATTATGCCAATGGGCCTGTAAAATTATGTATATAAAACAATATTTGGCGTTAAATAACCTACAATGGTTTATGTATCATAAAACACCAAACAAACCACCAAGAAAGTTGAACAGCCTCGATTACGTGATATATGCACCACAAACAAGCACATGCCAAACTATTGTAAAACTTGAGACTCAGCCCAGTATTTTATCTGGTTGAAAGATTTTCTTAAATTCCTCTCTCAGAATTATTTTTCTGTAGAAAAGGGTTGTGACCTTCAAAATTTTTTAAGATTGAACATGACCCATGAACCAGTACCCTGTCTGTAAATACGCTGTATGTATTTTCTATAGAGAGTAAATATCTCCCTCAAAAAGGTATCCTAGATAAGACACTGAACTACATCTGTTGGTGAGGCTCCAGTTCCAGTGAACTTGGTGTCAACTCATAGTTGCCATTGTTTCCAAGTCTAGTCTGACCTGGAACGCCCAGTTGGTAAAGCTTAAAAAACACTAACTGGTTCTCCTATACAGAGGTATGACCTCCTCGCAAAAAAATGGAGGGTCATGGGTATGACACTAAACTGAGGCTTTAGTTTCATAGATCTGGGGAATGCGGTTTACACCTTTATTACCATTACTACTCTGACCAAAATTGATAGCACCAGTTGGATCCCGTTTATGGGTCAAACAGATCTGTTTAAAGATTAGTGGTATTCGACAGGACCGTGAGCAAAAAAAAAAACTATACACTGTACAACGTACAATGGACGCGATTCCCTTTGATCTATATATAAAATAACCCTAAACGGTTTGACATGCCGTTAATTCAATAAATCATGAAACAGATAATAGTACCCGCTGGGTCCCATTTCTGGGCGATATAGATGTGTTTGAATGTTTAGAATGATTTTGAACCATTTAAACATTAGCTCTTAAAACATTGATATTGCAACTAAGTATAAAGCCTGTTTGACATTATAGTGAAGATACATATTTATACTGATTGAGGGGCCCTTGAAAAAAGATTGAATTCCTTATCTATGCGTAAATAGTTAAGCTGACTGGATACTTTAACCTTGGCTAAACAACCAGTCTTGGAGAAGTCTCCGTGGCGAAATGGCTGACTAGCTGAGCTGCGAGACTGTAGTATGCGTGTTTGAGCTGCAGTCGCGCTATTACGTTCATTTTGGGACTAATACCTATGGAAAAAGTACGAACCTTCTTATCACCCAAGCAATGGATTTAAATTACCCACAAAGGTTGATATGCCATTTAAAACAGAGAATCTTATGAAAAAACCCAAATCAACTAGTCTGGAAGGAAACCAGCTTTACTCCGCTGAAAAATTGTTCTTATGTCACATCTATGTCATTGAAAACTATAATTGATGAACTGACATGGTCATAAAATAACCCAACAATGGCTGACATGCCGTAAAACCAATCAACCAACCACCCAACCGTGAATCTATTCGAATCTCATTGTAACAGCTGCTCATGCTGATATCGATGACTTTTTTCGGAAAGAATGAAGGCTTTTATTTAGTATTTCACATCTAGCACCAGGTCAAAAAGCACGGAACTCTCTGTGAAAATCGAACTCACTATCAATGACACACAATCAGCGTTTCATAGTTATATCAAAAATTTGAAGGATTAAAAAATTATGTCCAGAACGAGCGCTAAACCCATTATTCATTTGCAAATTTGGTTGGAAATTGCTTTATTCTTTAAGCTTTTAACATTTACTGTGCATTGCTTCAATGAAAATCTCGTTTTGATGTGTCCCTTTTTCTGGGTTATAGCTGCATACATATAAACAAATATGTTGTAGATGGTAATATCATTTAATATTATTTAATATTTTAATATTATGCAAGACAACCCGATGAATAATGATATTTATGTTTGTTTTTTATTCAGGAAGGATTGAAAGGTTCTAATTATCATTTGGTTTTTATACAGAGAAGATCATTTCTTAAGCTATAACTGACCAGAAGCTTTTGAATTCTCAGCACAAGCAATGCTTGATTGATTCATGTCAACCAGTCTAGGGATATTCAATGCCTAGCAGTTAGGGAATTGCTTCCAGTGTTCATTCCTATTTACGTTTTTGTTCAGTTGTTTCTTTAAAGTTTTTTTATTTTTTGGTGGGAGTGTACACAGTCATATTTTTGGGGTCCTCGTGGCGTAGGGGTTAACGTGTTGGACTGCGTAATCGCAGTGAGTTCTAACTCCAGTGTCCACTATTACGTTCAATTTCGGATCAGTATCCTTGGGATTGGTATGAACCTCTTTATTCCCTCAGATATGGTTTAAAGAGTACCACCCCTGTTTTTCTACAAATGCTTTGGTATTAAAAAACCCACGATGACATTAAACAAAGAAACGAAAACCAGGACGCTCCTATCTGATACGAATAACTTTTAAACAGATCGATTTGATCAATAGATAGGACCTTAACAGGCACTACCACTACCGGGCAGAGTGAACCTGAGAGTACAGACACTCTGCAGATCTCCAGATAGTATCACAATCAGATGCAGTTTAGTGTCGTACCCTGAAAACCCAACTGAGAGCAGTGTCAGTTGAAGACTTCCAGCACTTTTCCAGGAATAAGAACAAGGTATTCATTGGTCTTTGGCTTCCAAAGTGAACTATTTTGCAGGAGATAAATTTGATTTGTAACCAGTTAACAAGTTACATAAAGTTTTTAATTAAATAATTGTCAATATATATTAAAATTATTCGCAATGTATTTCTGTATATGGCTTTCCTATTGTACCAATATAAATATAACTATTAGTTGGTTGGTTGGTTGTTGTGTTTTACGGTATTGTTATACCAATCAACCATCTCGTGGGTTATTTAATACTTAATCCTATACACACACACATACACACAAATATATATATATATATATATATATAATTTCAAGAAAAGACAAATATTCGGTCACATTAGGATAATAAATTTATTTCCATCCCGTTAAGAGCATTGATATGAATAAAGATTCCAAAAGAATTTTAACAGGATTTCATCAGATCCAACAAGAAAATAAAATATAATAAAATACAACCAGACAGGAGAGAGAGAAAAGGGGAAAGGAAAGAAAGGAAGGGAGGGAGGGAGGGAGAGAGGGAGACCATTTCACATTTGGCATATAAGGCTAATTCCGGTCTCTTCCCGTTTCAGATTAATACAACGACTTCCAGGAATATTTAAATATTCTAAATTTGAATATTTCATTTGACCTGACTAAATTATTCCCTATTCCGGATTTACTGGATTGAAGGATACCTTATATATATATATATATATATATATATATATATATATATATATATATATATATATATAATCGAATAGTTTGCAAGTAGCACGTTTAAACGAATCAGAGCTCATTTGTTTGCACACAGGTCAATGGTTACAAGTATTGCTATTTGACACTGATCATTCTATTCAACAAAATTCATTCTTGCAGACAGTTAAATGGTTTCAAGCATTGCTATGTAATTCTGATAATTCAATTTGAAATTTATTACTTGTTTGAAAAGAGTTAAATGGTTGGAAATATAGTAAATGTTTTAATATTTGTATTTAACCCATAGATGAGCCCTAAAAAGGCACTCCTGGTCAGAGTGGTCCTGAAAGCAACGACAATAAAGGGGTACCAAATCTCCAGGACTAGAGTCTCACCATCGGATGTTGATATATCCAAGACATTTGTTTGATGTGAGGGGGTCTTATCCCTTTGTAGTGTTGCAGTCGTCGTATTTTAAGGGCCCAGGCGACTGGGCTGTAATTATTAGTGTGGATGAAAATATTAATGCATTTTCTGAATAAAGCTCACTGTATACCATCTATAAAAAGCTAGATTGAAACAGTTTTAATTCATTCTGCAGTAAAATCATTCGTAATGTATTTCTGTATGTGCTTTTAGTATTTACTTTGTCCCAAAATGCAAAATCAATAGATTGAATAAAACAATGCATGTATCTATTTAATAAATCCTTTATCTAACACGTTGTATAAACAGAATAGAAAACAAATAACTTGTTCTGCATTTTTGAATTTAAAGAAAGTGTAATGCATTTCTACATTTAAACAAACATGGTAATGCACTTCTATTATTTAAAAAAATTATAATGATTTTCTATAATTTAAAAGAGTGTAACGAATTTCGATAATTAATTCAACATTTCTATATGTGCTTCAATAAACTTGCTATGTCAAGGGTCGCATTTATTAAACCCATTCCACCAAATTTACATTCATTCTATATCAAAAGAATAAAAGTTTAATGAATTTGTTAAATTTTAAAAAATCAGTCTGCCTCATTACTTAATAGAATGATCTTCTATAATAATTTGTATTTATATACTGGAATCCATAGCTCTTATTCGTCTGATAATCGTATTTTTGCCTTAAGTTTAAAAAAAATACTTCACCACATGTCACCTCTTAATAATCGAAGATGCTGATCTATTTGTTCGTCGTTCAAAGGAAATAAAAATCGATAAGGATATCTAGAATAAATTTACAATCCATTAAAAATTGTATTGCATCGATCTCCAGAGCAAAATGATTCCATTTCTTTCCCTCATTTTTTTTTTACTTTATTTTTGTCTCCAGCTTTTGAGATATGAATTTTAACCATAAATCGACTAAATGTACTCAAATATATAAATTTTATTTTCCACAAATGTGCACCGGGAAGAACTTAAATAAATTAATAAATAAAATAAGTGTTCAATTTGTAGAGAAAAAATATTTTAAATTCTAATTTCTAGAATAACATGCAACAGATTCTCATTGTAATTATAATTTTGATAAAATGAGTAATTGGTTTCAATGAAATGTCAACCTGTCCAGGTTTATTGTTTACCTATACGTTTGGGAATCGTGTTCATTGTACATTCATTGTACGTTCATTTTTACATTTTTTCGTTTTGTCGTGTCTTAAAGGATTTTTAGCACATGGTCACACCGAATCCGAAAAACTTTTAAAACGGATATAATTGACTCATAGACAGGACCCTTACAGGTACTGTAAATTGTAGCGGACTAGTAGACTTTTTAAGCCTGAAAAAATCTCTACAAAATTAGAGCTCGACTAATATGGATGGGCTAAAACCCAGACCTCTAGCACAGTGGTCAAATAGGAGAATAGTACATCATAACAATAGATATAAACCACGTATTATAACTCTAGCTGACTACCACAATCTTTTTCAATTCAAACTAATTTTTCGTGAATATATTTAACAAATTAACACAGAGATTAATATAAAAAATAAAACTGTAGAAAAAAAATTAATCCTAATTTTAACGCTATATCACACGTCGTTTCCAACAAATGATGCACTAACTGCAAATACAAAGCGGAAGGTCACAGCACCCAGGTGGCCAGTCAGACAACTACGGTATGTTGTTTATTTTATCAGTTTCATGATGGTACAATAGAATATGAATGCATATGAATATAAGCTCTAATGAGTAAGATTTGGATGTTTCTTATATTCAAGCAGTTGAAATTATATAACTGGGTGCAAATTATTAATATTCGGAAGGAATACTTGAAATCATATAAATGTTTGCTAACTCTTTATATTAAGAACACTAGCTGTAAGTCATAATTTATCGCAAAAATATCTTTCTCATTCCTGTCTGTATAAAAGGTCAGGTCGGTGTCTTTGTTCACAATGGATTTCATTGTTTTATATCAAAACAAACGTCTGTCATCAGGGAAGGTATTTTTCCGTTGTTGTCTTAGGACTGTGCATAACATGGAAATTGAACCAGGATGTTTGGGCTTAAAAACTGGTGAGTTAAAGTTCATGCCTCTATAAAAAAAAACAGCGGGTGGCATTCGTGTATAAGTCATTTTTACGTCTTGATTATATCGATAAAGTTTATTTCATTACTAATATCTATGCGTTAATTAGAATGAATATTAGGAATGATTCTCCGATAGAAGTGAATTGATCTGAAATAATTATAGAAAATAACAAATAATTTAGTTTGTACGTATGTGAATAAATATGATTGATTTTAACGCCATGTCAACCCGTATTGACTTATTTTATGACCAGACGTTAGAGAATCGTGTTCATTATACGTTTATATTTCCCTTTTTTTGTGTAGTTGTTTCTTAAGATTTTTCAACACTGTCTAATCCAATACGAATAATCTTTAAATAGATCTATTTGACCCATAGACAGAACCCTAACAAATTCTACCTCTCCTGGTCAAAATAGATATGGAAGTAGTAATTTACGAAGCTCATTGCTTCGATGTACCACAAGGCCAAGTGAATGGAGCACCCAGTGAGACGAGAAACACGAGGGTGGATATGGAAGTAATGCCAATGAATGAGTACTCTACATGTCCCAGATCTTCGGGACTGGAGCATCATCATCAGAAGCATTTTCAAATGATACCTAGGACATTCCGTTTTTTTTTTAGGGGTACACCTTTATAGGGGATACAGTCAACGTAGTCTGAGCCAATTCGACTCATGGTCAAAATCGAGCACAGTCCACAAGTCATATATAAAGCCAGCCAGGTAAAATTAGCGCTAGTATAAATGCTCTGCTTAGTCATATAATATTGTAACTCGAATATTCGAGTTAACAGAGAATGAAGAAAAGCATATCAAATAGTTTAATTAGAAAATAGATTTTACTACACAAGATACAGTGAACGAACAATCATGACTTGACATGTGGCATTCACAAGTCTCATTCGTATTTGTAGTACGTGCATCCAACCAGACGATTGCGGCATAAGGCCTTTTTAGGATGGGTCTGAGCGCAGGGCAGTAGCCCAGACAAGCCTGGCATTCCCAAAAATGCCTCTGGTCACGTCGTCATTCCCTTAAAAAGGGGTGCCTCAGGCGCCAGGCGATAAACCTAGCCCCTCCAGAGAGAGTTAAAACCCAGGGAACGGCCCCCTGAGGCTCGTGGAGAACAGGTCTTAGCACGACTGATGTGGATGCCGGGAAGTTGGCATTCATATCAGGCGGCCTCGACCGACGCGACGAAAGACCATGCGACCAAGCCACACAAACCGATCTATGCAACGAGAAACAAAGACGGCGTGTGACTCGATTCACGAGTCTCCTTAGTATTTATCGTACGTCTCACCATCCGGACGAGTGCGGCACAAGGCTTTCTTAAGGTGGGTCCTGGCGCATGACCGTAGCCCAGACACGCCCGGCATCCTCAAAAATGCCTCGGACCCCGTCGGCATTCCAGTAAAAAAAAGCACCTCAAGCGCCAAGCGATAAACCTACCCCTCCAGAGAGGATTAGAACCTGGGGGACGGCTTCCTGAGGCTCGTGGAGAGCCGGTGTTAGCATACGTGAGATGAATGCAGGCTTCTCGGTGTCCATGTCAGGCGGCCTCGACCCAAGTGTCGAAGAACACGCAACCAAGCCACACGAACCGATCTGTGCAACGAGAAACACTTCGGCGAGTGACTCGATACGCGAGACATGTTCCCTTCTCTTGCCCTAAGGTTGGCTATTCATAGGAAACGAACGATTCTATTCTCTTGCTTTTAGGTTGTATGTAACATATATAAAAGGTTTCTTTCTATGATTTCTTTAATTTAATGGCATGTCAATGTTCATGCCGAAACCATCCTTTTAGAAGTACACTAGTGGTACTACTTAATCCATAGCTGGGCTGATAAAAAGGTTATTACGTTTCCCGAAGGTATTAGTCCGAAAATGAACCTAATAGCGCCACTGGAGTTCCAACTCGCACACATCGATATCTCAGTCCTGCACGTTAACCACGGAGACTTCCCTTGTGAGTAAAGGGACCCACATGAATCCACCTGTCCATAGTGGCACATGTTTGTGTGGTGAATTGAGACTAATGAATAATTCAGTAAAGCATTGGTGAATTTCAGGTGCCAGACTTCATGCTCGACTGCTAATTACATGGTTTACGAACAGAAGGTTACTCTTTTCTACTGTTTGCCCAACAACTGTCGATTCTTGATAAGCGATCGATCAATACACTTGTATCGATCTCTAAAGCAATGGCACCTATCGCTTCACCAGATTGCCAAACTATGAGTGATGCACCAGAACTTGTACACGAGTAAAAATCGATTTCTGAGGAGTTGCATGACTTACCTCTTGCAAAATTACCGATCTCTTATCAATAGGTACTAGCAGAAGTACCCATCTACACCGGATAATCATAAAAAATCCAGAAAAATCGATTGTCTGTATAAGCAAAGAAGAAGAAGTTTTGTTTCTTTGTTTAATGGCATATCAACCTTCGTGTGTTATCATATTATTCTTATAGAAGAATTGTAATAGCACTATTTGACCCTTGGCTGGGGGATAAGGTGGTTCATACCTTTCGCATGGGTATTGGTCCGAAATAAGACGACTGGATTTCGAACCCGTTTATTACGATGCCGCAGTCAAGCACGTTTACCATAGTGCTATAGGAACTCCCCGTGGGTTATTTGATTCCAAAGCCATGCTTATCATATTTACCAACACCTCCACTCGGGCAGGATATGACACAAGGTCAATTTTTAAGCGAAGTTTAACAGGTTTGAATTCAGAGTTTTCCTTCTGCTAGACTAGTTGCCTCAACAAAGCTGAAAAGCCTAGTCTGCCCTACTATTTACCCATAGCTGGAGGGAGAATAATTGGATTCATACTTTTCCCAACGGTATTAGTGCTATGTGAAATGCAATTAGTCTCGTTCAGGATTTGAACTCGTTTCGCCGTGTCCATTTCCTAGGACGGTAACCATTACACCACATGCTTATAGGAAAACATTAGCGGTACTATTTAACTTATGACTGGGAAAAGAGTAGAAGTAGGAGAAAAAGAAGAACAACAAGTAACAGAAAAAAGGGGAAAGTTGATGAGAAAGAAAGAAAGAAAGAAAGAAAGAAAGAAAGAAAGAAAGAAAGAAAGAGGTATGAGATATGAATGAAAGCAAAATTCAGAAGTGGATCGAAGAAAAAGAAATAAACAGAAAGAACTAAAAGGAAGAGGAGTAGAAAAAACGTCGAATGAGAGAAAAGGAAAAAGAAAACAAAGGTGGTGACAGAAAAAGGAAGAAGAAGAAGAAGAAGAAGAAGAAGAAGAAGAAGAAGAAGAAGAAGAAGAAGAAGAAGAAGAAGAAGAAGAAGAAGAAGAAGAAGAAGAAGAACTGTCTTTATTTAATACACAAATAGAATACCAAATTTAAGTTTTTAAGGGAAACATAATAATACCATAACAGCCTCTCTTCCGTCCAACTCCTCCAAAACATTAATTAACAAAAACACGTGCTATAAAGAAAGATGCATATATATATATATATATATATATATTATTGTTAATTGAATTACCATGACCAGAAAATCCGGAAACACTTGCGCGTGACATACGGATAGCTATTTCGACCTTATTAGGTCTCATCAGTGGAGGTGCCCGTGGTGTAATTGTTATCGTCGTAGGAAATGAACACGGCGACACGAGTTCAAATCCTGGACGAGACTGATTGCATTTCACATAGCACTAATACCCTTGGGAAAGGTATGAATCCAATTATTCTCCCTCCAGCTATGGGTAAATAGTAGGACAGACTAGGTTCTTCAGTCTTGGTGAGGCAACTAACCTAGGAGAAGGAAAACTCTGAATTCAAACCTGTTAAACTCCGCTTAAAAATTGACCTTGTGTCATATCCTGCCCGAGTGGAGGGGTCGGTAAATAGGATTAGGTCTCATCAGCTGTGTATACTGTGATCACCTCCACTTGAGATCGAACTAATGACCACAGAATGCAGAGCCAAAATTCTACCGATGGCTCAGTGGTAGAATTTCGGTTCAGCATTCTATGGTCGCTAGTTCGATCTCCGGTGGCGGAGATCACGGTATACGCTGTTGATAAGACATAATAAGGTCGAAACAGCTGTCCAGTGGTTCCGTATGTCACGCGCAAGTGTTTGCCGGATGGTAAATCAATTAACGATGATATAAATATATATATAAGGAAGATATAAATAATAAAACTATTTACAGTCTTACTTTTCCTTCTATGAGTGATTTTGAATCTCAATATGATTATCATTCAACTAGAATGACTTATAAACAGACCAATATATAATTCTAAAAAAAACATCATTATGGCTATTTGATTAAAAAAAAAAGGCCTTCCCTTCCAGTCTAAAAAGAATCTGATTTATTCAAGAAAGGAACTGATGGATTTCGTTTAATATTGACAAGCCTGAAATTCGACATCTCATTTTTAAGGCTGCAAAGATAGAAGCCTTGTTAGAGCAAGATAAAATTTTTGAAGAAAAACTCATAAATATTGAAATAACAAATTGTCGTGAAACAGAAGAGAAGAAATTGAAATTTTTTACCAAATAACGGAGCCGCGGTGCTTTAGGCTTCGAGAAAATAATTCTTCAAGTGAGAAAATCAAGACAAACTTTAAATTATGCCGATCTACTTTTAATTTGTGAGGAGAATCCATCAGCATTCTTTAATTTCTTTTTCTTTTCTTTTTTTTTCTTTTTTTTCTGATATCTCTTATGGCCGAATGCGTCAGCTAATAGCCACGAATATTGAAGCCTTTGTGATTTGCATTGTTCGCTATTCAACAAAGACAACGATAAAAGAAATGGTCTTTTGGACTCTTTCTTGTTTTACCGTCTTTTTTCTTGCGTCAAAGGAAATGGTCTCCGGTCAAAATGTGATTCAACTATTAACGTACCCGTTAGTAATAATTCAATGAAACGTTATTATTCAGAATAGTTTGCAAGATCAAGGACAGTATTGTTCGCCGTTAACAATGCTCAGCTGGTTTGGTTATTTAAAGCGTCTGGTGTGTGCATAGCTTTCGTTCGATATTTCTCCAGACGAAAATGTTTACGTAAACAGTTAACAAAGAAATCAAGTGTAAACATGTTGACTTTTTATTACTCGGATAATAATGAGGCTGCTATGAACCCCTGGTGACAAATATATTACTCTTATATCATTTTTTGGCCAACTTTGAACGTTGCACATTTACAAGCTTCAGTGTATTGTTTTTCTCTCATACATTATCACTCTCCTTTTCACTTTGACAACATTCAACCGTGTATATTTTACACATTGATGTACGCATTAAGAATATATACAGACGAATATATATATATATATATATATATATATATATCATACCCCATATATATATGAATTCATAAAGACACATCTTATAAATGCACTTGGATATATCATAAGTGATATTCCTCGGTTTATTAGGTCTTTTGGGTCTTTCAATGATTCGGTTGGGATCGATCCTTTTCCAGCTTGCTTCCGAGCAGTAACTCTCCATGGGCTCGGGGTCTTTAAATAAAGGCACTAGATAGATAGATAGATAGATAGATAATGATTATTTGTATATTCATGGAAAAGTTTTTACGTAAAAAGTTTTGGTGCTCATGGAATAAGAAGGACTCTCATCGAGAGGAGGCCTGAAGCCCAATACATAAATGACCAGACAATCTGAAGATAAAAAGGTAACTTGTTACCTTTATCTCAATATCTTTTTACTCGGTTTTCTAACTTGACATGTTACATCTTTCTAACAAATCTTCTGCTTTAATTTGTGGGCTGACGAATGTGTGTGTGTGTGTGTGTGTGTGTGTGTGTGTGTGTGTGTGTGTGTGTGTGTGTGTGTGTGTGTGTGTATTGTGCAAGAATTAATTCGCGTGCATTAATCAAAGTGTTTGTTTTGCACCGCCAATGGTGATTGCGCATGCGCGTTGGTAGCGTGACAAAGTGGGCGTAGATATACTTCCTACGTATGGTAACTCAGAAACCAAGCAACAGCGACTGAAGTAGGCAGCTTTTGAAGTGGGTTCGACTGAATTTCTGCCAATTAAGATTGGATGGAGACTTCCATTTGAAGATGAGGATGACGATTTTTCCGTCGGCTGAACCGCAGGTAAACTCGATGTGATTTTCGCTTGATAGAAAGTAGCGGATGTAAACGGATATGGGTCGGCGAAAAAGAGAAGCGAAATAAGAAAAAAAAAAGGAAGACAACATTTCTCTGATATTTGATTTCAGAGAAAGAAGAATAAAAAATTAAAGAAAAGACTTCTTTGGTGATAGTAGAATCGTATTTTATAGAAGGTTCACTGTTAAATAGAATAGGGTGGACACTAAATGTTTTTTGCGAATATGAAAGCTGTTGAATAGTAAATGGTTTGATGATAAGAGTTTTTCTCCTGTTTAAATTTAGATAGATAGATAGATAGATAGATAGGAACAGACTGAGATAGATAGATAGATAGATAGATAGATAGATAGATAGATAGATAGATACGTACAGTTCAAGATATATAGATAAATATGAACAGATCAAGATAGATAGATAGATAGATAGATAGATAGATAGATAGATAGATAGATAGATAGATACGAACAGATCAAGATATATAGATAAATATGAACAGATCAAGATATATAGATAAATATGAACAGATCAAGATAGATAGATAGATAGATAGATAGATAGATAGATAGATAGATAGATAGATAGGAACAGACTAAGATAGATAGATAGATAGATACGAACAGATCAAGATATATAGATACGAACAGATCAAGATATATAGAAAAATATGAACAGATCAAGATAGATAGATAGATAGATAGGAACAGACTATGATAGATAGATACGAACAGATCAAGATATGTAGAAAAATATGAACAGATCAAGATAGATAGATAGATAGATAGATAACAGAAAAATGTAAGGGAGAAACCATGAACAAGATAAAATTAAGAGGCGAGAAGAAAGAGAATTTGAAGTTAAGGAAAGAAAAGAACAAGACAGAAAGAATAAAGATAACTGCAGAGGTCAGAATAAATAGATGCAAGGATTGTAAAAATAAGAGTTGTTTTCTTGCTTGGCTGGCTGGTTGGTTTATTGACAGGTTGGTTGGTTGGTTGGTTGGTTGGTTGGTTGGTTTGGATCGAATAAACGGCTGCCCTGATTAACTAATGGCCCAATCAACCAGATTTTTATGGTGAGAGCCTGGGGTTCAATCCCAGGTCGAGTCATACCAAAGACTCAAAAAGTGATACTTGATGCTGCCTTGCTTAACACTCAGCATTATCAGGGGAAGGAGTAGCGCTCTCCCCTACACTTCAATGTAGTAGCTAACAAAAAAGGAGCCTTATGGTCATCCTTGATAACAGTGGCCAACTTTACCTATTTATACATTAGTTATACCCTTGAAAATTAACAATGACGGTGAATAGCAATCGAGTCGAAAATATCAGGCAATTCTTCTATATTGAATCTTTAAAGATCAAAAGAATATCTAGAATTTTTTTTATTAGGATACCAAGACTTTTAATTGGAATACCAGGCAATTTAATAGTGATACCAACCCTTTTAGTTGAGATAGCAATCCTTATAATTAAGATATTAGGCTTTTAACTGGGATACTAAGCCTTTTGAAAGGAGGATTTGATTATTTATTGTCAGCTCTCTTGCAGCTTACTTCATTAAGTTTAGTCTGTATTATGGCAGATTTTATTAACATGTCAGTTAAGAACTACTAGTGAGACACACTCAATAAACACTTTAAACATCAATGAGTGTTCAGGATTAGTAGTAAAATTGATGCCTAATTATCGGTACTGATTTTGTAATCATTCAACAATTTGCAGAAAGATGTTCTTGATAAAATAAATAAATAAATAAATAAACAAATAAATAAATAAATAAATAAATAAAAACTCAAATTTCCCTGAACAGTCGATTATAGTAATCTAAAACTGTAATTCAGTCGTTTAAAATGTTCAATTATTTTTTAAATAATTTTCTGAATTTTTAATGATTTAACAGACAAGCGTGGAGGCGGTCGTGATGTAATGATTATTGTCGACGTATACTCGGCTACTTAAGTTCAAATCTTGATCGAGGCTATTTGTATTTCAGATAGAACAAATATCTCTAGGAAAAGTATGAATACGACTATTTTCCCTCAAGTTATAAGTTATTTAATCTTAGTATGGCAACCGGTCTGGGAGAAAGAAAAATAGACCTTGAGAGGGATGGGCTCTGCTTGGCTATTTCTGCTCAAGACACGATACATGAGAAGAGCGTCCGCAAACAAACCAGATTGCGGTTTCGGCTTCTTTGTTTAACGGCATATCAACCTTCGTGGGTTATCCTAGTAGATGAACATTATTGACACGACTTCATAACAAGGGTATTAGTTCGAAAGTGAAAGTAATAGCTCGACTGGAGTTAGAACTCGCTTACTACGATGTCACCGTCCAAAACGTTAGCAACTATCCCAGGCTGCGGGATGAGTCTTAACAGACAAGTAAAAGTTGCATTCCAGGTTCCTCCCTCAAATGCCTTAATTTACCGAGTCGTATATCAATTCATCGGGAGATAATGATTAATTCAAATAGAAGTTCAGTTTCCTTGGTCCATGGAGAGACTCAAATTTTAACGAATTAATTTATTCCTGTGGAAAATGGTTGAAATGTGACTGCAAATTGTTCTCCCTCTTTTTATTTTTATCTTTATCTTCTATTTTTAAATATTAATCATCTTTTTTCTTCTGGATTCTGAGTCTAGGTTGATGTTTATGGACGTAATCATCTTTATTCTTCTGGGTTTTGAGTCCACGTAATCACCTTTATTCTGATGTTATTGACACTACCGTGATTTCGACAATTTTGACTTTTAAAAAGAAAGATTTAAAAAATAAAAACAGTCTTAATTTTAGATAGAAATCATTCCAAAATGTTATGCATATTGTAAAATTAATTCTTAAAGTGATATCTATTGATAAACAAGCGACCAAAATTACCCAATGAACAAGATACTACCATAATTATAATTCCCACTTAATCCAATCTCCCTGACAATATGCTTAAAATTGATGAATCGATTTCGTGGCTAGGTATAGTGTTTTATGCAACACCACCTCCCAAGGGTAACTTTTCCCATCTCAAAGAACACTTATAAGAAGTTTTATAAAAATCTATTCAGCCATCTTGAAAATAAAAGTTTTATAAAAATAGAAGTTTTATAAAAATAGAAGTTTTATAAAAATCTATTTTATAAAAATAGAAGTTTTATAAAAATAGAAGTTTTATAAAAATAGAAGTTTTATAAAAATAGAAGTTTTATAAAAAATCTATTCAGCCATCTTAGAGGAAATACCTAACACCCATCTTGAAAATAATACCAAACAAAATTCACTTAAACGGGTATAAAATTTGATTGTATATGTTCGATTTCTTAATCTAAATTTCTCTGTTCGAGTGGAATCGATAAATGAACTCACTCTTTATCTATCTATATCAGTTTAATTAGGAGTTGTCGAATCAAACCATTTTTCATTCAATTATTTTAGATAAAATGATTACAAACTAGATTTTTGGTGTATAGTTTATTCTACTTGTTGTCCCTATGACAAAATGCGATTCCACTATCACCAAAGGATTTTTCAAAATCTGCTTACATACTTTCTAATAAAACTGAAAAAGTGCCAAATTAAACAGTTTATATGTTTTTTTAATAACTGGGGCAGCTGTCTATGTCTCGCTATAAGGATTGCGAAATCAATCCATAAGTGACGAAAGGCTGCCATCATTTTTATATATCAGTTTAGATTTTTTGTTGATGTCTTTTAGTAACACATATTCATTGAAAATAGATAGATAGATAGATAGATAGATAGATAGATAGATAGATAGATAGATAGATATGGGTATATGTATGTATGTATGTATGTATGTATGTATGATTGTATCAAAAGTTTAACAAGTAACTTCTAAGAAATACATATTTGTCTTATTATTTTTAAATGAATGGTATGTCAACCAGTCTAGGGTTATTTAATATCTGAAGGTTACGGAATCGTGTTGTGTGATCATATTTACATTTTTGTGTAGTTGTTTCTTGTGTGTGTGTGTGTGTGTGTGTGTGTGTGTGTGTGTGTGTGTGTGTGTGTGTGTGTGTGTGTGTGTGTGTGTTGTTTGGGTTTTTTATGGGTTGAACTTGGTCCTATCGAATACGATTAATTCTTAAACAAATCTATTTGACCTATAGATGGAAACCTAACTAGTACTACCACTCCGAGTCAGAGTGAAGTTGAGAGTAATACCAATTAAGGGTTTCTCCATACTGTCCAGAAATGGAGCCTCACCATTAGATGAAGTTTAGAGTCATAGCCAGGCCACACACACACACACACACACACACACACACACACATATATATATATATATATATATAAACGTATATATATGTGGGTATATATATATAAAATACATGCATGTATGTATGTATGTATGAATATTTTTAAAGTAACTGATAAACTCTCTCTCTGTGCGTGTGTGTGTGTGTGTGTGTGTGTGTGTGTGTGTGTGTGTGTGTGTGTGTGTGTGTGTGTGTGTGTGTGTGTGTGTGTGCAAACTTTGCTTCAAACATATCTACTATACTGATTCTTTGAGTACATTTAAAAATACAAAGACCTTTAAAAGATTTCACAGAACACGCAGTAAAATATCATCTACCTTTTCGAATACACTCGTTACCCCAAACAATTAAAAGAAAAACAGAATGACATTTCAGTTTTAGAATAAATAAAAACTGATACAAAATTAATTCTTTAAACTTTAATATATTTCTCTAAGTAGAAGAATATTTTCGCCTACCAGATGATCACTTTAACAGAGACGCTAAATCCACTCGAATAGCGAAGATCGAAAAAAAAAATGACCAAACACCACATAAATTTGGGAAACCCAAAAAGATAGATAAATTCCATTTTAAAACTCTCACCTTAAAGAGACACAACAGCAAACTAAACAAATTGTTAAAATCTCAAAATATTTACTATTTAAAATTGTTTGTCGTCATGCTGAACAACTTTGATTGGTTTTGTTTCTTTGTTTTAATGTGATATAAATTCTCATGGGTTATTTAACACCAAAGCTATCCAGGGGGCGGGGATAAGAGGATTCATACCTTTCTCAAGGTTATTAGTCCGAAAGGGAACATAATAACATTACTGGAGTTTGAACTCACTTACTTCAATATGTGAGTTCAGCATATAAATCACCACGCTACAATGACCCCCCCTGAACATCTTCGAAGGGAAAAATATTGGAACCTACATCGAATATTTAAATCGATAAGCTTTAAAATTTTAAATTACAGTTTCATTAACACGTAGAGCCCATCATATGGAATTTATTTTCCTTTCGTCTGTGAATAATAAGCTTATATATATATATATATATATATATATATATATATATATATATATATATATATATATATATATACGAGGATCATTAAATAAGTTTCCAGACTTTTTTCGTATGGCCACTTTTATTGATAGTACAAACATGAATCTCTAGTCCCCTTCGAAGTAATTTCCTCCGGCTGCAATGTACTTGTACCATTCCAGCAACTTCTGGAAGGCCCCATGAAAGTCCTCTTGTGTGAACGTGTGAATGGCCTTCATCACAGCCTCTTTCATCTCCTCAATTGTCTCATAACGACAGCCTCTGAGCTTAGGGAATAACCAAAAGTCACAAGGAGCAAGGTCTGGACTGTAGGGAGGCTGAGGAACTGTCTTGATGCCCATCTTGGTCAAATAGTCTGTGACAAGGACGGAATTGTGGACTGGTGTATTGTCCTGGTGGAAATGCCACTGACTCGATTTGAAGAGTGCTGGCCTCTTCCCAAGGAATCTCTTCCTGAACTCCCTTAAAACCTCAACATAGTAACCCTAACCCTAACCCTTTGGCCAATCAACTCTGGTCTATTGACTTCCTTACTCCTCCCACACCTCTCTTCATCCCTCACAGACTCCCTGCCTTCCTTGAATCTCTTATGCCACTCAAAAACTGATGCTCGATTCATGCAAGATGCTCCAAAAGCAGTCTGAAGCATTCCATACATTTCTATGGCATTTTCTCCAAGTTTAAAACAGAATTTTATTGCATATCTTTCTTCTAAAGTGTCAGATTGTATTTTTGAAATTCACCAGCTGTGACAATCAGGCATTAGTAGGGTATATTCCAATTCCTGCTGTAGCTGTTCATTTGAACGTGAAATCATAAACATTGGTCAATCATCTCATAACATGTATAGCAATAACATACGGAATTTTCAAGAGTCTACGACAATTCGAAATGCCTGTACAAAAAGTCTGGAGACATATTAAATTCACCACGCATATATATATATATATATATATATATATATATATAAAGGGAAAGTTAGATAGTACATAATTCATTAATCATATCTATAATCTCAAAGGCTGCTAAGCATCATTCCGTTTAATCAATTCCTTCCAACTACATATTAACGCTTTTTTAAAAATCTTTTTTGCAGGTTGCAACGAATTAAAATAAAAAAAAATATGTAAGCATTCTGCATTTTTTATTTTGTCATCTGATGACCCAGCTTGGTTATGGTTTGTTTTCAGTAAATCAAATTGGTTGAAGGAATTTTTTATTGACATTATTTCTTATTCCTTTCCCAGTGGTTGACGGGATTTTTTAAAAACATATTTTTGTTTCTTTTCTCAAATCAACAAATACTTTTATGGTGTCGGGTTACAAATAATACAACTAAATCTTTCACTTCAAATATTTCAAGCTTCGTATGCTTTAATCCTTGTTTTGTACTGAAATAAGAAATTAATTCATTAATAATTTTACTCCCAAACCTTCTCATTGCCATGTGCAAATATAGATGAATTCTTAGCACTGTGCCATTTGCGACAATAGTTGAATTTAATACAACGTTCCTTGTGTAGGTACGTATTTTATACTCACTATGGTATCTTTTAGAGGAGTTTTTCGTAATTTTTATGTCAGATTTGACTGTTTTTGCCGAAATCTTCATTCAGATTGTTGCCATTGAAACAAGAGACTTCTAAGAAGCAAACAAGTCCTCGATGCCGGAGTTATAAGGATGGAAAAAGACGACTTTTCACCCATGTGTCCTTCCGATAGCTTTGCAAGACCCCACGCGGTCAAGAATTACGGAACCTAATAATAGAAAAGAAAAGGCGGAATATACATTGGTTTCCTCTAAAAAATGTTCTTTTACTGTTTATTTTATTCACATTGATTATCGGACATTTTATAGTTATTGAAAGGTTTAAAGGTAATTTTTTACACCAGTTGTTTTTTGTTTTGTTTCTTGATATGAAAATGTGGCACTTGGAATGACAGGAAACTTCAAAATGAATTTAGTAGGAGGGTTAAATGCAAGAGTTTCAGAAAAAGAAAAAATACAAACGTAAATGTTAACCAATCAAAGAATGGGATTTTCATTGTTGCCATTCTTAGTTTTATATTTTATATTTTTGGAGTATTCTTTTTCTCTTTTTTTTTTCTCTTATTTATTTAAACCTCTAAAAAATTTTCTTTCCTATAAATCAGAATTCTACTTTACTTTAACACGGAGATTTACCAAAAGTTCTTTTCAAAAGATTCTTCCGGATAAACAATTTTCAAAATAAATTCGTTTTGTTTTCTATAATACCAAGAAAACCATATAACCTTATTTGTTTATTTTTTTATCTCTCTATTTTTTCAAGAATTCTTGAAATTCTAGTATGAAAAATGAGAGAAGGATAAAAAGAGACGGGAAAAAGAAAGAGAAGGAAGAAAAATATTTACTTTTTTTTTTTCAAATCCGTAAAACATTCTTAATATGGTCAAAGATAGCATATCACTTTTTTATTTCATTAATTAATTGATTTATTTTTCGTATGTGTTTATATTTGTGTGCATGCATAACTCTGTGTGTGTGTGTGTGTGTGTGTGTGTGTGTGTGTGTGTGTGTGTGTGTGTGTGTGTTTATTTTTATAGGAAAAATTCACCCAGTTGAGTCTTATCTGAAAAATAAATAAATAATGAAGTAGACATGAACAGCTCAACATTTATATTTCATTGGTTTGATATATTTTTCCGAAATGGTAGTGAATCTCTTTAAGGGTATTCTTTTTAATATATATATATATATATATATATATATAGAGAGAGAGAGAGAGAGAGAGAGAGAAAGAAAGAAAGAAAGAAAGAAAGAGAAATATTTTTTCATTGGTCCAATGAGAGAGAAAAAGTAAATACTTTAAAAGGAATAGGTCTAAAAGTGGATTTGCTTTCAGATCATTTATTTTTCTTCAACACGTGATGTTTTAAGTCGTTTTCTAGACGTAACGTTAAAACGCATGTTGAAGAAGTATAATTGACCTAAAAGCAAATTCATTTGTGAATCTACTCATTTTAAAGTATATATATATATATATATATATATATATATATATGCTGATTTTTGTATAGGTGAGGGATCTTTTATTTTATCCTACCCACTTCGCCAATGCGATCCTGACCAGCTGTTTAGGTGAAACCGAGGTAGAGTCGCTCTTGGCCATGTAGAAATCATTTTCATTATATATATATATATATATATATATATATATATATATATATATAAGTTGGGGTAGTGTAGAGTCAACGATGCTTGGTGACAGTCAGTTTCTCAACTGTGTGATCATCGAACCAAGTGTTTCCCACGCAGTCGGTATCCCTTTATATACTATTGTATAAGGTAAATATGGAGGTGGGTAAGGACTCTGACTCATACTGCGTTATTATTTTCATGGCTATGTGATAGTAATTTTGTGATTTGGTTGTTTAGGGTTTTTTCTCTTTAATGTCTAATTTATTATTTTCTAGTGTATTTATTATTATTATTATTATTATTATTATTATTACTCCTTACAAGGTTTTCGCACCAGCGTTAGTTGATAGTCTTTCACGTGAGTCTGAAAGACATCAAATCTCCAAAGCTCCCCAGGACTTTTCTTGGTATTCTGGCCGATCTTAGCAATGTTGTAGTTTGGATGGTGTTGGTTTGTCCTTCGATTTCCAATTCTACTTCTCCCCTTACCAAACCTTTCGAGACCGTTCCGAGCGCATCAGTTTTAATCAGTATGACCATCACATTCATGTTCCATAACTTGTTTAGTTCTCTGGCAAGATCTAAGTACTTTTCTCTCTTTACGTTCTATTTGAGTTTTACTCTGTGGTCGGCTGGGACTCAAAGTCTACTATTTGGCAGGTTCTCTTTTTTTGTTTTCACTTAGTTCTTTTGGCCGGGATTAAGTGATCTTTTTATATCTCAAAATCCCAGAGAATTTTGTTGATTTCATTCTCCTGGACGGATTCTTGTTAGTGCATATACCATTTGGTAGTATGGTCAAATTTCAAGCGTGCACAGGTCGAATTTTACATACCTAATTTTTACATAAAAACATAGACACCAACCAAAATTGATTGATGAATTGATTTTATCGGCATTGCAACCGTTAAGGTTGATTTTCTGTTTAGAGGTTACGGAATTGCACTCATTGCTTGTTCATATGCACATTTCATGTAGTTTTTTCTTAAGAGGTTTCCGCACATAGTCCAATTGATTACAAATAGTTTTTAAACTGATCTCTTTGAGCCAGAGGCAGGGCTCTAACAAGTTATGCCACTCTGGGCTAGAGTGAAACTGGGAGTGATGGCAATGAAAGGGGTACTCAAAACCTCCCAGCTCCTCAGAATAGGATTCTCACAATCAGATGCAGCTTAGTATCATATCCAAGACATCCCTTGGGTTTGTGTAACTCTCTGCAAGGAATAAAGTCAGCGTATTATAAGCTCTGTCGAAGTGTCGGGCTTAAATAAATAATAAATTTGTTTGGAATTGGTTTATAGCAAAAATTATTTTAATGTCAGGTAAAAAAGAAATGTTTTTAGACCATTTGTTACATGGCCATATACATGAATATGCGAAATGTACATGGGACGTTCATTACAATAGAACATATAAAGAACATATGAATCTCGAAATTCGAAAACACGTAACGACTTCTTGTTCAGGTACGAAACCTTTTTATTAACTTTGAGTTAAAGGTTTCGAAATAAGGAGGAGTGACACAATTTCGCTATGCTGTCTTATTCATTTGGCCCCTATCTCGTGCGGCACCCACGGTGCGCAAATTCGTCTCGCCTCAGCGAGCTCCAAAAGTCGACCGTCTTCGTCCAGTGTCTAGTCTCAACACGCCTAACTTTTTTCAAATCTCCCACAAACCTCCGCGCTCTTCCGGTGAGTGACGTCACCCGCACCCTGTCACCTCGTTCCGTCATCTCGGGCTATAGTGACATCTCTGAGTGGCACATCCGCCCCACGCGCGCGTTACCACCAACATCAAAGTTTGCACCTAACTAACCCATGTGCTGAGCCGAAAGTTTCTCAGCCTAACTAAACTCAAAGGCATGAACCGAAATCCCTTGGCCATAACGTTACACATTCAAAATGGTGGCATATGAAACAGAGTTATTCAGGCTTAAAGACTGTCATCAAAATTTTGGAACGAATAATTACAAAAGAGATAAGCACAGGTTCACCACTACTAGTCTTGCCCTGTCGGTTGGGGCTGTAGAATACACCGACTGCTTCTCTGCAGAGGGGTAAGACACCCTCATCCTCAATGAGTGTCCTGGATATAGCACTAAACAATCGGATGGTGAGGCTCCAGTAATGCTGGAGCTTTGGTGAATGCGGAGTACCCCTTCATTGCCATCGCTCTCAGGTCCACTCTGGCCCGGAGTGATAGCACCTGATAGGGTGCACCTATCTATGGGTCAAATAGAACTAAACTGTGTACCAATGCAAAACTAAATAACTTGAAATAGAACTGATTTCACATTTAAACTGAATACTTCATTTATATTGCATACTTATGCTAAACTGAATTCTTTGAAATGGAACTGTTTTTGACATTGAAACTGTACTTACGCTAAATATAATTGTTTGAATTAGAACTGTTTGACTAAACTGAATAGCTTGAAATAGAAATGTTTTTTTACAATTAAATTGTGTACTTATGCTAAACTGAATTGTTTGAAATAGAACTGTTTATTTGTATAAAAACGGATTTGGCATGGAATAGTCTACAAACGTTGATATGCCATAAAACCCACACAAACACCAAACAAACAAACACTACGAGTCGAAAAGACAGTCCATGGAGAGAAAACACACTGACTCTCTTGTAAAGTAAAAAATCTGGGTATAGCGCTCAGTAAAGAAGGTCAAGCTGACAGTCTTCAAGGACATGAAAAGATTCATGTTTTTGATTTCCTTGAAAAAGGTGCAATTGTAAACTGGGCTTCTTATTATCAATTGCTTAGGCAAAATTATAAAACTTTTTTTTAATTCTTGTGTTTCGTATTAAACAAATCAGTTTAAGAAATGTTCTGTGGGCAAAATGTCTTGAATTGATATTTTTAACCGCATAAGCAAACCAAGTGATTATTACATTAAGTCACACAGTCAGTGCTTGCATGATAAAAACAGACTAGAATACATTAAGTATCCACAAATCTTGTTTTGCTAATTTAACAAAAAATTGTTTCGATTGAATTATATTTTTTATAGATCCTTATTAGTGGTCCTACTCCTAACTTTAAAAAAATGAATTTCTTGCTCGGGCGTTTGTATCGTATAAAAGTAAAAATCAATTATCTTTCGTAGAAGAATTTTATTGAAACAGTGCTTGGGTAATTATTACACTTGACATAGCCTCTAATGCAGGGTACTCAATATGTCTTAGATATCGTTCGCTTGTAATATACAGAAAGGTGAGCTTCTTTTTAGGTTTTGTAAAATGTTTTTGCTGTGAGATACTTTTTTCAATTCTTATTTATCTTCGCCTTCCTTACTCACGCGTACATGTTAACTGAGCCATGAAGCCTTGAAAGTGGATAGGATTGGTTTGGTTTGGTTTGGTTGGGTTGGGTTGGGTTTTATGGCATATCAACCATTGTTGGTTGTTTAATGCCAAACCCTGCTAATACATAAATATTATATAAAATATATATGATTTGTTTACACACTTTGTTGATAACATTTTCTACATTTTTTCACAAATCATATATATTTAATATATATTTATAAACAGTCTTTGGCATTAAATAACCTACAATGGTTGATATGCCATAAAACCAAACCAAAGAATTATATCGTTTCAGTTAACGATTCCTATTCAAAGATATTAATCATTTGTTTGATGTTAAATATTCCTAATAAACAAGAAATAATTTGTAAGAACTTATATAGTTTAAAGTTACTACACTTTGATGCAAAAAGATAAGGCCACCACAAAAAAACGCAGAAATTTGGATGATCCACTTTTTTCTTTCCAAAATTCATATTTTTATAAATGTATTTAGTAATAAAATCATCTATTAAAAAATCTTTTGAAAAAAAATTTTTTTTTATTATTATTTCACAAAATATTAAAATTAGCATGTTGCAAAAAGATAAGGCCACCTATGAATTTATTAAATTAAGATTAATTTTTACATAAAAATTAGCAATAGAAATTAAAAATAAATCATGGGACGTGGCAAGTCTCTTACAGATCACGAGAAAGGAATGATCGATGCTTTTGAAAAAGATGAGTATTCTTAACGAGAAATCGCCAAGAAAATCAACAGATCAAGGTGTGCAGTGAATAATTACATAAAAAATAAGAACAAAATACCCAAAAAGATTGCAGGTAGGCCAGAAAAACCTAGTCCAAAGAATAAACGGACCATTATCAGAGATTTTAGAAAATCCGGAAAATCCGTTTCTCAAATTCAACTTCCTGATGACATTAATGTTTCACGTTAGACCATACAGAGAACATTGAAAAATTGCCCTAATGCTGAATATTCAAAGGGACAAAACGCTCCTTCATGGAAGCAACATCACATAAAGGCAAGATTTCGTTGGGCCAAAAAGTACGTCTCGTTCGGGGAAAAATGGAGTGATGTATTTACAGACAAGAAAAAAATGGAATTTAGATGGTCCTGATGGGTTCTATGGCTATTGGCACGACCTAAGGAAAGAAAAAAAGATTTTTTAAAAAACGCCAAAGTGGAGGCGGCCCTGTAATGACATGGGGAGCATTTTGCTCTAATGGAATATTCAAATTAGTTCTTGTAAGCGGTAATATGGACTCTAAACAATACACTGACATGCTCACTGAACATTTTGGGGGGAAGATTTCTTTCGTATTGCAGGAAAACGGGCTATTTTCCAACAAGACAATGCCCCAATTCATGTGTCAAGGCATTCAAAAGCCTTTTTAGAGACAAAAATATTGTGCTAATGGACTGGCCGGCATTAAGTCCAGATCTTAACCCCATCGAGAACCTCTGGGGTATAGCTGCCCGACAAGTTTACGGTCAGGGTAAACAATATGATTCAAAGGTGTCCTTGACTGGTGCAATTATGAAATCATGGTCCAAAATAGATGATCAAACTGTCAAAAGTCTGATAGGGTAGATGAAAAATAGTTGCATAGAAGTAATTGCAGCGAAAGGAGGAAAAACAAAGTATTAAATGATGGTATTTGCGATTTTATTTTAGTGGCCTTAGCTTTTTGCAACATGTTTATTTTATTATTTAATGGTAAAATAATCAAATAAATTAATTTTTCAAAATAATTTAATCGATAGATTTATTTGCAAAATTTAAGAATAAAAATATAATTTTTTGAAATAAAAAGTTGATCAATCCAAATTTCTGCATTTTTTTACAATGGCCTTATCTTCTTGCACCAAAGTGTATTCCCACTTAATAATTATAATTTATTTGCAAACTGTTAAATAGTTTCAGGTATTCCTAACTAGAACTAGTAATTTATAGTTATATGGTTTCAAGTATTTCTAGCAATAAATGGTTTTAAGTAACAATCCTCTACGACCCCAGCATCTCTACGGGTATTTCATCTTCACAGTAAAGGATCAGTCATAAAACTGTTCAAAAATGAAAAAGAAAGCTGATCTCCTTTCTAAATGTTAATTTAGATCAGTTTTTGCAAAGAAAGCACAAATTGAAATGATGTCTTCAATGTCTTAAGTGAAGGTTTAATTTTTTTCCTGTCATTAAATATATTCGCAATAATTTTTAAAAGTACAACAGGATTTTTTTTTTAATTCTTACAATAATATTTCACATCCACCCAATCGGGTTTATAACATGACGCAGTTCCCCTTCGAAAGTGCAAATACATTCAGTTTTCATGGAAGAAAACAAAGATGTATTCTAAGGTAAAATCTTTCGAGAAAGACAATGAGCTGTATAAAATTCACTTTCCAGTGCAATTAGGGGACTTAAAGGGGGTAAATGTCCCCGGTGAAAATTAAAATACCTCCGATTTTAATGTATATATGCATATACATGAGTATATATGTATGTTTATATGTAAGTATACGATAGTACATATATATATGTATATATATAAATATGTGAGCATACATGTGTGTATATATATATATATATATATATATATTGTCATCCACAGACAGACTGTTTCTTTCGATCTGAACTCTTCAGTGTGGCTAGACACGCAGGACGCCCGAAGCCGGGATCGAAACCCGTCCAACTTTACGTTAGACTTAGTCTCAGACCGCTCGGCCAACATGCATACCACGTTGGCTAAGGGAATTTTTAAGGCATTATGTAGCAACAGCAGCAGCAGCAGCATCCGTTTGTTTACATTCATACCCTATCGGCTACCAGAGTGCTCAATTCTTTCGAAGAGCTTTGCATTATGCGAGCGGCGACCGAAAATTCCTTCGCCAGAGTGCTCAACCCCCATGGGGGAGCATATATGTGACGACATACTGCTCTGACACTGTAATGCTGTATATAATCCAAATACAATAGACAGATGGACAAAGGGATGCATCTTCCCCTTCCCTAAAAAGGGCAACCTCGGATTTGCCAAGAACTGCTGAGGTATAACCCTTACATCAATAGCAGCCAAGATATACAATGCTCTTCTACGCAACCGCATAGAACCCAAAATTGAGAACCGCATAGAACCCAAAATTGAGAACCAAAATGGCTTTCGGAGAAATAGAGCCAGGACGTCTTAAATTTTGACTTTCCGTCGAATTCTGGATGGCGTACGTGTAAAAAACCTAAAAGCAACAATATTATTTGTCGACTTTGCCAAGGCCTTTGACTCCATACCCAGAGAAAATATGGAGCAAATACTACGTGCCATGGATTACCCAAAGAAACCGTCGCAGCCATAATGATGCTATATAGAAACACGAAAGTAAAGGTCTGCTCCCCGGACATAGACAACTTCGACATTTTAGAAGGTGTACTGCAAGGAGACACTTAGCCCCATACCTCTTTATCATCTGTCTAGACTACGTGCTTAGAACGTCTATTGATAAAATGAAAAAAAAAACCTTTTCAAGCTAACAAAGGAAAGAAGCAGAAGGTACACCGCACAAACAATTACGGAAGCGAACAACACCGATGACATAGCAAATACACCCGACCGAGCCAAAATCCTGCTACATGGTCTGGAACTAGCAGATTTATCTGGGAGTGTATACTGATTTGATAATTGGCAACTGGGAAAAATGCTGAATTAAATGATTATGTTTCATAGTGTTAATTATTACTCTTTTTTCTTTTCTAATTGCTTTACTTCCTGTATTTTTAAAAACCTATTTATATCTTCATGCAGTCATGTCATTGATGTAAAATTTTGCCAGCATCATACCTAATTTGTTAAGTATCATAAATAGTAATACGGAAGATGTTACATGACAATGAAAATATATCTTTAATTGTTAGTGTTTGTTGTGATTCTTGATTAAACATTGCAATATGTATGTCTTTATATAATTTTCCTCAAGTTTTTATTTACTTGCATATCACATGCAAAAGCCACAGTCTTATGTGATGGCTACTTCAATTTATAAATCAAAATGTTGAGATAAAAAATAAAAATTTTGTATGCAACCATGATTATATCTGGTTTAAAGGAAGGGCCTCTTTTACACAAAACTGGCAGTCCTTTCTTTTGAGTTATAAGAACTGATATAGATTTATAATCTACATGATTCTTAACAATATTCTTATCAGGATAAACGAGTATTGAATTCAATAGTATATTAGATTATAGTATAATTTTTGGGTCGATGTTTGGGAGTAAGAGCTTGCGGATATTCCGCTCCAAAAAATTCAATAATATTGAAGCAGTAACTTTCATAAATTAGAGTATAATTTTTAAAGGCCCTTTCTAAACCCGGTCAACGACTGCTATTTCTGCTAGTATATATATATATATATATATATATATATATATGTGTGTGTGTGTGTGTGTGTGTGTGTTTGTGTGTGTGTGCGTGTGTGTGTGTGGTTAAGCAGCTGTCATTCATTTAAGCATGTTTCATTAAATAATAAAGACAATTTTTGTCTGTAAAATTTATTTAAGATCCTTTCAAGTTTTCTGATAAGTGTCTTTGTTTCCGTTTGGAATTCTTAGATAATTTTTTTTAAATTATCCCGAGTGCTTTCGAACCCTTCATAAGCCATCATCAGGGGTTGCTTGTTCGTGTAATGTGTGTTTGTTTGTTTTTTAAGTTTTGAAAGATTTTGAAAGTTTATACCCTAACGAAAATATGGGAACGCAGAGTTGGATAAAACAGGGTAACTGATGTATTTAAAAAAGAGAACGCTATTTTAAAAAGTGAACGCTATCAACGGAAATAGAAAACTATAGGAATACGGGATAAAACTTTGTGTTCCAATATTTTCATTATGGTATATAAAAAAATATACTTACACTAAACTAAATTGTTTGAATTAGACCTGTTTGAATAAACTGATTAGCTTTAAATAGAAATGTTTTTTGACAATTAATCTGTGGACTTATGCTAAAATGGATTGTTTGAAACAGGACTGTTCATTCATATAAAAAATGGATTTGGCATTGAATAACCTACGAAGTTTGATATGCAATAAACCCAAACAAACAAACAATATTATCATGATATATGATAAATATATATGATTTTATATGTATATGATAGAATGATATACAAAGTCACCTTAAAAGGAGAGTGTTCCCTGACTCTCTCTTTTACCCCTCTGTCCTTATTACCAATCCCTCTTGGTAGGTCATTCAAGCTGCGTCCAATATCTGCACAGAGCTTATATATGTAAATCTTTGTTGGACGGCAAATACTGACGCATCTCTATGCAGTAGTCCATTTGAGAACATCACTGATTTGGGCATCCTTACCTCTGCAGCAGTGCCGAAATAATCTAGTTCGTCTTACTAGAATGGTTTGAGAGATAAGAGATTGGTGGCCACACATATGTTCCCAGTATTTGTTCGAGAGAACACGTAACATTCTTGTGTTGTTCCCGTTTTTCTCTGTGTTTTGTTTGAGTCCATTGATATAATAGTATGGAAAGAGCCACAGCTTAAAGTAAGCGTATATATATATATATATATATATATATATATCATATTGTATATATATTTATATATAACATGATATAAAATATATAACATGATATATGATATTGTGTGTGGGTGTCAAAAAAAGAGAAAGAGAGAAAGAGACGCAGACATAGTTTGTATTTGTGGGTTTTGTCTGGTTGGTAATTCAGCTACTTCATTCGCACTAATTAAACCCCCCAAACCATGTCAAACAGCCAAGTAATTTTGTGTACGTGTCACATTAAAGAAATCAAAAGGTGGACCAGTGCCTTTCTAAGTGTTGGTCGTGTTGGTCGGGTGTGAAATTCTATAAGTGACTTCCCCGGCGTTGTCTTAATGACAGCTATAAGCATCAACGGAAACATTGTCATCATCCGCAGTTGTTTTAATCGAATGATTTCAAAACGATTACTAGAAATCTCATCTCTATTACTGACTCTGGTCTTTATATATATATATATATATATATATATATATAGATATATATATATATATATATATATTATTGCATAGAATAAATTTAGAGGGCTAGCATAATGCGAAGTAATAATTATTATTTCGCATTGCAACAGCCCTCTAAATTTATTCAATACAATGAAATAAAATAATTTGTGTAATACTTCAAGCAAATTACAATATATATATATATATATATATATATATATATATATATATTGTGATGGTGCCTAATATATTTATCCCAGGACGGGAGTTTATTTTTCGCACGTGTTAAGTCGGGGCAGTCTGGCACTTGATCCTTCGCAAAATAAGTCCCAGTTAAGATTCCTTCTTCGGGTACATGGGAACTGGCAGATAATGTGGGGGTTAATCTAGACTGACCGCCGCTGGCAAGGGGTTTCCAAATTTCACGTTACATACACCCACCAGGCCACTTCGTCTTCCTACCCACTAGGTTAACGGAAGACACGGACCTCTAGGTCTAGATATAATATCGTTATTTATCGTAGTCGACAATTCCAATTTCCCGTGTAATATTTTTAAAGGCGAATAGGACATTTAACGAGAATAAATTGAAGCAAATGAAGCTGAAAAGGAATATGCAAACGAAGGCAACTCGACAGGCAAAAAACACAGCGAATAAATTTCGACTCGAGGGGACATTTAAAATATAACAAGTTTTTTTATACGTGCTGACACAGACAAATATTAAGGTGCCGACTATATTACCAGCAGACAATACCAAATACAAATGTCTTTCTTTCTTCCTTTTTCTTTTCTTTCTTCTTTCTTTAAATTGAGAGAGAGAGGGCATACAATTGCAATACTTAGGAAGGGTGGAGGGAGAAAACGATTTTAAGGTTTACTTAGTTTTTCGACGAGTTTCTTCGCAGAGTATTTTCTTTAACGGGCTAGCGGGATTCTGTAGAGCTCAGCTTGAAGGCATCTGTTATCTCCTATCCAAGAACTCTATTTCTGTTTCTTCGCCCGGAGTTTTGGCATGAGAGTCGCATGTCCTTTCACGGCAACCTCCGTCCTAACAACTGAATTCTTTATTCTTATTTCCTCTGACGAAAACGGTGCTACTTCCGACTTTAGGGGTCTGGCCAATCATTTGGCCTCTTTCTTCTTCCTCACCCTGTCAGGCGATTCATTCGGACTACTATACGGACCTCTATGTCCCCTTCTCTATCCAAGCGGTCACAGAGTGTAAGCAGCTATTGGTTTTCATTTTGACCTGGATTCCCAACTTCCTTCAACAGGCATGCCGAGAAGTTGACCTACATTCCTTATTCCTCTTTTAACGGTCAATCTTTGGGGCCTGTCAATTCAAACACGGAGGGGTAGGGGAAATTTCTTATTTCTCTCCTCTCAGTGGCAGACCACGTGACAATATTTATATATATATATATATATGTACGCATTTCTATAAATATGTCCATGCTTATATATACACATACGTATATATATATATATATACTCATGTACATATATGTATATATTTATATATACACGTAGATATATACACATGCATATAATACGTGGTGCCTTCAATACGTTTCCAAACTTTTTTTGTACAAGCATTTAAAATTGTCGTAGACACTTGAAAATTCAGTTTGTTATTGCTATACATCTTATGAGATGACTGACCAATTTTTCAAATGAACAGTTACAGTAGCAATTCGAATAAACCCTACTAAACCCTGATTTTCACAGCTAGTGAATTTCAAAAATGCAATCTGGATGTGAGGAGACTTTAGAAGAATGATATGTAATAAAATTGTGTTTTAAACTTGGAAAAAATGCCACAGAAACGTGTGGAATGCTTTAGACTGCTTTTTGACCATCTTGCATGAATAGAGCATCAGTTTTTGAGTGGCATGAGAGTTTCAAGTGAGGCAGGGAGTCTGTGAGGGATGATGAGAGGTGTGGAAGGAGCAAGGAAGTCAGAACACCAGAGTTGATTGGCCAAATAAAGAATTTCATTGATAAGGACCGTCGTGTGTCTATAGAGACAATAAGTGCACAGTTTGATGTCAGTGTGGGAACTGTACATACAATTATTCGTGAGGAACTGAAGATGCGGAAGATTTGCGTGAAGTTTGTCCCAAGGGTGCTCAGAGAAGATCAGAAAGAAAGATGTTGTCATGACAGCAGGGAGATGGTCGAGCTGATCAATTCAGATCCCGCAATTCTTGATGCTCTGGTGACCTGCGATGAAAGCTGGATCTACTGCTATGACCCAGAGACCACGAGACAGAGTTCCCAGTGGAAGCATGCTGGCTCTCCCAGACCCAAGAAGGTCAGACAGAGCAAACCCACCCACAAATCTTTGATGATCCCTTTTTTTTTTACACTAGCATGATCTACATGCACTGGGTTCCCACTGGACAGACAGTCAACAAGGAATACTGTGTTGAGGTTTTAAGGGAGTTCAGGAAGAGATTCCGTCGGAAGAGGCCAGCACTCTTCAAATCGGGTCAGTGGCATTTCCACCAGTCCACAACTCCATCCTTGTCACAGACTATTTGAGCAAGATGGGCATCAAGACAGTTCCTCAGCCTCCCTACAGTCTAGACCTTGCTCCCTGTGACTTTTGGTTATCCCCTAAGCTCAAGGAAAAACTTAGAAGCTGTCGTTATGAGACAATTGAGATGAAAGAGGCTGTGATGAAGGTCATTGACACGCTCACGCAAGAGGACTTCCATGGGGCCTTCCAGAAGTTGTTGGAACGGTGCAAGTGTATTGCAGCCGGAGGAGATTACTTCGAAGGGGACTAGAGTTTCATGTGTGTACTATCAATGAAATTATCCATACGAAAAAAGCCTGGAAACCTATTTAATGAGCCTTGTATATACACACATATATGTTCATAAATACATGCATACATAGAATAGACACATGCATATATAAATATATACATATATACATACACATATACATGCACGATCACATATATACACGCATACACGCATATATGAACGCTTACAACGTATATATAAATATAGATATACATATATACACATACGTATATATATATACTTATAAATATGCATAAACATACATACATATATATGCATATACACATGAATACTGGCGTAGAAGCTACAGTGTTTGTCAATGACCCGGTAGACCAGGGTTCAATCCCAGGTTGAGTCTTACAAATAACTCAAAAAATCGTATTTGTTTCACGTTCGTCATAATAAGATCGGTATAAAGGGTAAAGTGGAGCAATCCAGGGAAAGGACTAGCGCACTTTCCTTACACCTCGGTGTAGTTACTAATGACGACGGAGTATACGTTACGTTCCCATCTAAGGGTTAAATAGATCTATTTATAAATCATTTGTATTTGATTAGATCCGTGAGAAAAGAAAAACAACCTAAGAAACAAGTAGAGAAAGATGTAAAAAAAAACGACGCTCAGTGAAGACGATTATCGAACATGTTGGCATGAAATAATCTAGGATGGTTTGAAATAACATTAAAATCAATCATTAAAACACGCCATTAACAATGTGTTTTTCTTCTTATATGGTCTTATTTATTAAATTTAATCCAATTTTGTCGAATACCCACCCAGTTTGCTTCTTCCAAGAATACAGACCCCAAACACTATCTTAAATTAACATATAATTGAATTAGACGAACATATTCTCCTGTGTACACATATCCTTTATATAAACACGCATGAACGTGGAAGCGTTTAAGGGTTATTGTTGTAAACACGGTGACTCAGGTTCAAATACTTGATGAGGCTATTTGCACTTCATATAGTGCTAATACTCTTGGGAAAGTTATGCATCCAACTATTCTTCCAGCTATGGGTAAATTATAGATTGCACTGGGCTCTTTAACCTTGGCAACCAGTCTAGGAGAAAAAAACTCTAAATTCAAACCTGTTAAACTCCGCTTTAAAATGACCTTGTGTCATTTCCTGTTTGTGGAGGAGAGATTGGTAAATATACACAGACACATACATACAGATACACATGGGCACCTCTGGTGGTGTAATGGTTAGCAAACTAGACTAGCAAACCTACACGGGTGAGTTCGAGTCTCATTGGGTGCCCCATTCATTTGGCCTTGTGCTACATCGAAGCAAAGAGCTTCGTAAATTACTACATACAGATACACACACATAAATGCAATTGACACGCGTATTCTATCAGGCACATATGTATCTCAAAGGACTTAGAACATTTTTCTCCAGTTCTTGGTATTATTTATATCACAAGCTGATTTTGTTGTTTTTAAACCAATTAAAATCTATTTTCAAGCATTTACTGTTAAGATTTTTTGTAAAAAATAGAGGAAATTCGTTAGAGAAAGAAAGAAAGAAAGAAAGACATATTAGGGAACTCTTCGACGCAAACAGAAAAGAGCGAAGTAAATAGTTTCATACAAACGCGGGAACCGTCAAATAAGCATACGTATGTCCGTTTGTATGTATCTGTGTGTCCCAGTTCAATATCCCTGGTTTGAAATGCCACTGTTTTCTGGGTTAGTATTTCGTCTCATTCTAAATGCTCAAATTAGCAAACAGAAACAAAGGATGATTAGCTCACCAACAAGACTCATGAAAAAGAAAACAATGAATAAAAAAAGAGGTCGTTATTTTAGTTCCTTAATAAACTACAATTAAGAACTAGAACTACAAGTAATAATGATAGCACTTTTCTCGCGAGTATATACGAACCGTTTTGGTTGTAGACACAACCAAGATTAAATAGGATTGCTTCACTGATGAGAGATTCATATATTGCAAGCTGCTATAAACAAAAGAATCTTTTTACTTGAATGGAAACCTCATTCTGCTATAATGGTTACTTGCAACATTGGACCAAATCTTGTTTGGTTTGGTTTTACGGCATATCAACCATTATTGGTTATTTAATACCAAATCCGGTTTATACATATATATTAGATATATATGATTTGTAAACATAAGTCAACTAAGTAAAATACTTCCAAGTATTTCTATGTATCAATCACAATTCAATTAAATATCACTCATTTGTTTACACACTTAAACGCAGTTCTATTTCAAACATGTTATTTGTTTGGAATCAGTTTAAATGTCAAAATGTTCTATTTGACCCATTGATAGGACCCTATCAGGTGCTACCACTCCCGGCCAGAGTAGACCTGAGAGCGATAGCAATGAAGAGATACTCTGCATTCGCCAAAGCTCCAGCATTACTGGAGCTTCACCATCAGATTGTTTAATGTCATATATCCAGGACACTCGTTCGTGTGGGGTCTTACCCCTCTGCAGAGAAGCCGACTGGGCTATGCGCTTGTTTTAGTTTTTATTTATTTATTCATTTATTTTTGTATATTAAGACGCACACCATCGCAACGAGCTAGCCTTACAGATCAATTAATCTTGAGGCGCGTTTAATGAGACGTTTATCTTCATAAGAAACGATATCGGCGACCCGTGTTCAAATCTTAGATGAGACTTTTCGCGTTTTACTTTGCGCTAAAACTCTTGCGAAAGGCATAAATCCATCTTGTTCCAACGACTGGTAACTAGTTGGGTGGACTCGGTTCCTTAGCTTAGGATTGGCAATGGGAAACTCTGAATTTAAACCAGCTTTATTCGCTGAAAAATTGACTTTTTCTAACATCCTACACGTGGCAGAGGGGTTGGGTAAATATGTACTACACAGTAGTGAGTTCGACTCTTACTAAGTGCCGTAAGCTCGTTTTTTTTTTCAGTACCTACCTAGATAGGCTAACATACCATTGATCGTTGGTTTGATTCTCCTTAGTGTCTCATATTTTGAACCTTGAATCAAACTAAGTTAAACATAGTAAATTACTGCTCTTTTCACTGCCAATCTATGGAAGTGTTATTAAACGCACGCAAACGGATACATGTTGGAGATGCTTGTAGCATAAAGGTTATCAACTTTGGAAATGGACTCAACAACCAGATTCCAAATCCGGAACGAGACTGTTTGTACTTCACGTAGAACTGATATCTTCTGGTAAGCAATGAATCCAACTATTCTTCTCCCAGCTATGGTTGAATTGTGAAGTAGACAATGATTTTTAATTTTGGCATGGCAACCAATCTAGGAGAAGGAAAATTCAAACTAGTTGTACTCTGCTTAATAAAAAATTGACTTCGAGTCGCAACCTGTTCTTAGTGAAGGTTTTGGGTCAATAGGTGCATCTGTTAACAGACTGTACTGGAGAAGTGTCTGTCAGAATCGCTAGCCAATTCAAATTTATACCGATTCGCTTCTGATAATCATTGTAAAGTTGGCGACCGTAATCGAGAGCGACCAGAAGGCTCCCTTTTCAATAGCTACGACACCGATGTGTAGGGAAGGGCGCTACTCCTTTCCCTGGATTGCTCCACTTTACCCTTGATACGTACCTTATATTACTGAGTATTAAACAAGGAGGTATCAAGTACCATTTTGAAAGTCTTTGGTATGACGCGACCTGGGATTGAACCCAGGTCTCCCAGACCATTGGCGAATACTCTACCCACTAAACAAAACATACTTTATAACTTGCGGTGAAGCTATGTTTAAAAGCATCGGATCCCACCAGATTAACACCGGCAACACCGATAATTTTCGTTGTTGCCGATATGGTGTCTGACGATTTGAACTCGATCTCAGCCTCCTGGCACTCTTACCGGGTGGCTAAGATCGACAATCCCTTGGCTTCAGGGAGCCATCCCTGCCTGCCTTACCTGCTTGCAGAACTAAGTTCATTGCTTGGTACCTGAAGAGCCCCATTAGGGGAGTGCCGACGGGGCCAAGAATTTTTGTCCCTGCCTCGCATTGGTTTTGAATTTTACGAGGCCATTAGTATAAAACGGCCCTATGCTATATTTTGGCTTGGTGGGAGGTCAAATTAATACCCGGCTTCCACCAGATTACCGAAGTTAAGCAATAATGAGCCAGCTCATACTTTGATAGGTGACCACTTAAGAACAGCAGATACCGTAAGCAACGTAAGGCCTGTTTGCCAAAGAAATGAACGTTCAATCACTTCAAAGAAAGCCTTCCTAATTCTATTTATATTTCGATGTTCATTCCCTTCATCGTTAATACAGAATAATTAGGGAAACATTGAAACAGCAGAATTTGGTTATAAAGAAAATGTGATTTAAAACAAAGAAAGAATCTTGGTTCTTTCATTTCACTTCTCTTACTGTAGCTGGCATTTGTTCATCTTTCATTCTTTCCACGAATACCAACTAAGTATGGACTTACTTCCCATGGGCAAACGCTATGGTGCTCAGCTTTCAAACTTTGATTATCGAGTGTGTCAATTTCTTTAATCCGTTACGAAATTTCTCGTGAGACTTGATTCAACAATTCTTTACATATTTCAACGCCTAATTAATTGCATTACAACTGCACAAGTGCAACCTCGAGCGCCGCCCACAACCAAGATCGATATCATATTAAGCCATCCAGCCTCCTACACCTTAACGGCTTTGTACTTCCTTACCTGATCATACGTCTTCATTCGTTCAGACCTTGGGAAATTTTCCAAGATTGTCTATTTTCGCCGGTACTGAAATTCTTTTTAAGTAGTGACAAGAACAAAGGCATAAATAACAAGAAAAGTGAAATAATTTACAGCTTGACAACAACACAGAGAGAGAGAGAGAGAGAGAGAGAGAGAGAGAAAGAAATGGAAGATTAGACTTAAATAAGTAGCGATATATGCCAGAAATTATTTAACAAATGGAAAGAAATTGTTATTTTACAATAAGATATTAGTCGTCTAAATTTCTGAGACGAAGCTTGATGATTTTTATCAGTAAGAATTTTTGGACAATTGTCTTCGTCTTTATTGTTTTTTTGTTTTTTTCGCAAGGTTTCGGCCGCTGTATCATCCGGCCTTCCTCAGTTGTCTCCTGTTTATCTGGGCATAGAAATGATTCAACCTGGGAAATCATTTCTAAAATTTGACTGTTGATCAAACAAAGCGTTCAATAAGTATGAAGATCTTTCGCAAATAATGACGTCATCTTCATAGTTATTGAAAGGCTTGTTTGATCAACAGTCAAACTTTAGAAATGATTTCCTAGGTTGAATCATTTCTATGCCCAGATAAACAGGGGACACCTGAGGAAGGCCGGAGAATACAGTGGCCGAAACGTTGTGAAAAAAAAACAATAAAAACGAAGACAATTGTCCGAAAACTCTTACTGATAAAAAAAAAAAGGTGTATATTTATTCGGATGTAGTGGAGTGTGCCTTTTGGTAAAAGTTAATTTTAAATTTGCTTGTAGAGCATTCGCCAACAGCTCAAAGTCGATTGGTTTTATGCAATGGACTTAGGTAGAGATGTTGTTGTTGTTGTTGTTGTTGTTGTTGTTTAAAATTCGTGGTTTCGTAAAATGGATTTGAGCAGAGATTTTATTTATTCATTTAACTATTTTTGTTCTTAATTCGTTGAACTTGAAAGGAATTTGGGTAGAGATTTTATTCATTTATTTATTTATTTCCTTTTTTTGTTCAAATTTCGTTGGACTTGTGAAATATATTTGAGTAGAGATTTTTTGTGATCTTGTAAGTGTATATATGATAGCCATCATGGAATTTATTTTTATTTTTTGCTTTACTATTACATTTTATAACTAATTTCTTTTTATCAGTTTCTACACCTCGACAATCAGTGCCATCGATTCCACCATGTTTGGCTATCAGCCTGTTTATGTGCGTTTCCCATCCACGGCGATTCAATCAGTAAAAGATGCTGGAAGATTACAGAGAGTTAAATAAATTAGTTTGAAAAGGTGAAATTTAAATGTCATCAGACATGCTGGGCTGATGGTTTCGGTTTCTTTGTTTTAATGGCATATCAACTCTTTGTAGGTTATCTAATGCCACATCCGTAGTAGTGGTACTATTTAACCCATAGCTGGGAGGATAAGTGGGGGCCATACCTTTCCCAAGGGTATTTGCCCGAAAGTGAACGTAATAGCGCGACTAGAGTACGGACTCGCTTACTACGATTCCGCAGTCCATCGCTTTTGTATTAAGAGTGATAACTCGAGGCTGTAATTTTTTGTAACCATGCGATTACTTACAAAAGGATTGACTCCGGCATTAAATAACCTAAAACGGGTTGACGTGCCGTAAAACCAATCGACTAATGTGTGTCCATTCTTGCTTATGCATATTGGTGTTTTTATACATAATACAAGCATTGAAGGAAAATGCCGTCTGAGCTGAGAATTCTTGTACGACTCCCTTCTCGGGAAGTTTTCTGTGCACCACCTCATATGAAACCGATATGTGTCACTCCTCAACATCGTAGAAGGTTTGTCAAATAACTGCATTGAAGGGGAATGCTAACGGAACTGAGAAATATTTTGCAACGCCCCTCGGGAAGCATGTTTCCTGTTGGGTTCCCCACTTTAAACCGACTTGGTGTCACATTTCAACACCGTGGTGAGGATAGATAATCAAGCTAATGTCACGTTTGGGTTTTCGGGCAACTCAGTCGAGGATATCTAAATGTAATTTATCTATTGAAATACGCCTTCTTCAAGCAAAAAGCAATCCGGGTAAATTCTCTTCTTCATGCGGTAAAGTCACGTCATATTTTTATCTTATGTCGCAGAATCACGTTCAGACAGGAAGTCGAATCAAAGGTGAAAAATCTGCGCATGCTCCCAAACCCGAGTTAACCGAAGAAGCTTTTATTGATTCTTGGTCTGCTATGTCTACGAATGAAATTCACCTTTCGACGAGTCGAACCCGTTAATCTTATCGAATCCTATTAACGAGAATGGGTGGAGAAGAACCTGTTCTCTCGCACGCGACCCTTTCCAACGGTTTCCCCATCGTATGTCCGGATGTACGCGTGCGCAGGTTTGCTTTCGTTCATCACATGTTCGTTTATTACAATCTTTCAAGAGCCGGTACCATAACGAGGATCGGAAAATGGCTGCCGGAACTTAAATAGTTTATACTGTGATTCTCCAGCAAATAAACAAACAGACGTTTTTCTTTGAAGGTATCAATGTGTAATGAAGCTTAATTCGTTATTTATTGATTTGATAACGAAGAAAAGAGAATTACTATTAAGAATCGAGATACGAAAATAAAGTTTATCTTTGTAGATAGTTTCTACGTTTAGCATAGTCTGGTGTAAACCATTAGGCTTTGGGCGCTAAATAACAATCTAATTCACTACACAGTAGTAATTATAGATCCTAGAATGAGACATAAATTGTATATAGTGGACTGGTTGGTTGGTTGGTTGGTTTAATGGCATGTCAACCCTTTTGATATCAATTAATGCCGAAGTTTTTCTTTTTTTTTCCAAGTAACTAATTATGATGATAATAATAATGATAATAATTATTTGTACACAAGTATGTATTTACCCAAACCTCCGTAACGAAAAAAACTGACACAAGGTGAGTTTTTAAGTGGAGTAAAGCTGCTTTGAATCTCAGTGATTTCTTTCTCTTTGACTGGTAACCTAACCAAGACTAAAGATTCAGTCTGTCCTACTATTTACCCATGGCTGGAAGGATTACATATAAATTTTATGTCTTTCCAAAGAACATTAGCGTGAAGTGAAACGCAATCAGTCTTTTCAAGACGTTGAACTCAGATCACTGATTCCATTTCCTACTATGATAACCGTTACGCTGAGAGTGCCACCATTTGTATATAAGTATGGCTTCTGCTAAATATTCTAAATATAGATAATTTGTTCACAGCTATATGATAAAAAGTTTTCCTAGTACAAATAATTTGTTCCCAATTATACAGTTTAAAGTATTTAAAGTAATTGTATGATTTTAAGTAACTGTTTCGATTTAATAATAACTATTTGCCTGTCATAGTTAGATGATTTCAAGAATTTCTGCCTAATACCTGTGATTTGTAGACAATTATATGGTTTCATGTATTTCTATCAAATATTAACAATCTATTTGGTCCGTAAATATGAGTAGAGCAGATACCACAACTCCGGTCAGTGGATCTTAGATTTACGGCAACAAAGTGGCGACTGTACTCTTTCCCGAATGCAGTTTAAGGTTATATACAGGACTAGTGTACATGTATGCGTTTGTATGTGTGCGTGTATGTTTACTAGGATTTCGTGTACTTAGTTTCTCAATGATTATTCCTAGGCAAAAATTCCTCTTTTGATGATCTAAGTTACTGAGAAAATCACAGCACGAGGGATCAAAGAAATCAAGAGAACCAAGAGATCAAATTAGAGATTTACTGCTCCGGTGATCAAAAAGATAAAATATGAGAAACACTGCTCAGTTGATCAAAGAAATAAGACTCAAGAATCACTGCTAAAGAGATCAAAGAGATCAAACTCGAAATCACTGTTCAAGAGATCAAATTAGAAAATCACTGTTAAGATCAACAAGATCAAATTTTGAGACTCACTGCTCTAGAGATCGAAGCGATCAAATCTAGAGAATCACTGCTCAAGAGATCAACTAGATTAAATTAGATCCCTATCGGTGAGGCTTAAAATACGCTGACTGCAGAGGGGTAAAACTGGTGTCCTGGGTATCACATTAAATTGTATCTGATGGTGACGATCCAATTCTGGAGCTCAGGAGAATACGTAATACCCCTTCATTCCCATTATTACCAGGTTCAATCTGATCCAGAGAGGTAGTATCTGTTATGGTCCCACTGATGTGTCGAATAGATCTGTTTAAAAATTACGTATATTCAATAGGGCCATGTACAAATCATCTACACAGAAAATGTAAATATGAATGTACAAAGAACGTTATTTCCTAAACTCTATGTATAATATAACCCTAAACCGGTTGACATGTCGTTAAAATCAATAAATCAATCAATCAGATAAGAGAATCACTGTTCAGAAATAATATTGTTATCTAAAGTAACCATTCTCTGTGTCCCAAATGATTCCTCTCCAATTTTGTATAGTCAGTTTGTAATTTTTGACCGTTTTACTCATGATGTTTGCATATGACTTAAGTCCTGCCCCAATTCCTACCCTGAGTAAAATCCCTCACTTTCGACCCTAAATTCCTCCAATTCAAGCCAAGTATCGATTGATCTGACTTCCCACCGAGTCAGATAATTCATGAAGTTATTTTATTGTGGCGGCCCATGCATGAATTGAGAATCATGCGCGGTCGTAACAAAAAAAAAAGCTTATTCTCCTTTTGAGGTGGCTCAGATGGTCAGCGATGAACTCAGCCTTGATTAGCAGATATTACATGCGGGTTAGACCCCCTGAGACCAAGCGATCAACTTAATATCAACCACCCAGATGTGCCCACCCTGAGGCATGTAAGTCAAGAGATTCTCGGTCAAGGACGTGGAATAATAATTTCGAGCCAACTCAAGAAGTTGAACAGTTTGAAATAAAGTGGTCTAATAACTTTTTTCCCTTATTTCTTTCTCCTGATCCGTTGGTCACTATCGATGTCGGGGTGTCTTGGTGGTGAATGGGTTAAATCTCTGGACTACGGAATCGTTGTAAGCGAGTTCGAACTCCAGTCACGCTATTACGTTCACTTTCGGATAAATACGCTTTGGAAAGGTATGAACCCCCCCCTTATCCTCCTAGTTATGGATTAAATAGTCCCACTACTCTTCTTCTAGAAGGATGGCTTTGGCATTAAATAACCTACAAAGGTTGATATGCCATTAAAACAAAGAAACCAAACCACTATCTATATCGGGAATATATTTACAGACAGAGGTGGCCATTTACTGAATTTAGTACCAGATCAGAAATACAGAGCACTCAGTAAGAATCGAACTCAAAAACATAGGTCTACTAGCCTACCTTACTCTTTCACAGTTGACTGGAGCTGTAGAATTCACAATTCACTAATTGCATCTCTGCTGAGGATTAAGACCCTCCCCAAATGAGTGTCCTAGATATAACACAAGACAATCTAATAGTGAGGCTGCAAAATTGGAGCCTTGGGGAATACGGAGTACCCCTTCATTGCTTTGCTCCCAGGTCAGCTCTGACCCGGAGGGGTAGCACCTGATAGGATCCTATCTATGGTCCAAATAGAACTGCTAAACATTAAAACTGTGCAAACAAATGACATGCAAGATTGAAATAGAACTGTTTGATCATTTAACTGTGCGTAATTGCTGATGTTTAATTGAACTGCTAGTGATATATAGCAATACTTGAAACCATTTAACTGTGTGCAGAAAAAATAAGCTCAGGCTCGTTTAAAAATATTATCAACAAAATGTTTTTACAAATCATACATATTTGATATGTATGATTTGTAAACACATTTTGTTGATAATATTTTAACGAGCCTAAGCTTATTTGTGTATAAACAGGATTTTGCACTATATAATCTGCGATGATTGGTATGCCATCAAACCACAATAATTCACGAGTCACCTTTTGATTTACGAAGCTTTGTTTAGTTTGACAAGCAGACATCAGATTGCTTACTCGCTCTCTCAACAGAGCTTAGAATACGTCAACTTTATCCACTGCAGAGTGATAGGACTACCCTATCAAAAGGAATATCAAGGGTTTGATACAAGACAGTATTTGTTGGTGAGGATCCAGTTCTAAAAAGTGTGTAGTACTTTTTATGTTCCCGTTGATCCTAGATTCCCTTTGACCAAATGTGATAGTACGTATTAGAGTTCTATCAACTAGTCAAATAGATCACTTCAGAAATTATTAGATCGAAATTCTTGAAAATATAACTGTGTGCAGCTGTTTTCATTGTATGTTTCTTACACCTAAATGTATCCTCTCCTTTAAAATATTTTCACAACTAAGAGTACAAGTGGAGAAGTCTATAATAGAACATCACTTATGAGTTTGTTCTTACTTCACCAGCAGTGCTCAGCATGTCTTTTTCGTCTGACTTGAAATAGTTTGGGAAATGGGGGTAAGTGGCTGCTGTTTTGTGAGGTTGTATTTATCCGAACCCTCCGCGCGGACAGGATGTGACACAACGTCATTTTTAGCGGAATTTAACAGGTTTGAATTCAGTTTTCCTTTTCCTATACTGGTTGCCTAACCAAGGCTAAAGAACCCAGTCAACCCTAATATTTACCCATAGCTGGAAGGAGAATAATTGGATTTATACCTTTCCCAAGGGTATTAGTACTATGTGAAATATAATCAGCCTCGTCCATGATTAGAACTCATGTCACCGTGTCCATTTCCTACGACGATAGCCATACACCACGGACACCACAAACATAACACAAATACCCTTGGAAAAGGTATAAATCCCCAATTATTTTCCTTCCAGCCATGGGTAAATAATAGGGTAGATAGGGTTCTTTAGCCTTGGTTAAGCAAACAGTCTAGTTTGGTGGGGTGCTGCTTCCAGTTTTTCTTCAAAACGTTCAGACGTTCCAATCGAACGTTTTTGCCAAGCATTTCGTTCCAATCGAACGTTTAAGCTAAGCATTTCGTTAAAATCCATTTGGTGTAGTCTTATAATAATACGGAAACGATGACAGCTAGTAAGAATACTCCTTTTATTTCATCAGAAGAATTTTCCATCTGGTCGAAAACCTGTCGTTAGCAGTCTATGCCTTTCCTTTGCGTGTGTTAACATCGCCTTCAGTAGATGAGATATTTCTACCGAGGTATGTGAAATGTTCTACTGATTTCAGTAACTCGTTTGGATCGATTTCTTTGTCTAATAATATATCAACATTCGTGGGTTATTTAATGGCAAACCATCCTTGCAGAAGAAAAGCAGTCACACTGTTTAACCCATAGCTTGGTGGGGAGTTCATACCTTTCCCAGGGATATTACTCCGAAAGTGAACGTAAGACAGCGGGTTAAGTTCGGACTCGCTTTCTTCGAGATTGAAATCTAACACTTAAGCCATTACACCGTGAGCACTCTTCCTATTTAATGTGGAGATAACATAATCTTATTTAAGGCACGTGAACTCTCTCCTGTAGAGACCAATGCCTCTTGCTGCTTGCTCCAGGCTATGCAACACAGATTCGGCTTGAGTAGGTGTATTTGCGACGTCATCTGCGTTGTCTACATCTGTAAAATTCTCAGCAGAATATCATGCTTATTTTAATGTGCAACTATTTCCTTTCATTAGATCTATTGTCGTTGGTAATATGTGATCTTAGCATATAATAGAGCTTAGCATATAATAGAGAGAAATGGTGCTAATGTATGTATTTACCAACCTCTCCGTAGCTAGAGGGAGAATAATTGGATTTATGCCTTTTCCAAGGGTATTAGTGTTATGTGAAATGTAATCAGCCGCGTCCAGGATTGGAACTCGTGCCACCGTGTCCACTTCCTACAACGATAACCATTACACCACGGACACCTTCAAATGCATCTCCTAGCAAAGAAATCATTTAAGTGCGCGTACCATTGCTTTTTGTGTTCGCAAACAATTTCTTTGTGTCGATCAAATGCAAGAAATATTTGCCCCATCTTTTCTCTATGTATGGAATCAAATGTCTAAGAGAGATCTTCAAACGAATGTAGCCTCGAGATTTTTTGTGTACACTTTCCATGACTTAACAAATAATCAGAATCTGGAAAGTTGTGGATACCTCTTCGATTACGCAACGCCATGTATTAACAAAAACAATTGAGACAAGTACGAAAGGCTGTGTTATCTGCTTTCCGAAGAAAAGAGACTTCAGTAACATTAAGAATTACAGAGTCATAACTCTTACAGCTAGAGCTTCCAAGGTTTACAATGCCCTGCTTCTCAATCATATCAGGAATAGTAATTCTTGATAAATCATCATCATCATCATCATGTCGTGCCATCAGCACGGATATCCCCAACCCTCTTCCGCCACCCTTCTCTATCGTCCATCGCTTCCGGCTGGTCTTCAAGGATACATCCCGTATCGAAACAGAGCTGTTATATGTAGGTTCTAGATGATCGTCCTGCCTTTGCTCGTCCATATGAAGGAGTCCACAGGAGTACATCACTTAAGTTCGTCCCTACTTCTCAAGCAGTGTTCCGCATGTCTGGTTCGTCTAACTTGGACAGTTTTCGTGATGGGTGGTAGGTGGCCGTACTGCTGCTACTTTGTAGGGTGCTGCCTCCAGGACTTGTTTAATATTGCTCGCAGTATTCTTGTTTAGTTGCCGTCAAGCTTTTTCTCCATACGTTAAGTTAGCGTTCAAGTAGGGTATCCATACAGCAGTATCGAACGACCGCTGATTGGAAAAAACTGCGTTTCATTTTATCGGTCAGGTCTGACTTCCATATGACCGATAGACTATTGATAGTTGTCCATGCCTTTGCTAGTCGCGTGTGGATGTCAGTCTCGGTTGATGAGACACTACTTCCAAGGTAGGTGAACTTGTGTACTACTTTCAGAGCGCTACCGTTTAATGTGGAAATGTTGCCTCTTTGATTAAAGTTCATATATTCTGTCTTGTGTGCGTTGACATGGATGATTGCTTTCGGCTTGGTCGGGGTATTTGCCAGAAGCGCTATGTCATCGGCGTAGTCCGCGTCCGTAATTGTTTATGCGGGATACCTTCTGCTTCTTTCCTTTGTCAGCCTGAAACCGTTGTCTTTCATTTTACCAATAGACGTTCTAAGCACGTAGTCTAGACAGATGATAAAAAGGTATGGGGCTAATGTGTCTCCTTGCAGTACACATTCTACAATGTCGAAGTAGTCTGTGTCTCTATCTGGAGAGCGGATGATCGAATAATTTTCCTGGGATGATACTAGTGGTGAATCTCCAGTTCCAGAGCACTGATGTGTATGGAATATCATCTCATGGCTATTACTCAGACGTCCACACTGACTCGGTTGGTTGGTTGGTTTTTATGGTATATCATCCTTTGTAGGTTATTTAACGCCAAATCCATTTTTATGCAAATCGTCAGTTCTATTTCAAACAATTTAGTTTAGCATGAATACACAGTTTAATTGTCAAAAACATTTATATTTCAAGCTATTCAATTTAGTCAAACAGTTCTAATTCAGCAAATTCAGTTTAGTATAAGTACAGATTTTGCTTACACACAGTTAAATGTCAAAACAGTTCTATATATAACAATTCAGTTTAGTGTAAGTAGAGTTTCAATGTCAAAAATAGTTCCATTTCAAACAATTCAGTTTAGCATAAGCACGTAATCTAAATCTAAGTACAGTTTAATTGTCAAAAATATTTCTATTTTAAGCTATTCAGTTTAGCCAAACAGTTCTAATTCAAACAATGCAGTTTAGCATAAGTATCAAGTTTAGTTTTATTTACCCCATAGATAGGGCCCTATCAAGTGCAATCATTCCATTTGTTTAGTGTCATATCCAGGATACTCATTGGGGAGTCTTACCCTTCTGCAGAGGTGCATTCTGTGTATTCTACAGCCCTGGCCGACAGGGCAAACTCTGACCCGGAGTGGTAGTACCGGTTAGAGTCGCATCCATGGTTCAAACAGATTTGTTTAAAAATATTAGTTTTGGGTGAGAATACTTGATACCATACTCCAATATGCAAACAGATGATTCTAAATAAACTTAAGGGTATTCTAAAAATACAATAGAACATTATAAATATACTTGTGATTTCAATCAAATTTTGGCATTGAATAACTTATAATGAGTTGATATGCCGCTAAACAAATGAATCTAATCACACGTTCAGAGTGCTTAGGTGTCAGCGAACTTCTTCGAGATCATCCATCCAAAAACTGGATAAGTTCATCGCAGCTTAACTTCGGTGATCTTAAACTCCCCAAAATCTTTGTCGTTTCCGTCAATCGATTCATGCCGCAATCAAATTTTTACTCCATTACTTTTGTCAGATTTAAGAGCGACCGTTCCTTGTGTTAAGCAGTCGTCTATACTAAAATATTCATTATGAACCTGATTGGAATGTAAGTAAGTTCGTGTGGATTTATGTACTGGTATAGCTGTGTGCTAAATATCACTTGAAGCGGGGCATACTTTCCTAAAATTTGGACAATTAGGTCAAATTAGTCGTAATAGTTGCAGACTTTCACAGGCGGAAATCGTCCATTATTTGATGCCCCCATATCTACATCTAATCGGATTTTGACATGCTTTCAATCTTTCGATTTCTTTGTCTTCATATCACCTTCCTCCCCTTCGCATTCATCCTCACTATTTATCTTTTATTCTCTTCTCCATCTCTTGAACTCTTTTTTATCCGTACTCTTCTTTCTCCCCCACCTTAATATCTTCTCTCTCTCTCTCTCTCTCTCTCTCTCTCTCTCTCTCTCAGTATATATATATATGTGTGTGTGTGTGTGTGTGTGCGTATATATATATATATATATATATATAATTCTTCTATCCCTTTCTGTTTCTCTTTTTATCACCCTCTTGTTCCTTGTATTTATCAATTTTCTTTTTCTTTCTTCTCTTCTTTAATCTCTCTCTCTCTCTCTCTCTCTCTCTCTCTCTCTCTCTCTCTCTCTCTCTCTCTCTTCTGATTCACACCCTGTCGGCCGTAGAATACGCCGATTGCATCTCTATAGAAAAGGAAGACTCCTCACCCAATGAGTGTCCTAGATATTACATTAAAAAATCTGATGTTGAGACTCCAGATCTGAAGAGTTGGGGAATAAGGTGCACCTCTTCATTACCATTACTCCCACGTCCACCCTGACCCGGATTGGTAGTAGCTGTAGGGTCCCATCTATGGATCAAATAGAAATATTTAATTATTTTCTATACCTGAAACCATTTCATTGAGTGCAAACAAATGAGCTCTGGCTTATTTAAAAATAATGTTCCCAACAAACTATTCGTTTACAAATCCTATAAGTCAAATAAATATATAAAAAGAGTATTTGGCATTAAATAACCTACAAGGCCATAAAGTACAACCAATCAACCAACCATCTTCTGATTCTTTCTCTTTACCACAGTATCTCTGCATTTTTCTCTTACTTTCTCTCTCTCTCTCTCTCTCTCTCTCTCTCTCTGTTTCTCTCTTTATCTCTATCATTCATTGAGTCCATCTCTCTCTCTCTCTCTCTCTCTCTCTCTTTCTCTCTTTTCGACTATTCCTTTTTTAATGCCCTCCACGTTCTCAAGTCTCTTACGGCTGACATAGATTTCTAGTTTAGGAAACAAAAAAAAGGTGGCACGAAGATATGTGCTGTGAGTATAAAAAATTCTGCACATGCCTAATTCTGTTTTTCGCCGAAACCATTTCATCTAAAAAGTATCGAGACTGACTTTATAACATTTTTTTCTTTCAAACTAGCACAGATACGTATAGTCTCCGTCAGGATAGGAGTCTACAAATCTAGATATCAGTACTTTTACCCGTTAGTTTCCCATCATTTTCATTACTCCCAGTTTCACGCTGTCCCGGAGTGCTAGTACTTGGTTGGGTCCCATCTATGGATCAAATGGATATGTTTAAAAATTATTCATATTCGATGGATCGTATGCCAAAAAATAACTCTTAAAATACACAAGTGTAAATATGCATACACAATTAAGACAAAACAATAACCCGAGAGGAGTTGAGCTGTCTTTAAAATCAGTCAGTCAATCAGATAAAAATTCCTCCAGTGTCTAAAATCGAAAATGAGCCTGGCAATTCCTTCGAAAGTTTAGTCACCAAAGTTGCTTGAGAATAATCAGGACGCTAAATTTGCAGTCACAGTAGAAAACCTGCTAGAAAATTCAAGTGCTATGGGATGCTCAATAAGCATTATAATTCATTTCTTGCATGCACATTTGGATTATTCGCCAGAAAATCTATATGCAGTGAGGGACAGAGAGAACATTTCCATGAGATATTAAAGAGATGGAAAGAAATACCAGAGCCGGTGGAATATTAATATAACGGGAAATTATTACTGGATGCTGCATCGTGAAATCCGGAAGCAGAGACACAAAGAGAAATGCAACAGCACAGAATCGCTGGCAAAAGAAAACAGAATTGCTTAACCTTTTCATAAAGCTAGTCTTAGCTTTATGAAAAGGTTAAGCAATTATGTTTGTTGGTTGGTTGGTCGGTTGGTTGGTTGGTTGGTTGGTTAACCCTTCATGGGTTATTTATAGCCGAAGCCAGTTTTTTTTGGGGGGGGTCGTTTTGTAGACCATTATGTGATTGATTGATGTTAATGGTATATCAACCTGTTTAGGTGCATATTATGCCTTGTTCCTCTTCACTCCTTCTGTTGTTGCCAACGTACATGTACAGTATGATAGTGTCATCGACCAAAAAGTAATGAGACAGACTTTAAAAGAAAATCAAGTTCGCAACCTTAACTGAAAATCAACCGATCAATGTTAATGATTGACACGTGTTAAAACAGTCGAATTTTGTCTCTCAAAATTCACATTTAGCTGAGTGATCTTGATTGATTGGTTAATTTTAACAGCATGTCAAAATGGAAATTTACTAAGCTTTTTGCTTAGATGTGGCACAAGGCCATATGAAAGGGGCACCCAATGAGACTCGAACTCACTCGTGTAGGTTTGCTAGCCGAGCTTGCTAACCATTACACCACCAGAGGCGCCCGAAATTTACTAAGCTTTTTGCTTAGATGTGGCACAAGGCCATATGAAAGGGGCACCCAATGAGACTCGAACTCACTCGTGTAGGTTTGCTCGTCGAGCTTGCTAACCATTACACCACCAGAGGCGCCCAACAGCATGTCAAAATGCCTAGTGTCATTTTATGCCAAGAGGTTAGAGAATCACATTCTTTGTACGTTGATATCTACATTTTTGTGTACTTTTTTCTTAAGAATATTTATTTTTGCAGCCAGTCCTATCGAATACGAATAATTTTTAAATGGATCTATTTGACCCCTTGATAGGGCCCAAACAGGAACAAACACTCCAAGTCTGAGTGGACCTGGGAGTAATGCCAACGAAGGAGTACTCTACACTCTCCAGGACCCTTACCTTTAAATATTGTTTAATGTCATACGCAGGACACCTCCTTTGTGGGAAGACAATTATTTCAATTAATATTAATAATGATTTTTAAACAATTATAAGCAACTATTTTTATACTCCTTCCCACTAAAGGAATAGCGCCCTCCTCTATACCTCGGTGTAGTAGCTATTGAAAAGGGAGCCTTCGGGTCACTCTCGACAAAATTCGCCGACTTTACTTATTTTTATACAAATAATTTTCACAGTTACATAGTTTCAAGTAATTATTCCGATTAAATTATAATAAATACTTAATTGCGCACAGTTATGAGGTTCCTATTTCATATACTCGAATTTGAGTCCTCATGGCGTGATGGCAAACGAGCTGGACTGTGACCTCGAAGTAAATGAGTTCGAACTCCATACGCTTTATTACGTTAACTTTTGGACAAAAGTATGGACCCGTTTATCCCACAGCTAGAGATTGAATAGCATCACTGCTGTTCTTTTACATGGTTCGTTTGGGCATTAAATAACCCACGAAGACTGATAGCATAGGAACCAAACTAATATACTCAGTTTGCAGGAGAGATAAAAATTTGGTCTTAATCAATAAGTGTCCAGGAGATGATACTTAACTGCATCTGATGGGGAGGGTCCAGTCCCGAAGCTATGGATTGTGTGGAATCGTCCTTTTTTTGCCATTACTCACTAGTCTACTCTAACTAGGAATAATGGTACCTGTTAGAAGCTGTTCTATGGCTCAAATAGATCTGTTTGAAAATTATTGGCATTAGATAACAATACCTGAAACCACTGGAGCATTGAGGAATGCGAAGTACCCCTTCATTGCCACCGATCCCAGGTCCACTCTGGCCCGGAGTGGTAGCACCTGACAGGGTCCTATCTGTGTGTCAAATAGGACTTAACTGCGTACTTATGCTAATCTGAATTGTTTAAAATAGAACTATTTTTGACATAGAAACTGTGTATTTATGCTAAACTGAATTGTTTGAAATTTAATTCGGTGTTAAATGTCCAGAAAAGGGTTGATATGCCTAAAAACAAAACGACCAACCAACCAACTTGAAACCATATAACTCGATGAAAGTAAAGTAAAGTTGGCGACTGTAGTCCAGGGCGACCAGAAGGCCTCCTTTTCAATAGCTACAACACCGAGGTATAGGGGAGAGCTCTACTCCTTTCCCAGGATTGCTCAACTTTACCCTTGATACGCACCTTATATTGCTGAGTGTTAAACAAGGAGATATCAAGTACCATTTTTTAAATTGTTTGGTATGACGCGACCTGGGATTGAACGCCGGTCTTCTGGACCGTTGGCGAACACTCTGCCCTCTCGACCAATGAACCGGTTAAACTCGATGTAAATTATTTATATTACGTATAGTCACTGGAAGCTATAATTTTTTTACAAAGGATTATTATTAATTACGTGAAACTATATAATTGAGTATAAATTATTAGTATTAGATAAGAATACTTGAAATTATATAACCATATGCATATCATTTGTAAATAAATGGTTTCTTGGAGTTACAAGTATTTCCAAAGAGTCATTATCAGTAGTAACTTGAAAACATACAATTTATTTAAATATATCAATATTAGATTGAAATAAGTGAAACCATACGACTGTGCAAATTATTTGCATCAAGAATATTAATCGAAACTATATGATTGCTTGAAAAAATGACTTAGAACGACTCAATAAGACTTGAAATGACGTAAAACTAACCAACCTATTAGAGATATATAAATGAAAATACAAACTTTAATATATATATATATATATATATATATATATATCCCTTAAGTATATTAGATAGGAACAGTGAAAACCATATAACCGTGCAATTATTATATCTATATAGTATTATATAAACATTCATGTATATTTTATCACACTTTTATTTAAAATCCAGATTAATCTATATATTTCTTTCATTATAACAGCTAAATAGAATATACGTACATGATTATAATAGATAATCAAGTGAACTTTTATTGATAGAATCTTGGCAAAAGGAGAGCTAATAATAAATGTCTCCATTAACAGACAATGAACATTCAGGAAACGTGACTTATGCGAAAGTAAAATCACGAACATGATTATGTACTGCGGAAGAGAGGGACTTCATTAATATCAACTTTGCGAACCCAAACAACACAGTTAGGAACTGACCTGCAAGGTGCTCTGATAATGCCCGGGATTACTTAGGCCAATTGGTGATGGGACAGGTCGGTGACAATTTTTATATTTTATATGTAGCACTAATTTCCATGTGAAAATGTTTGAAGATTATTAGTATTGTGTGAACATTATTAGTATTAGATAAGAATATTTACTAACATATAACTGTTTGCAAACAAATAATTATTATCGACAAATAAAAAGAAAGCGATTTGAAATAATGATTGCAACGGGACTTTGAATGCATGGTTATAATTAAACTTTTACAAAGTTTGGACAGTAAGTGTGTGGGGTCAATTTATATATACGTACTTCTTATGTCCGTATTCGTTGGGAAGATCTGCGTGCAGCTTTCTGTTTCAGGCATGAGACCAACCAACAAAACTGTGTAGTTCATTTGTTAAGATTGAGCTTAGTTAATGGCCGTCATCAATACCGACAGACAAACATTAATTTACATTTATTTACAGATGCATTTGGGGTAAAGATAGTAACCATCACCTCCCCTTTTGTGTCCTGAATCTGCTTCTAAACTGCATCTGAGGGTGAGACTCCAGTTCTGGAGATATGGGGAGTATGATGTACCTCTTCATTGCCATTACTCCCAGGTCTGCTCTGGCCCGGTGTGGTAGTACTTGTTAGGGTTCTATCTGTGGGTCAAATATATCTGCATAAAAATTATTCGTATTCAATAAAACCATATGCAAAAAAAAAAAACTCTTGAGAAACAACTAAACAAAAAATGAAGACATGAACGTACAATGAACGGGATTCCCTAACCTTTCGCCATAAAATAACCCCAGACGTTTTGATATGCTGTTCATAACAATCAGTAATTAGATTTGAAAATGATATGAAGGATATAATTGGGGGTGGTTAAAACAGGACTATATAAACTAACAGTAAAATTAATCATAGATTGAACCTAAGTCTCTTCATACGTCTGTATTAGTCTGTTACAATTTCTCGATTCAGCTCTCAATCAAAATAAATTCATATCTATCTATCTATCTATCTATCTATCTGGGTGATTGATTGATTTTAACGTTATGTTAATCTTTCTTGGGTTATTTTATGCCTCGATGTTTGGGAATTGCATTCATTGTATGTTCATATCTATATTTTTTGTGTGGTTGTTTCTTGAGAATTTCTCTTTGCTCACAATCCAATCGAGTACTAAGAATTTTTAAACAAACTAATATGACCCACAGATTTGACCCTAAAAGGTACTACCACTCCGGTCAAAGAGGACTGGAGCCTCACCTTCAGATGCAGTTTAATGTCATTGTCAGGACACTCCTTTTGTGGAGTCTTACCTTTCTGTGGACCATACAGTCAGTATATTCTAAGTATCGCCCACAGGATTGTATCCATCTGAGTTTTGAATTATAATTTTGGATGCTTTCTCTTTTTACTAAAACTTAACTTTTACTTTATCAACTAATTCTTCTCCAAACTTCCTGTTTTTCTCCGCCAACACCAATCTTCTCAACTGTCTCAAGTAACAATTTTTAATCTATGTTTTGCTCTTTGTTCTGGTTCGTTTTTCGTCGTCATATTTTTAATTCCTCATTTTTTATTCATTCCACGTTGGCCTTCATTTTCGCCTCAATTTCCTGACGCTGTAGGGTTCAATTTACAGCTCGTTTTATCTTTTCATTTTTCTTTTTTTTTCTTTTTTTTTTTCAATTTGCGCTAGATATTACTTCTCTCGGTGTGTCCAAAACACGCCTTTCTATTGGTCTGTATCACCCACAAAGATATTCAAAAACACTGATTAGCGAATATCTTATTAGTTGATCATAAAATTCTGATTATTTAGATAGAGAACGGAAGCGAAAACCTAAACCATACGATTTAAATTATTTTAAAGAAACAACTTCTGAAATAAGATGTTGATAATTTCATTTGAACTTATTTCAAATGATGCGTTTTATGAGTTAGTTTCTTTTTTTCCTTTGTTTGAAAGGCATATCAAGCCTCGAGAGTTATGTAATACCAAATTTCAAGCGTATGACATTAAACTACATCTGATATTGAGACTCCAATGATGGAATTTGAGGAATATATATGAAATCTGTCCCGGAATAATAATACCTATGGGTGAAGTAAAAATTAAACAATTTTACTTTATGCAAACAAATGACGGATTTTAAATCGAATTATAAGTATTACATAGCAATAGATGAAACCATTTAACTACGTGTAAACAAATGAAGAATAAAAGAAACAGAATTGTTAGTGTCAAATAACAATACTTGAAATTATTTAACAGTGTAAAAAATAAATTGCAATACTTGAAACCATATAACTGTTAGTAAACAAATGAGTTTTGGCTCGTTTGAAAAGATTACCAACAAACTATTCGTTTACAAAGCGTATATATATATATATATATATATATATATATATATATATATATATATATATACGAGGATCATTAAATAAGTTTCCAGACATTTTTCGTATGGGCACTTTTATTAATATTACACTCATGAAACTCTAGTTCCCTTCGAAGTAATCTCCTCCGGTTGCAATGCACTTGTTGTACCGTTCCAACAACCTCTGGGAGGCCTCATGGAAGTCCTCTTGTGTGAGTGTGTCAAAGACCTTCGTCACAGCCTCTTTCATCTCCTCAATTGTCTCATAACGACAGCCTCTGAGCTTAGGGTATAACCAAAAGTCACAGGAAGCAAGGTCTGGAATATAGAGAGGCTGAGGAACTGTCTTGATGCCCATCTTGGTCAAATAGTCTGTGACAAGCATGGAATTGTGGACTGGTGTATTGTCCTGGTGGAAATGTCACTGACCCGATTTGAAGAGTGCTGGCCTCTTCCCTAGGAATCTCATGCTGAACTCCCGTAAAACCTCAACATAGTAACCCTAACCCTAACCCTTTGGACAATCAACTCTGGTGTATTGACTTCCTCTCACACCTCTCATCGTCCCTCGCAGACTCCTTGCCTTCCTTGAATCTCTTATGCCACTCAGAAACAGATGCTCGATTCATGCAAGATGGTCTAAAAGCAGTCTGAAGCATTCCATACGTTTCTGTGGGATTTTTCCAAGTTTAAAACAGAATTTTATTGCATATCGTTCTTCTAAAGTATCCTCACGTCCAGATTGCATTTTTGAAATTCACCAGCTGTGACAATCAGGTTTAGTAGGGTGTATTCCAATTGCTGCTGTAGCTGTTCATTTGAAGCTGAAATCATAAAAATTAGTCAGTCATCTCATACAATGTATAGCAATAAGATACTGAATTTTCAAGAGTCTACGACAATTTTAAATACCAGTACAAAAAATGTCTGGAAACTTATTGGAGGCACCACGTACATATATATATATATATATATATATATATATATATATATATATAGTATTTAGCATCAAATAACCTTCATAAAACCCAACCAACTTAAAATCAAAGCCATCCGCGAAGAAGAATAGAAGTATTACTATTTAATGCATATCTGGGGAATAAGGGAAATCATTGGTTTCCTAAGGATATTTGACCGAAAGTAAACGGAATAACACGAGTGGAGTTCGAACGCGCTTAGTACGGCGTTAGCAGTCTGGTGTGTTAACTAGTGAGATTCCCTTGTTTTATTAAGCTAATAAGAGTTTTTCACCGCCAAAAGAAATTTCTATTGGTATTCAATGAACTTGGTCGCGTCTTTTTGTTTGGTTTGATTTGGTGGGGTTGGGTTTTATGGCATATCAACCATTGCAGGTTATTTAACGCCAAATCCTGTTTATATATATATATATATATATATATATATATATATATATATGTGTGTGTGTGTGTGTGTGTGTGTGTGTGTGTGTGATTTGGAAGTAAACATTGGAAAGGAATCCGACAGTATGTAGAAAAATTGAAAAACAAAGTAAAGTAAAGAATTTGAGAAGCAAAGTCAACGTCAACCGTTTCGGTTTTAATGAACCTTCATCAGGACTTTACAATGGTGTTAACAAGTGTTTATAGAACAATGATGGATGTGCAATAAAATACAAAAATACAAAACTATTAATGTCGACTTTCCTTCACAAATATTTTTCACTTTTGGATTACTTTGTTTTTCAATTTCTCTCCATATATGATTTATAAAAACATTTTGTAGATAACATTATAAAACAAGCCTGGGCTCATTTTATTTGCGCACAGTTTAATGGTTTCAAGCATTTCTATCAAACACAAATAATTCTGTTCACTGTTAACCATTTGTATGCACACATTTAAATGGATATACATATGACTTGTAAGTGAACAGTTTGTCGGCAATTTCATTTTCAAACAAGTTAGAACCAACTTGTTTGCACACTAGTATTACTTTTGTTTCAGCACACTTAAATGGTTTCAATTATTGCTATCCAGCACTAATAATTCTAATCGATATCAATCATTTGTTTGCACTCAGGGAAGTGGTTACAAGTATTGCTATTTAACACTATTTATTCGATTCAACACTATTCATTCATTTGCACACAGTCAAATGGTTCAAAGTATTGCAATCTAATAACAATAATTCAATTTAGGCATACAGTAACAAAGTTTCAAGTATTGTTATTCAATACTAATAATTATGTTCAACATTCGTTTGCACACAGTTAATGATTCCAAGTATTTCTATGTATCAATAAAATTTCAATTAAGCATTAGTCATTTGTCTGCACACAGTTTAAATGGTCAAACAATTCTATTTGAGCCATAGAGATGTCCTTATCAGGTGCTACCACTTCAGATCAGAGTGGACCATGGAGCAACAGCAATGAAGAATGATTCCACTTTCCCTAAAGTTCCAGGGCTGAAGCCTCACCATCAGATATTTTGGTGTCATATCCAAGAAGTATTACTCCTTTGCAGAGATACAGTCAGTGTGTCATACAGCACCAGCCGATTGGGCTGTCGTTTTTGTTTTGTTTTGTTTTTTTTTGTTGTTAATATTTCCAGCTTAATCTTACCGTAACTAAATATCAAATAATGAAGAAAATCAACTCAACTTTTGCTTTTTTAATCATACATTAATTATCTACCAGACTGTTATCTGAATAATTTTCAATCTTTATATAATTTCTTTGCTTTGCTAGTACTAGCTGGTGGCCTTAACCGAGCGACAGCAAACCTCTTCATTTTTTTTTTGTATCTCTTCTTCATGTACTTCGAGGTAGCAGTTCTGTACTTTAGTCAATACGCCACCGAGACTTTTCCCAATTTATATCCGTACTCTTGTTGACCTCACCAAAGATATGATCTGGATGGTTTTGATCCAATCCATGTGAGAGTGGATCTGGGAATACTGGCAATGAAGGTATACTTCACACTCCCCAGATCCCCAGAAATAGAGCCTCGCTATCAGATGCAGTTTTGTCTCATACCAAGGTACTATTTACCAACCCCTCCGCTCGGGCAGGATATGACACAAGGTCAATTTTTAAGCGGAGTTTAACAGGTTTGAATTCAGAGTTTTTCTTTCTCCTAGACTAGTTGCCTAACCAAGGCTGAAGAACCTAGACTGTCCTACTCATACCAAGGTGACTTCTTTTTGTGTGGTGGGCGGGGGGGTCTGCAGGGGATAGAATCAACATATTCAAAGTCCTGCCGACAGGGCGTTACTAAGTCGTGTATTGTTGAAAACAAGATTGACATATATAGTAGTAAGACAGGCGAGTCACTGCGGTCGATTCTTCGTCTGTTAAAGAATCAGACTAATTTTGTGATCTATGGAATTGGCTCGATCGATAAGTAACGTAATTGCAATTGTTTTCGTATGCTCAAGAGAGATAGAACATTTTTCTACGAGGCAAAAGAATAAATATATCATCATCATCAACGACATCAAGGCGTGTCGACAGCAAGGATTTTCCCCTCTCTCTCTCTCTCTCTCTCTCTTTCTTGCCATCCGTCCCTACCATATATCGCTCTTAACAGGACTACATCCAGTGTCCGCGTGGAGTTGATAAATGTCAGTTTTTGATGATCAGCCAACACTGGCACATCCAGCCAACTGTCACGTCCTTACTTCACCAACAGCGGCCAACATGTTCTGTTCGTCTTACTTGCGAGATGGGATTTGAGAGGCTGTGAAGCTGCTGTTTTGTGAGGTGCTGCTTCCAGGAATTGTTCAAAACAACACTCAGCATCCTTGTGTGGTTCCCATCTAGCTTTTTCTTTAAGCGTTTCGTAAAAGTCTAAGTGGTGCAACCATACAACAGTACTGACATGGTTACAGTGTGGAAGAATTCCCCTTTCATTTATTTAGAGATCAGATTCCCATTAGGTCGATAACCTGTCGATAGTGGTTGATGCTTTCGCTTTGCGTGTGTCGATATATCATTAGGTAGATGAGCTATTGCTACCGAGGTATATGAACTAGTCTATAATTTCAGATGCTTGACTTTCAATGAGGAAATGGCGCCATCAATTAAAACACATGAACTCTTTTTGTATCTGAACTGTCGGAGAGACCAATACCTCTTGCTACCTGCTCCGGGCTCTGCAGCAGAAATTAGGCTTGAGCAAGTGTATTTGCAAGAAGCGCTAAAAATTTAACGCACTATTTATAGATATATAGAAGATATATTTATAGAAGATATATATATATATATATATATATATATTGGGAGAGAGAGAAAAAAATAGATAGATAGATAGATAGATAAGCATGTGTGTGTGTGTGTGTATTTATCAACCCCTCCATACGAGAAGGATTTGATACGAAGTCAATTTTATGCGGAGTTTAAATTCAGTTTTCTTTCTTCTAGATTAGTTGGCATACCAAGGTTAAAGAGCCCAGTCT
>OY757906.1:61293025-61533025 GCA_963585895.1 Sepioteuthis lessoniana | reverse complement strand
GTCTCAATATCAATCTTTCTAGCCAAATCGGTAAACACATTCCATTTCTTTGCAAAAAATAAAAAAATTCGTGAAAAAAAAGAAAAAAATATGTTTACCCCAGTACATAATGACGATTACATCTCTGATATTTTCTTTGACAACGTTTTCAAAAACAGAACGACTACAGTAAAGATAAAACCTCAGACATACACAGAATCGAAAAATGTTTCGAATGGGAAATTGGAAAACACGAAATATATCTAAAGCAATGAAAGGGAGAATGAAGACGAGGAATATAAGACAGTCAAATTTCGTTGGCTCAGAAAAAAGCGCGATGCGGCGCGTGATTTCATTTAAATTACTTGTTCGTTTATTTAATATTAGTGACGCATACTTTTCTTTCAGAAATTATCATTTTTTTTTTTTTCGGTGTCATATCAGAGTTGAGCTCCTTAAATGTCGGCCAGGTTTCAAGAGAATAAGCCAGTTTATTGAATAAATCCCTTTAAGAGTTCTCACATTACAAAATCGCAATCAGATACTTGCGTTGAATATTATCAATCTCTTTAGACTTTGACATAATGTTATTAAAACTAGATCACGTTGACCCCGATCAACATGTTTACACGTAATCAATATTAAGTAAACAATATTAAGTAAACAATTAATAAGAATGTGATCAACATGTTATGTTTATTGAATCTATTTTCATACCCTTAAGTTCACATAATTCTTGTACTCTCTTTAATATAGGCCTAATAAGTTGAGTGTTCGCCAATGGTCCAAGAAACTGGGGTTCAATCCCAGGTCGAGTCATACCAAAGACTCAAAAAATGGTACTTGAGGCCACCTTGCTTAACACTCAGCATTATAAGGTAAGGATCAAGGGTAAAGTGGTGCAATCCAGGGAATGGAGTAACGCCCTCCCCTACACCTTGGTGTAGTAGCTATTGGAAAGAGAGCCTTCGGGTCACACTCGACTAAAGTCGACACCTTTATATATATATATATATATATATATATATATATATATATATATATATATATAGTAAAGTAAAGTTGGCGACCTTTGACGTAGTGAAATGCTGAATTGGAATAATAATAATAATAATAATAATAATAATAATAATAATAATAATAATAATAATATTAACTGTCAAAAAAATATATAAAATTTTGTAGTCAGCAGAAAACTATTCAATCTCTTTGACTTACAAATTTAAAAGATATATATTTAATTTCTTATTTAACCTCGTTTCTAATTAAGAAATTATATCTATTCTTATCACTATCAATTTGCATCCCAAAGAAACCGGGTTGCATCTGAAATATATCCGAAAATGATTTCACGAGAGTGGAAGAAGTTGATAAAGAGACCTTATAATTGTCCATAACGGAATGATTGGAAAAGGATATCCACTTCTTTTTGAAATCTAGATATAAACATTTTTATACTTCATATAGGGAATAATATATATTTGTTGATTGTATTTCACATAGCACTAATACTCTTTGGAAAGGTATGAACCCAATTATTCTCTTTCCAGCTATGGACAAATAGTAGGCCAGACTGGGTTCTTCAGCCTTGGTTAGGTAACCAGACTAGGAGAAGGAAAACTCTGAATTCAAACCTGTTAAACTCCGCTTAAAATTGACCTTGTGTCACATCCTGCCCGTGCGAGGGGTTAGTAAATACATATAATATACTTGCCTCTGATATAATTTTCTTATTTGGTTTATTGATTATATTATAAATTATTCTAATTGATTACGTTCGTAAATCCGGGTCGTTGTTTGATTGTTTCAAACAAAAAGATTACAGCGTAATTTTTGGGTATATTTCTTGTTATGTTTAAAAAATAACATGAATTTCTTTAAAATAAAAATTGTTGTGTTTCAAATTGGTGTGTGATTAGTTCATTTAAATAAACCCCCTTTTATAAAGCATAGACATGCTTGTTTAAACATTTTCTTAGACATCTAAATGTTACTGCATGAACTTTTTTTAACAATTCTTATAGAGAAGAAGACATATCTGCCTCTGGTGTAGTTTTGTTCTCTGGTTTACTAATTGTATTTTTAATTATTTTGGATGCGCTTGTGACGACTTTAATGCCTCAGGTTTAAAAAAAAAGTTTCTTAATTATGTTTGCTGCTGGGCTTGTTGGCGGAATGGGGTATCTATTGAATTCGGTTTTGTTTGAATTATCTTATTTTGGTCTTTGTTTTGCGATTTTTGTTATATGCTTCCTCGTTCTAATAAAAAACAAAAAAAAAACGACTCTTTTCAACAGGATTTTCGTGACGTTCTCTGACTCGATTTCCTTTATCAATTTCATTCTTTTCTTCTTCCCTTTCTCTTTCTTTCTTTTTTTCATGTTTAGCGTTTTTCTTCTAATAAAATAACCACTAATTAGCCAAAAGTGGTCACAGACTGACACACATGTATGATAGGTGTGTGGTTACAAACATGCTTATCAATGAATAAATTATTATTTTACTCATTACGAGATTTTTTTACACTAGCTTTCACTGATGGTTTTCATTGACGTCTGAGTGACAGCAAGCTTCCTCAGATCTCTAGAATTCTTCTAAGTATTCAAGCTGAGCTATTGGTACATATATCAAATGGATTGGCAATGTCAAATAATCTTTACATTGCTATGTTGACCCAGTCAGCTGGGGTTAAAGAATACACTGACTGCTTCTCTGAAGAATGGTAAGACACCCCCCAACGGGTGTCCTCAATATGACACTATACAATCTGATGGTGAGGCTCCAGTAATGCAGAAGCTTTGGGGGATGCGGAGTACCCCTTCATTGCTTTGGTCCCAGGTCCACTCAGGCCCGGAGTGGTTGCACCCGATAGGGTCCTATCTATGGGTTAGATAGAACTAAACAGTGTACTTATGCTAAATTGAATTGTTTGAAATAGAACTGTCTTGACATTTAAACAGTGTACTTATGTTAAATTGAATTGTTTGAAATGGAATTGTTTTTATATCTAAACCGCGAACTTAAACTAAACTGAATTATTTAAAATAGAACTGTATGTATATATATATATATATATATATATATATATATATATATATATATATATATATATTATATATATATATATATATATATATATATATATATATATATGTATGTATGTATGTATAAATGGATTTGACATTAAATAACCTACAATGGTTGATATGCCATAAAACCAAACTAAACCAAACATTGCTACGCAAGATGATATGGAGGAAAATTACTCGGCACAGCAGCCTGTTGACCATAATGATTATGAGAGAGGAAATGGGCACTACCAAGTAACTTCAATTGCACTAAGAAATTCTATGAAGGAAAATTACTCAATATAGCATCCTAATGACCTCACAGATTATAGGAGAAGAAATGGTCAATGCCCGTACTGTCGTCTCTAGAAATGGAAATCCCTCCACTATGATCTCCGGTCAGCTTTTTGCAATTTCCAACGTTTTGTGAGTATTTTCGATCAACTAGACAGTATCTTATTCATCTTTGGAGGCTAGATATTTCTTATAACCCGCACCAAACTTTATTTATCTGAAATTTAAAAAAACAGTCGGGTTTCGATCCCAACTTGAAGCATCTCGTACATCTAGCCACATTGAGAGTTGTGATACAATGAAACAGTCAGTGGATGACAATACACACACACACACACATACATATTTATAAATTTATATATATATATATATATATATATAGAGAGAGAGAGAGAGAGAGAGAGAGAGATTTTTCACCAGCATATCAAAACACATAGGAATATGATTACTAACCCAGATAATATAATTTACCACAGAATTAACTTCCAATATCCAACAATTTTGCATATCAAAAACAACATTCACCAGCTCCCCATCAGTATGAAGGAATCGTTTTATTGTCATAATCAGCAACGACCCAATCTTGATCTCTTAGCTGGTGTAGATGCTTAGTTCAGTTCGTTTATGTTTATTCAGGTGTACAATCATTATAACCAAAATGCAATTTATCTATTTCCTTCCATTCCATTCCTTTCTTTTTTTTTTCCTTCCTTTCTTTCTAACTTTCTTTCTGTCTTTCCTTTAGACATACATTTTTTCCACTATCGGGAAAGTTCTAGAAAGTTCCACAATTTAATTAGCTGAGATAAATTCTGACTTTGCCCGAGGAAGCAACAAAATAAAAATCCCCAGCACACATTTTTTTTCTCCAAAATTACTGAAATCTGAACTATAACTTCACAGATTTATATCACGGTTTTTTTAACATGAAATATTAACCAAATATTTGTGCTTCCTTAAATAAACAAACATTTTTAAAGTAGAAAGCATATTTACTCAAGTAAGATTTACTACTACTACTATTGATAATAATAATAATAATAATAATAATAATAATAATAATAATAATAATAATAATAATGAAGGGATATACAAAAAAGAATAAAGAAAGAGTAATTACAGCAACCAGTAACAGCAAGATCAACGGAAATAACTAAAAGAGAAACAGTAAAACAACAAAATCTAGAAAACAAAAATAAGAAGAAAAACAAACTGAATGGAAAAATCAAGTGACAAGTCAAGGAAATTGCAGACAAGATGACTTAAACATGGCTGTAAAGAAGATACCCCAAAAGAGAAACTGAATTTCTTTTGATAGCAGAACAAGATAATCCCATTAAAACTAGTTACACCAAAGCAAAAATTGATAATACGCAGAAAAATACCAAGTGTAGGTTATATGATGATAGGGAAGAAATGGTTAATCACTTAATAAGCAAATGCAGTGAATTGCCACAAAAATGAATTCAAGAACAAGTATGACTGGGTAGGAAAGGTTATCCGCTAGGAAGTGTTCAAGAAACTGAAATTTGACCATACTAGCAAATAGTGTGCGCTATTCTCGAAAATGAAATGCATCAAATTTGATGAGATACAAACACAGTCAAGGCCAGAAAACTAGAACTAGTGTCAATTAACAAGAAGGAATGTGGTATTAATCAACGCAGAAGTCAGTATTTTCTTATCCAAGTAGTTGTACAGTGTCGTCAAATAACTAACAATGAATAATCATAGCATCCAGTTACTATACTTAATGCTAATTAATTATAGTTAACGAGAAGGAAAGAATTTTTCAATGGTGGACATCACTGTTCCAGAGGGAAACTAAAGAAAAGCGAAAAACCGATAAATACTTCGACCAAAACCTGCTATTAAAAAAAACAATGGAACATGACAGTGACAGGGATACTAATCATTGTTGGGGCACTTGGAACAATAAAAAAATCTGGAAAAAAAAGAACAGATGATCCGGGTCAGGGTTGGGACGGTCCAGACTATAGCACTGTTGAGATCGACTGTGATGAGCCGGGGAGAATAGAGGAAACTTGGACAGAGGAGACTCAGATTCCAATAAAAGTCACCAGAAGATATTGCAATCATTGATCATAATCATAATCTTCACTACCTATTTATTTGGCGTAGATGCCTACTTCAACTAGTTTGTGTATATTCAGGTGTACAATGATGATTCCCCAAATGCAATTTATTTCCTTACTTCCTTTCCTTTCTTTCTTATTTTTTTTCTTTCAGACATACATTTTTTTCTCTGTTAGGAAAGTTCCAGAAAGTTCAATCAATCAATCTGCAGTTATTTCTTCCACACCGTCTCTCTCTCTCTCTCTCTCTATATATATATATATATATATATATAGGTAAGATTTGGAATAAAATCTGGCAGCATGAGAAAAAGAAAACAATACGCTTCTTTTCTTTGGTTTTTTGTTTCCTTATTTCTTCAGATATCCTGAAGGCTTCATCTTTGCCATTAAAATTTCATTTCTGACTTTGTTATCCTCATAACTAAATATGTCAATTTAATTTTCTGTGTTGTCATACTTTTCTCATATATATATATATATATATATATATATATAAGAAAAGTATCATGTAATCATATATATACATATATGATTATTCAATATCGTCCGCTAAAATCTAGAAAAATACGTTTAATTTCGCAAGATTTAGTTGTAAAATTTTGCTATTTCAACAATAAATCTTGGAAAAGTTACTCTTTGATTTAATAAAGTAAAATAGATAAAATATAGACATTTAAACTATATCAACAAAACGTTTAGTTTCAGAGGCTTCAGAAGTAATTAAGGCCTTATCTGATGGCATAAGATTTTCACAAGAATGTGTTTTAGCCTTGCTTTAAATTTATAAACAGTGTTAGGAGCTCCGCACCTTAATTGTTTAGTCGACAGGGAAAACTTTTTGGTAAACACACACACAAACACACACACACACACACACACACACACACATATATATATATATATATATATGTGTGTGTGTGTGTGTGTGTGTGTGTGTGTGTGTGTGTATATTGAGTATATATATACGTATGTATGTTTCGCTGCATTATCGGATGCCTATGTTTTGTAGATGTTTGTACCAGCGTTTGTGCATCTATCCAAACTAACAATCATTTTAACAGACGCTCATGCGCACGACCGGTTTCCGTTGATCTGTGTACACTTATTATTATGTATTGCAAATAGGCTTAGTTCAGCACGAAACTTTTGCCTTGCAATACAGAGTTAGTCTCTCTTGCTCACTTTCATCGATATGAATGTCTCAATATGTTTATCTGTCAGAATGTCCACTTGCTGCTTGACCGACTCATTATCTCGTAGACACTCCACCCACAGGTTTTTTTTTCTCCTCACATTTTTAATGTCGTTCCTGTTCCTTCATTTAATTGTCCTGGTTTTCTATCCGTTATCGGTTACTCTTTCTTTTTTTTCTGTTAATCTGGAACGTCTATTTTTCTATCTTTTTTCGCATTTATTTGTTGCCCCTATAGACACATATGTTCGTGCACGCACTCACGCACATCAAGTTATGCTGATAACACGGAGTTCCTTGATACTCTCGCTCGCCATCTGTCCCGATTATCCATCACTCTTAGCAGGCCTTCTAGACTACATCCAATGTCCACACAGAATTGATATATGTAAATCATAACTAGTCGACCAACACTGGCACATCCATGTGTAGGGGTTCATAAAAGAATGTCACTTATGAGTTCATCCTTGCTTCACCAGCAGTGTCCAGCATGTCTGGTTCGTTTAACTTGGATGGTTTGTGAGATGGAAAGTAAATTGCTGTACCACTTCAGTTTTAAGGGGTGTTGCTTCCTGGATTTGTTCGCAACAGCACGTGGCATTTTTGTGTAGTTCCCATTAAGCTTAGTAGTCACAGCTTGGAAGAAACCTTCGCCCAGTCGGCCGGAGCTGTAGAATACACCGACTGCTTCTCTGCAGAGGGGTAATATCCCCCCAACGAGTGTCCTGGATACAACACAAAACAATCTGATGGTGAGATTCCAGCAATGCTGGAGCTTTGGGGAATGCAGAGTATCCCTCTATTGTCATCGCTCCCAGGTCCACTCTGGCCCGGAGTGGTAGCTTCTGATAAGGGTCCTATCTATGGGTTAAATAGAACTAAACAGTGTTTCCTTCACTATACTGATTTTTGCATTTAAACTGCGTATTTTTGCTAAATTGAATAGTTTAAAATAGAACTGTTTTGACATTGGAACTGCGTACTAGTGCTGAACTGAATTGCTCGAAATAGAACTGTTTTGACGTTTAAACTGTGTACTTGTGCTGAACTGAATTATCTGAAATAAAACTGTTTGACGTTTAACTCTGTGTATTGCCCAGTCGGCTGGAGCTATAGAATACACTGACTGCACCTCTGCAGAGGGGGTAAGACCCCCTGCCATCGAGTGTCCTGGATATGACACTAAACAATCTGGTGGTGAGGTTCCAGCAGTGCTGGAGCTTTGGGGAATGCAGAGTACCCCTTCATTGCCATCGCTTCAAGGTCCACTCTGGCCCGGAGTGTTAGCACCTGATAGGGCCCTATGTATGAGTTAAATAGAACTAACAGCATACTTATGCTAAAATGAATTGTTTGAGTAAAACTGAATAGCTTGAAATAGAAATGTTTTTGCGATTAAACTCCACTTACATTTAAAATGCTTATGCTTAACTGAATTATTCGAAATAGAACTGCTTTTTGACATTAAAACTGTATTTACACAACTGAATTGTTACATATATCAACTTGAATAGTTTGAAATAGAAATGTTTTTGACAATTAAACTGTGTACTTATGCTAAACTGAATTATTTGAAATTGAACTGATTATTTACATAGGGATGGATTTGGCGTTAAATATCCTACAAAGGTTGATATGCCATAAAACCCAACAACCCAAACCAAACCTAAACTGTATAGCTCGAAAGAGAAATGTTTTTCACAATTAAACTGTACTTACATTTAAATTGCGTGCTAATGCTAAACTGAATTATGTGAAATTGAACTGTTTTTGACATTGAAACTATACTTACACTAAACTGAATTGTTATATATAACTGCTTGAATTGTTCGAAATGGAAATATTTGTTACAATTAAACTGTGTACTCATGCTAAACTGAATTGTTCTAAATAGAACTGATTATTTACATAAAAATGGATTTGGCGTTAAATAACCTACAAAGGTTGATATGCTATAAAACCCAACAAACCAAACCAAACCTAGGAAGAAACCTCGTTTGATTTTATCTGAGAGATGAGATTTCCATATGATCAATCACGTGTCTATAGAAGTCCTTGCCTTCTCTAGGCACATGTTGACATAGCTTTTCAGTAGTGTGTGAACTGGTCTACTAATTTCAATGATTTGTCATATTGGAGATGGCTCCTTGTTTAAAACTCTTAAACTGTATTTTATTTGCGTTCACGTCGAGGCCAATGCCTTCTGCTGCTGCTTGATCCTGACTATGCAGTAGGTATTCGACTTGGGTATTTGCAGGATTGAGTCAATTGGTTAGGAAAGCCGAAAGAACAAAGTATTTTTAAATAGACACACATGAGTCTCGGTTCGTACGCGGCTCTCCACTATGAAATGACCATATGTCACATCCTGACATGGTGGGAAGAAATTTTAGTACTACACATGGATATTCGTTGCATCTATTATAGCATATCAATTCTCTTAAAAACCTTTTTTTTTTTCTACTATGTAAAATACCTATCAGGACATACAAATGACTCAGGGCCAAATGTAAATTATGTTCAGTAAATAACTCTAAGTAAATACATAATTATTAACGACTGTTCTTGCTGGCCTTAAAAAACACAGTGGACTCAATTGACTGTTTCGTGGACTTTTTGATTTAGAATTATGAATTTGTCAAAAAATAAAAACTATTCAATGGACATACGTTTATGAGCCAAAATCTCTCCAGGAATCTATTTATGACTGCGAAATACCTCGATGTTGCAAAAAGATTTAAGATTTATTAAACTTTTGATGCACACGTAAAAGAGCAAAAAATGTAATTACACCTAAAACCAGACTTTGGAGGAATATTAATAGCTCCTGACAGTCTCAGATTAAATTAAATGAATACACATAATTTGATTTGGATATTTGCTTCTCATAGGGGAATTATCACATGTCATGTATTTGATATTTATACTTTGAAACCTTTTTTGGTGACAAAAAAATTAGCAATTTAAAGAAAATTTTAATTATGGATGTTTTCCAAAAAACCGAGGCAGAACTAAATAAAACTACTTTAAAGGTTGTCATTTTAGAATATATCCATCTATATAGTTTGTTCGAGCTTGATGTTTTGATGATATTTCCAGATATACAGAAATATTTTGGTGTTATTTACCCACAAAATAGGTATTTTTAAAAGGTGTAACCTTAACATCTGGTTATAAAAAGTGAAATTTTACAGAAGAAATCATAAAATATATTTGTAAACATTTCAGTCCAAAACACCAGTACATTTTTGGAAGCCATAAAGGTATTTAGCGATAGTTTTTAATGTTTTTTTAGGATCACGTTTACAACTGTATTAAAAAGCATAAATTTTATCTGAAAATAAGGAACCATATTTTCATTATGGATTTTTTCCAAATAGCCGATGTAGAAATGGATTAATTCATTTTAAATATATAGCACGTAGTTCCTTGTTTTAGAATATCTATATGAATATTTTGTTCTACCTCGGTATTTTAATATTTCCTCTTATGCAGAAAATATTTCGGTTTTTGACAAAAAAAATGGTGTTTTCGAGAGGTGTTACAGCAAAATCTGGTTATAAAAAGTAAAATTTTACTGAAATTGCCAGAGAAATATATTACTAAATCTATCAATCAAACAAATAAAATATTTCGGTAAACCATAGGTTTTTGGTTTTTTTTTAGATTAGCATATACCTGAGCTGGAAAGTTATTTTTAAGATTTCACAACAGTTTCGATGCAAAATTAGTACGAATAAATTTTACCATTAAATTTTCAATAAAACTGTGAACTTCAAAACACGCTAACTTTTCAACAAAAAAAAGAATGATAGAAATGAAATTTTGAAAAAACCCTACGTTTGCCCAACAATTCATGATTTAGAATATGCACTAGTAATCTTCAAAATTGCCAATATCTGGCCCAAACCCACAGTGAAAAAGCAGTACTGTTGGGATCTTAGACAAAAGTCGTTGATAAAGTCACGTGTGTGATTACCTAGAAAGGCCGATCGATGTTTCTTAAAGTTCAATTTTGTGCTCAGCACGGCTTGTGCTTATCGCACGAATGCAAATAGGTGATGCTTTCTTAACGTTTATGGTACCACTTAAATGGCGATATAAGTTCTTAGCAGAAAGCGACAATAAAAAGAAAAGATAATGTAGGAATAGAAGCGGCTACTCTTCCAACACCGACGACACTGACATCTACAATTTCAATTCGAGCGTCTGACGTAATGTCATGGTTCGTGGGTTAGGCTAGCGGGTTATTATTTGGGAGGTCAAGTCACACTAAGTGTCCCTGTAATTTTCGCCTTACACCACATTATATTAGCAAATTACTAAAATAATAATAATAATAATAATAATCTCATACGAGATTACCTGAACGTGGCTACAAAAGGGAAACCTTAAGAGAGAAACTGAATCTCTTCTGATAGCAGCACAAAACAACGCCACAAGAACCAATTATGTCGAAGCGATAATAGACAATTCGCCACAGAATAGCAAGTGTAGGTTACATGGTGATAGAGAGGAAAGCATTTATCATCTAATAAGTAGCTTATTATATATTGATCGACCAGTATACTGAGAAGTATCTCACAGCGTAATGTAGTTTACTTGGCAGTACCTGTCTCCTCTCTCTCGTATTTGCAGTCAACACTCTGATATACTGAGTAATTTCCTTTTAGATTATCTCGCATAACAATGCAAAGATCATTTGGTAGTTCCAATCTAACTAAATATATGTACCAATTGCTCAGCTAGAAGAGTCCTGGAGACCTAAGGATACTTGCTGCCACTCAGACTCCAGTGAAAAACTATCAGCTAATGTTGATGTGAAAAAATCGCAATAACAGTAATTATAATAGTGAAGCAACTTTATGTATATGGATGATGGAAATATATTTGCTTATTATATATAGTTATTGTTATAAACTAGCGGAAAAGGGAGTAGGTGATTCACCAAGAATTACGCATTACACTGAAATTTGACCATACAACCAAATGATACATGCACAAACTGAAATTCGTCCTAGCGAATGAAACGCAAAAAATTCACTGGGATTTTGAGACACAAACAGATCACGTAATCCCAGTCAGAAGACCAGAATTGATGGTTATTAACAAAAAAAGATAACCTGTCGTACAATGGACTTTTTCGTCCATGCAGATTGCCGAATGAAAATCAAAGAAGGCATTAAGAGAGACACGTACTTGAACCTTACCAAAGAACTAAGAAAGCTGTAGAACATGTGAGTGACGAGGATACTAATTGTAATTGGAGCGCTTGGAACTGTACCCAAAAGCTTTAAAAAGGAGATGGAAAAGTTGGAAATCGGAAGACGAATCAAGACTATCCAAACTTCAGCATTGCTGAGACCAGTGAGGAGACTGGAAAGGGCACTAGAAACCTGAGGATACTTGCCGTCACTCAGACACCAGTGAAAGACCATTAGCCAACCCTGGTGTGAAAAACTCGCAAAAAGTATAATAATAATAAGGTGCCCGTGGTGTAATATTTATCGTCGTAGGAAATGGATACGGTGACACGAGTTCAAATCCTTGACGAGACTGATTGCATTTCACATAGCACTAATACCCTTGGGAAAGGTATGAATCCAATTATTCTCCCTCCAGCTATGGGTAAATAGTAGGGCAGACTTGGTTCTTCAGTCTTGGTGAGGCAACTTGGAGAAGGAAAACTCTGAATTCAAACCTGTTAAACTCCGCTTAAAAATTGAACTTGTGTCATATCCTGCTCGAGCGGAGGGGTTGGTAAATAATAATAATAATAATAATAATAATAATAAGAAGAAGAAGAAGAAGAAGAAGAAGAAGAAGAAGAAGAAGAAGAAGAAGAAGAAGAAGAAGAATGAAACTGGCGTCAAGTGAGAGCTGGTGTGAAAATCACGCAGAGTGAAAAATAATAATAATTTTACCGTTCTAGCATACAACGGTGTGAAAATAAAAGAAAGCAAAAAGACAAATTCACAGACCTTGACAGAGAGCTAAAAAAAAAAGCAGTGGAATATGAAAATTACTGATACTAATTGTATCTCTCAGACTTCAGTAGAAAACTAGCAGTTCGAACTCGTGTGAAAAACTCTCAAATACTAAAAAGAATTTTAATTAACAAAATTGAAAATGTAATAATAATAATAATAATAATACCACACGAGAAGACATGAACGAGGCAAGTAAAGGGAAACTTTAAGACAGAAACGTAATCTCTTCTAATCGCAACTCAAAACAACGCCATAAGGACCAATTATATTAAAGCGAAAATTGATAATACCCAACAGCAAAAGTGGTTTATGTGGTGAGACAAAACCATTAATCAAAGAGACAAAACTATTAATCATATGATAAGTGAATTTTGCAAACTAGCACAAAAGGGAGTATAAGACTAGACACGACTGGGTGGGACAGAGAATTATGCAATAAATTGAAATTTGACCCTACTACCAAATGATACATGCATAAACTAGAATCCATTCTGGAGAATGAGACGCACAAAATTCTCTGGGATTTTGAGATGCAAACAGATCATCTATTCCGGCCAGAAGACAAGAAATAGTTATAATTACAATTATTAAATCGAGACCATCCAAACTACATTATTAAGATCGACCAGTATACTGAGAAGTATCGCACAGAGTAATGTAGTTTACTAGGCAGTACCTGTCTCCTCTTTCTCATAATCTTTGTGGTCAACACTGATATGTAGAGTAATTTCCTTTCACACCATCTCGCATAGCAATACAAAGATTATTTGGGAGTTCCAATCCAAGTAAGTATGTATACCAATAGCTCAGCTAGAAGAGTCCTGGAGACCTGAAAATACCTGCTGTCACTCAGATTCCAGTGAAAGACTATCAGCTAATGTTGATGTGAAAAAAGTTCAATAATAATAAAAATAATAATAGTGAAGAAACTTTATGTATATGGATAATGTAAAGATGCTTGCCAAAAAATAAAAAGAACTAGAAAACCTTTTACAAATTATCAGAATATTCAGGATATATGAATGGAATGTGGCATTGAAAAACGTGCAAGGCTGATAATGAAAATGGGAAAAAAGAAGAAATAGAATAACGATATCTGGAAAGTATAAGAACACTGGTGGAAAAAGAAAATTACAAGTGCCTAGGAAATTTGGAAGTGGACATCATCAAATAGAGAGGAAAGAAAAATTCAAAACAGAATTACCTCAGAAGAACAAGAAAACTTCTCGAAGACAAACCCAGCAGCAAAAACCTCATCAAAGGGCTACATGTAAGATTCTCTGTACCATTCATAAAGTGAACAAAGCAGAAACTCAGATAAATGGACCGAAAGACAAGGAAATTGATGACAATACACAAGGCCTTATACACAAAACATACAATATGTGTCAAGAAAAGAAGGGCAGCAAAGTCCATAATTCAGCAAGTTCTCTTTGTTGTTATTGTTGATTATTACTATGTCTGATCGTCTAGCCGAGGATAGGTATTCCGTTTCTATCTCAATATCTTAAAGGAGTTTGGGCATCTCATTCACATGGACAGATTCTGGGTTGTGTATATACTATTTGTTCGTATGGTCAAAATTTAATTTCTTGCACAACTCCCAGCGGATCCCCTTGGCCAACCAGTCGTGTCTAGTCTTATACACTTTCTGTGCAGCATTCGCTTATTATGTAATTGGTTGTTTCGTCTTTATCACCACATAACCTACATCAGCTGTTTTGTTTAGTCTTATCTATTCTTGCTTTGAGTTGATGCGTCCTTATGGAGTTGTTTTGAGCTGCTATTAAAAGAGATTCAGTTTCTCTCTTAAGGTTTTTCTTTTTTAGCTACGTCCACGTTTTCTCGTGTGAGATGTTGCTTATTAGTCGCTTAAAATGTCCATAGAGTTGTTTTTCTTCCCATTTTTGTTTTCTGGTTATTCCTGTTTTGTTGATCTTCGTGTTTATCTATCTCTTTCTTGATTATACCCCGGGCTTCCACTATTACTGGTACGGTGGTAGTTTTAAATGTGTCATATATTATTATGATTATCACTATTATTATTATTATTCAAAAAATCTATACGGATACAAAACACATATACAGGCATACATACGTGAGTGTATGTGGGAGATGTCAAATATTTTAAAGCACATTATATGACAAACTGCTAAAGACAGACTTGGTGAGATATAAGTGATTTAATCATATTACTAAGTGAAGCCATTTGTACTTTGAGGCTGCGCGAATTCTAGTTATGGAGGTGACAGATATATTAGTGGTAAATAGTAAGGAAAACGAGAAACAGAAAAAGCATATTGTAGCTATGCTACGATATTTATAGAACTTAGTCTCGTCCATTCACGTGATTCTCTGAGACACTTTGCTTCTAATTCTATACATATATGTGTACGTCGTTGCTTGCAAAAAGTGTGGTAAGTATTGAATTTTACCAAACAAGAATATAGGTGGATTATAAACAGATAAATAGATAGATAGGTCTAAGAAAAATAAATAATTATAATTAACAAGCTGAAAGAAATAAGGTAAAGAAAAAAGGTAAAGAAAAAAGTAATGAATTAATGAATTGAGACGAAAACTGTATGAACATAGAGAGATAGATAAGGAAATTATTACTATCAACGGACAGACAGAAAGAAAGAAAGAAACGAAACGAAACGAAACGAAAAAGAAAAAGAAAAGGAAAAGAAAAAGCAATAATTAATTAAGGAAAAAGAATTGAGACAGAAAAATTAAGATAGATAGATAGATAGATAGATAGGGAAATTATTACCATCAACAGAAAGAAAGAAAGAAAGAAAGAAAGAACTGAGAAATGAAAAAGATATCAATGGACTGACAAGTTTGCCTCCATCCAGCCTACAGTAGGCGGGAAAGACCCCCCCAAAAAAAACAGGTCTTCTCGATATAACACTAAACTGCATCTGATGGTGAGGCTCCAGTTCTGGAGATCTGGAAGTGTGGAGTACCTCTTGATTGCCATTATACTCTGGTCCACTCTGAGCCAGAGTGTTAATGTTGTATACAGGGAAGAACGGACAACAACTCTTATGTATAAACATATAATCTGCTTCTTTTCTTCTTTTATTACCAAATGTACGAAATAGCAGAGAAAAGAGAGGGTCGATGGCTGAGTTTGCACACACACAGGGGCGAGATATGATTCTACAGTGAACTACTTCATTTTGCTTTCACGAGACTGGTATACGTCAAACTCAAAACATTTAATCACCTTAGCTTCTACACTTTTCTTGACTTAAAGGACTTCTCAAGGTATGCATCTTCTTTCTTTTAGGATCCTACCTGTTTTCGACCAAAGCGAGTCTGTTTCTTTACAGTTCTTGTTTTCGCGTACAAGGCCATATCAAGGCCAAATCACCTCTAGTTTCAACTCACTTCCCTACTTCTGCGAGTCTGGCATTATCTTGAGGCATTTAATCCTCTTAATTTCCACCCTCTTCTCTGCTTTCCCGTGTCTAGTACAACTCAGGGCTTTCTTTACCTGTCAACCCTGGGCAGTCAGGCGCAAGGCCAGCACCAAAAGTGGCGTGACATTAAGTGACTCTCCTGCCAGTTCCTTCGTTTTCTCTGTGTCGAAAATCTTCAGTAGTTATATAATTTTCCGGACACCCACGCAGTTTTTGTGGTCACACTTCCCTCCGGCATGCTACCCACGCAATTCACGTGGCATTTCCGCTGTGTTTGTCTACCTTAGAACACAGGTACACATCCTGTGATACCCTACCCCACACAATACACGCAGCATGTCAAAGTCAATATCCAACAGTAATACCTGTTTGGGTCCCATCAATGGGTCATATAGAACTGTTTAAGAATTAACCGTATTTGATAGGACTGCGTGCAAAAATAACTCTTTGAAACAACAATAATGAAAATGAAATTTGATGCACTTCAGAATCATATTTGGAGCACCACTTTTTGGGCGGGAATAGATGTCTCACTCTTCTACAAATGATACTGTCAATCTATACTTCTCCTTGCCAACAAGGCTTATAATGGTATAAAATAAAGACCTGAAATGTACGCTTTTGCAATAGATTGATGATATATAGAATAGACGACTCTAGTTGCTCTGTTACGTTCACTTTAGGGTAAATACACTTTTCTTAGTCAACATATTTCATTTGTTAACGACTACGTTACCAAAAAAGAAGCGATGATAACAAATTGTGTGTTTATATCTCTTTAATGAAATCCAATGAATAACTCAAGGAAAAAAACATTTTTCTTCATCTTTATTTTGACTTCACTGGGTTTTTTGTGGGGGGTGAATTTTACTCCTTTTTTTAAAAAAAAAAGGCCGACTGGTACCTAACACCATTAAAGAACACCTCCCAGTGCATCTACGATATGAATTTCTCGAGCTTTGAATACAGCCTCATTTCAATTGACATTTACACTTTTTTCGAATTTCATTACGATTGACAAAACTGTCAAGAGGTGTCGGCAATGTCGGACATTGCAGGGTTTATTAGTTAACAACTGTTGACGTTAATTAAATCGAAACATAGCCGCGCAAAATAAGAATGAAATATTAAAGAACTTGTGACTATTGTAAATTTCAATCACAGACAGTCTGCATCGGAATGTTGTTAACTTGTTCAGACAGCGTTTCACGTTTAATTGATTGCTATTGTATTATATAACCACAAAAATAAATGGCGGAATATAGTAAGTTACCTTGGTAACAACATATTAAACATAGAAAAGAATTTACATGAACTAACAACTTATTATGATTGCTATTATCCTTATTACAATTGACTATGTCGATACTATTGGGACTATTGATGATATTTTTCTTGATACCGGTTCCTAACTCAAATACATGTATGAGTATACATTTACCCAACCCTTCCACCACTGGCAGGATGCGACACATGGTCCATTTTTCAGTGGATAATGCTGGTTGGAATTCAGAGTTTTCTTTCTCCAAGACTGGTTGCCTAACCAACGATAAAGAACCAAGTCTGCCCTTCAATCAACTCATAGATGAGAAGAATAAATGCATTTATGCCTTTTCCAAAATTATTAATGTGAAGTGAAATGTAAGCAAGCTCGCCAGGGTTTGAACTCAGGTTACCAGTTCCATTTCGTATGAAAATAAGTTACACTAAGTGCACCTTAGTATGACGTTAGACTGCATCCGATAGTAAGACTCCAGTTCTGAAGCTTTTGGGTGGATAAATTCACTACTTCATTACTATTACGCTCCGGTTCTTGAATTAGCATAACTTGTCAGAAGTGGAGATTCTATGACGACGTGGCTAAAGTGCTGAACTGCATTATCGTTGTAAACGAGTTCGAATTCCAGTTAAGGTATTTCGTTATCTTTCAGACAAATACCCTTGGGAAAAGCATGAATCCACTTATCCCAAAAGCTATGAGATAAATAGTACGACTACTGTACTTCTATACGGATAATTTTGGCATTAGATAACCCACAAAGGTTAATATCCCATTAAATGAAGAAACCAAGAAGTCAAGTACCAGTCAGAATACCATTTATATATTATAAATTCTAAAATGATTCCGAACTGCATTAAGCCCAGTCGGCTATAAAATACACCGACTGCATCTCTGCAGAGGGGAAAAAACCCCACCCTAACGAGTGTCCTATATATGACACAAAACAATCTAAAGGTGAGGTTCCAGTAATTGCCATCGCTCCCTGGTCCACTCTGGTACGGAGTGGTAGCATCTGGTAGGGTCTGATTTATGGGTCAAAGAGAACTGCTTGATATTTAAACTGAGTACAAACAAATGACATATGCAAAATTGAATAGTTAGAATCACGGCTTTAGATAAACTGTGCAGATGCACAGTTTATCTAAAGCCGTGATTCTAACTATTCAATTTTGCGCTGTCGTATCTCTTTTAATGTCCTTCACGTCCACAAATCTAACAGGTGAGATGAATTTTCTGTTTAGGAAACAAGAAAATTGTCATAAGTATAAAAACAAGGCTTAACTTAGGCGTGTGGTATTCGGTAAGGCTCGAAATCAAAATACGAACAAGTGGCCGTATATCTAAGCTATTCGTATTTGCCAATAGATAGATAGATAGATAGATTACTCTGTTGCAAAGCAGTAATTCATGAAGAGAAGTGTAAAATAACTATCTCTTAACTTAATATGCCGGTGGTAATTTACTAAACTTTTTGCTTAGATGTGGCACAAGGCCATATGAAAGGGGCACCCAATGAGACTCGAACTCACTCGTGTAGGTTTGCTAGTCGAGCTTGCTAACCATTACACCACCAGAGGCGCCTTATAATTTACGAAGCTCTTTGCTTCAATGTGGCACAAGGCCGATTGAATGGGGCACTCAATGAGACTCGAACTTACTCTTGCAGGTTTGCTAGTCAAGCTTGCTAACCATTACACTACCCGAGGTGCCCTAACTTAATATGCCGGTGCATATTAACACTTTCACGATAGCAATCGTTTACACACACACACACACACACATATATATATATATATATATATATGTTGAATGATTGTGGTGAATCTGACTGTATAATAGATATATCTGAAAGGTGGGATAAATCAAACACTTAACACAGGTTTCGTAGGTGCGATATTTTATTCTTTTATTCCAAGCCTGAATATTATTGAACCTGAAAAAGTTATTGGAATAAAAGAAAGAAATATCGTGCCTACTTAACCTATTCTATTTCTATCATATATATATATATGTGTGTGTGTGTGTGTGTGTGTGTGTGTGTGTGTGTGTGTGTGTGTGTGTATAATATCAAAATTATGGACACAATAAGTCCATTAAGATTAATTTGTTTTCCAATCTTTTGATAGTCATGTGGTAAAAGTGGCCTGTCTTGTGTTCATATAGTGTGAGCTTTAGTCACATGGTATAGTGTTATTGCACGAGACATTTACGCGATAAGATAACGTGGTAAGGTGTTACACGTGATATTTAAACGAGGAATATTTTTTCCTCTTCTGGCAATCTAAAATAGAGGAGAAAAAATTATGGGATTAAACAGAATCAGATGGTAGATGACATGTGTTTATATGTCTTATTAATATCTAAGAGTTGACATAGCAAGTAGACACACCAATAAATTTGTAGACATATCAACAATTTCTCTTATATCATCTACCACCTGACCCTGATTTAGTCTCCTCTATTTTAGACAACTTAAGAACAAAATGTTCCGTCGTTTGAATGTCACGTTTTCTAACACCTTATTCTTTTGTGTAAATGTCTTACGCAGAAATAGCATATTACGAGACTAAACCTCACACTATATAGACGCTGGACTTGCCAATTTTACAAGACGTTCGTTTGGGATTAACACATAAAACTTGATAGTTAACTGACTTCCCACCAAGTCAGGCTGTGCTACAAGGTCATTTTATCGTGGGGGGAATAAACGAATAGATAATCATGCGCAGCTGTCTCAAAAGATGCTTGGTCCCATCGGTATTCCACATATTGGGACGCATCAAGTACCAAGCTAAGTCAGCCCTTCGAAGCAGGTATTGCCGGGGGGAAACCCCCCCACACACACACACACACACGCACTCAGGAACCAAGCGATTCAGTTTAACAACATCAACCCGGCACGAATGCCAAGCAGGACGCGTGCAGAAAACAACACAAAAACTTTAGTAACGGACTTATCTTCGTATTTTTGGTATTTATTGGTTCATACCTGCTCTGTAATAATAGTACCGAGCACTCTTTTCAGGCAAAAAACTTTCTTATTAGCTGTTCTTCTATCTTTCTGAATTAGTGGTATTTGTCTCTGCCTCCCACTAGACAGAACTTGTCACAAGGTCAATGACTTGAAGGTTGTCTTAAAGTGGGAGTTAAGGGAAGGGAATGTCGGCCTCGAGCCGAGGCTCAAATCCTGCTAGTCATCGGTTCACTTCCTGCAACGTGAGCCCGATGAGCCTAGCTGAACTTAGACCCAAACATGGGACCTGGCACGGATGCCTGTTTATAGCTTGAACTGGACAACGAGGTCCAGTGCTATTCTTGCTCGTCAATGACCGCCTTCGTGACCAAAAGGCCGAGAAGCGATGATATTTGTCACAGCCTCCCACCATACAGGACTTGACACAAGGTCAAAAGCCTGAAGGCCGATTAAAGTGGGGATAAAGGGGAGGGGGAGGTCGGGAACGAGCCAAGACTCGAACCCTGCTAGTCATTGACCCACTAAGTGCAATGTGGATCTAATGAGTCAAGCCGTATCACGGACCTAAATCTAGGTCCGGGCACGTATGCCAGAATATAGCTTGAACTATACCGTGAGGTCTAGTGCTATACAAGACGTGCATAAGGATCTGAAAAGCAGCTCGCCCACCCGAAGGTTGCCCAGCCGAAGCTGGGGACCTATTCGGCCCCGAGTCTGCTCTTGGTTTCGATCGCCCATCCGGCTCGAATGTCAGACGGCCCAGCCAAAAGGCCGAGAAGCGATCTTTCTATTTGTGTGTGTGTGTGTGTGTGCACGCGCGCGCTCTATACTTATGTAGATATATGCATATGTACTTCAAATTACAGACGTGTGACAATAAATGCCACTGATACGTGCTACCGTTGCGATTCACTTTGTCATTTGAGGCAGAATTCAATGTCCGCTAGAGAAATAGAATTATGATATTATTTATTGATGTTTTGATATCCCCTCTCTTTTAGGAGAACGCCGTATGAAATCAATAGACGACGCTTGTATAAATCAATTGCCATCGCAGTCTTTCCCAATCTTATCCAAGCAGAACTGTCAGCGGGCAGCTCGGCTTGTATCTCACTATACACAGCTAGGAATTCATACAGATATTGGGCACAAGAAAGTACACTGACAGGAAACAAAATTGCAATACCCTGAAAATATATTTGTGTTGGGGCTTAAAATATGCCGGCTGATTCTTCTGAAGAGGAGAGCTAACCGTTTAAATACGCTTACAAATCAAATCTTTTCATTCCCCTCGACATGCAGTGATGATGTTTTGTTCCTTAGCTATAGTCACCTACACATACAGAAATAAAATAATGTTGCGAAAAATTAAGATACACCTACGAATTTGCATCCGGTTAAACAACGCGCTGCGTTTGTAACTTCACATAAACCCATACATATACACATTAATACGCAACTATAACCGAAATAAGCATACGCCCACACCCACACACACTCACACACTTACAACCACACGTAAGGAATCATACAAAATTCCAACGGTTTTTTTACTGTATTTTTTCGATTTTCGATTCATTTCATTTTCTTAACTGCCTGAAGATTGTTTTGCCAAAAAAATCCATGAAACCAAGGGATCCCAGTCTAAATCCGATGAATTAAATTAATATATATATATATAAAATATATATTTATTTATCATTATTATTATATATATATATATCACTCTCTATCTATCTATCTCTTTCTCACTCCCTCTCTCTCTCTCACACACACACACATACACACACACACATACACATACACACACACTACCCCAGTCGGCTGGACTATAGAAAACACCGTTTACATTTCTACAATCCTGGATAAGCCATTAAACAATCTGATGACGAAGATCTAGCCTGGGAGCTTTTGAGAATATGGAGTACCCCTCCATTGCCATTGCTCTCAGGTTCACTCTAACTCGGAGAAAGAGAACACCTAATAGTGTTCTATCCATTGGTCAAATAGAACTGTTTTAAAAATTAAACTGTGTGCAAACAAATGTATCATGTTAAATTGAGTTGTTAGAAATAGAGCTTTCTGACCATTTAATGGTGTGTAAACAAATGACAATCTAACTGAATTGGTAATGATACATAGCAATAGTTTGAACCATTTTACTGAGTACAAACGAATGCGTAATGTTGATGCAAAATCGAATTGTTAGAAACAGAGCTGTTTCATTATGTAACTGTGAATAAACAGATGACTGGTGTTTAATTGAACTGTCAATGATACCTAGCAATATACTTGCAACAACTTACCTGTGAGAAAACGAATGAGTAATGATGAATAGAATTATTAGTGTTGAATAGCAAACTCTTTTACTGTGTGCTTAATTGGAATTATCTTTATTAAAAAATAAAGTAAAGTTGGCGACCTTAATTGAGGGTGACCCGAAGGCTCCTTTTTCATTAGCTACAATACCGAGGTGAAGGGGAGGGCTTCCCTGGATTGCTCCACTTTACCCTTGATCCTTACCTTATAATACTGAGTGTTAAGTAAGTCGGCATCTAGTACCATTTTTTGAGTCTTTGGTATAACTCGACCTAGGATTGAACCCAGGTCTCCAAGACCATTAACGAACACTCTACTCATTAGAGATAGCAATTATTGGAACCATTTGACTGTGTGCAAACGAATGAATAGTGTTGAATAGAAAAATTAAGTGTTTAATAGCAATACTTGTAACTTATGTGTTTAATAGCAATACTTGTAACCACTGCTATCTACCGCTGCTATCATTGTTATTCCTACCACTAGTGTAATTCAACCTATTATTTGTCTCACCATTCACAGTCCTACAATTACAATTACTATTTTTATAGTTGTTAACATTGTTATTGTCATTGTTTTCATTGTTACAAGTCACAAAATAATCTTTAAGGATTTCTAGGTATTCTAATTTTGATTTAAATCAACTTTTTTCAAGGGCCTCGTCATATATCCGATTACTTTCATAAAAAAAAATTTATTTGACCCTAATCTATTAATTCTTATATTAACAGCATTTGGAATTTATGTAATTATCGGTCTTTGGTGGTTAGAATTAATATTAATGTAGTCGGTGATTTGTCTTTATGAAAGCTATTTTCAGAGAGATTAAAAGCAATATCATGGAAATTCCCTACTTTTAGATTAGACATTATCTCAATTTTAAATCCCAGTAATTTAAAGACCCTTAAAATTTTCTTTTGAATTCTTGACGTTTTTAAGCCATTACTCTCTGGTATAAAAATGAGGCCATCATCCAATATAAGCCTATTTGCGTAGGGTCGATACTCCTGCTCAAAGTATCTAATATATATATTCCCACCAGGTCAGCGATTTGCGCAGAATCATATGCACCCATGGGAACATCAAAGTTTCCAGTTGTACTTTTAATCCAATTTGAATTTTTATAATGAATAGTGAATTTTCGACAATTCAATATTATTTCTAATTTTTGATCGGTTATATCAATGAAGTTCCTAGCATGATTTATACTATTCAACAATAACTCCTTTGTTATAGATGAATAAAAATCCATTTTATCGAATTGAATAAATGTAGGATTTCTTTTGTTATTAATGTTCTTCAACCATTTTATCATAAGAGTTCTTCCTAAAGTTATAGAGTTTTTTGTATATTCGATACAATATTTTTGATAAGATTTTTTTAAATCATACTAAGTTCAGTTTTTGATGGGTTAATTAACCTACATTGTTTTTTGTCATAAAAATTGGGCTTATGGTCCTTAAATAGGATGTAAGCATTTTTCAAGCATTTTTCCCATTCTATATTCTATGTTTAGTTTACGAGCAAATTTAGCCGTGTCATTATTACTATCAGATAGAGTGTTATATCGGTCAAGTTTGTGGGAGTCAGTAATTTTGTTCTTTATTATCTTATTACAGTTTGAAGTTTCAATCTTATAAAAAACATTAGTTTTGTCTATATATATATATATATATATATATATATAACAAAATTATATGCTTTGCTACATTTATAAATTTGCACTCGTGGCGTGTGGGTTATCGTCATAGGAAGAGAACTCGGCTATCCGTGTTAAAATCCTGAACGAAGATGTTTGCGCTTCAAATATCCCAATTGCCTTTCTTTAATAAAGCGAATTGCTTCCTGGAAAGAATAAAATCTCAGATTTGGTTTCTTTAATGGTATATTGAGTTTTGTGGGTTATTTAATTCCAAAACCATCCTTGTAGAAGAACAGAAGTGGTTCTATTTAAGCCATAGATGAAGTTATTTGAGAGTTCATGTCTTTCCCAAAGATCTTAGTCCGAAAGGGAACGAGTGCAGATCGAACTCGTTTACTGCGATGACACAGTTCAGCACTTTAACAACTATACCACTGGGACTATTCCCCGATAAAATTTTTGAAGATTCTATTTGTACTGCCATTGTTCAGACTCCACACAACAATTTAGTAAACTTTTTAGATTCCACAAATAATTATGGAATTAATTTGTTACCAGTTAATGAGAGAATTCGCATTAGTGAAAGGTTCGAATATAAACTCTGATGCTGGAAATTTAGAGTTTAAAATTAACATTTGTCTATGTTTGAGAAGGATAGGATTAACATCCTCTACTTCTTTCCTTATCTTACCTCCATCCCTACGCAATACAGTCATTTTTTTTTTATCGCATTGGAATATTGAGTATTTATTCGCCTCCTCGTCGTTTCTACTCGCAAATATCATCTGATGATCGTATTCCTTTCCCAAAGTACATGAAACTGGCAGTAATGAGACTGCCAAACAGAGATTAGTAAACAGTCTTTCATGTTAAGTTTTATCCTGTTAATGGATAGCCATCTTTTCATCCGGTGGTCGTTCTTCTTGGCCGGGATTATCATAACGAAGACATTTTCTTGTATATGCATTCTTTATTTCACACATTACCGATTGTACAGTGCCGGGAGCGCCTTTTGAAGAATAGACGGAAATTAGATGTAGAGACTTCAACTGCTCTAGGCTAACAAAGTCGAAGTGAAAATATATTTTCCAACTTTTAGGATTTTACTCACTTGATTTTACAATTTGATGAGGACCTGGCTTTCAAACTGACCTTAAAGGTCATTGCCTGTCAATTACACTTAGTTGAACCCGACTAGACTTTGATCGTTTTCACTTTTGGGATATCTGTTTAAATCTATTCTAAATGCACTACACTCTATGCTAAATAAATCATTCACCTAATCTATTATTAAATTTTATTCTTATGGCCAGTATTAAGAACTTGTTGATTTATGAAAAACGTTTTTAAACACTTGGTTCATTCAGCCGTATATATATATATATATATATTTGGGAAAAGAGTAAAAAAATTTCTTAAAAAGAATATAACTTAATAAAATTAAAAATAAAATATTTTAAAACACGATAATCGACCTTACAAATATCAGTCTCTCGGCACCTCGCGATGTGCCGTATAAGTTCATCAAAGAATATTGAATGTAATAAGTTAAAATAGCCAGTAGAACTTTAGAAGATAGATAGATAGATAGATAGATAGATAGATATGAACAGAGACAAAGATATTAAGCTCACAAAAGACTGAGATTGATTGAAAGATATATATATATATATATATATATATACACGAAGAAAGGAATATGTATGATCAGACTTAGATAGATAGATAGATAGATAGATAGAGAGAGAGAGAGAGAGAGAGAGAGAGAGAGAGTATTTCTTGTGCCAATTTTCTGAAAGGTTTACAGTATTTCCACTCCAAAAATTCATGACATTTTTCAATATCCATAGCTTTTAGAAACAGAGGAATTAAATATAAAAGATAACCATTTAGAGGGCGTGTCTTCATGGTGCAATGGTTAAAGCACTGGCCTACGGAATTGTAGTAACCGAGTTAGAACTCCAGTTTCACTATTATGTTCACTTTCGGACAAATTCTTTTGAGAAAGGTATAAACCCCCTTATCCTCCCAACGGTGGGTTAAGTAATACCGCTACTGTCCTTCTCAAAGGATGTCTTTGGCATTAAATAACATACAAAGTTTGACATGCCATTAAACCAAACCTATAATTATTTAGATGTTATGCATATATGTATGTGTGCATAGTTATATTCTGTAGTTGTATTATCACGAGACATATCCGTTATTGTATAAAACACCACAGAAAAATTTTAATATACCGGTGATTTTTCAAAAGTAATTAAAACATAGACTATGCAAGTGAATCTCTCTCTCTCTCTCTCTCTCTCCTCCTCCTCCTCCTCTCTCTCTCCCATTCCATTTTGCTCTTTCAAAATATTTTTATCCCTCTTACTACAACTGTCAATACACCTGGTTTTTCTCTTATTTGTATCACCCAATTCTTATTTTTCAACTTCTCTTTCTCCTTGATTTATTATCTTTGATTTCTTCTTCGCGTGCTTTCTTTCTTTCTTTCTTCTGTTAATCCGAGCGACTGGAAAGGATTTCAGTTGACCTATGTTTTCATGTTCCCAACTTGCCAACGCAACTGATGACACTGTGTTAAATCCGGAGACGAGCAAATCTACCCAGCCATACGTAAATAATACTGTCATTTCTGATAGGAAATATGTTACCAATTAAGAGTATGACTCCTCACTATCCCCCAGCTATGAATTTAATAGTACTACTAACATTTTCCAAGGATGGCTTTGGTATTAAATAACCCGCGAAGGTTGATATGCCTTTAAATAAAGAAACCAAACCAAACCTTACAAATTATTAAGATATCAAGACCCGAGACAAGTTATCATGGGATAGCAGTTATATATCAACAGCGCAATAAGCTAAATTGGCCGTTTCGTAAACATTTGAATTAAACATTGCAAATTTGTTAAGAAAAATATGATGAACCATGCAATCAGTAAATGTTTATGGGCCAGAATTTCATCAGGAATCCATTTATGATCTCTAAATAATCCTATGTTGGGAAAAAATGTAATATTTATTAGACTTCTGGCTCTCACTTAGAAGTACAAAAAATTACTGCACAAGGTCAATTAGCACACATCACTGACTTTCAACATTTAACATTTAATAGAGACCAAAAACTAGACATAAAAAGCTCTTTCATCCTATGTAACAAATATCTTTAATGTTGTTGTTTTTTTATAAAAGCCTTGAAAAAGCATAGATTTTATTTGAAAATTAGGAATCAAATTTTGATTATGGATCTTTTCCAAAAAATCGCGGTAGAACTGAATGAAATCATTTTAAATAGATTGCATGTAGATCTTTGTTTTAGAATATTTATATGAATAGTTTATTCTGTCTCGGTATTTTCATGACATTTCAACATATACAGATAATATTTCGGTGTTTTTACAACAACAAAAAAATGACTATTTTTGAGTGGTGTTGCCTCAAGATCTGATTATAATCATCATCATCATCGCGTCGCGCCATTAGCACGTATATCCCTGACTCTCTCTCGCCACCCCTCCCTATTGTCCGTTGCTTCCAGCAGGTCTCCAGGGCTACATCCCGTATCGGCACAGAGCTGCTGTATGTAGGTTCTAGCTGGTCGTCCGGCCTTTGCTCGTCCATGTGAAGTGGTCCACAGGAGTACATTACTTATGAGCTCGTCCCTACTTCTCTAGCAGTGTCCTGCAGGGCTGGTTCGTCTAACTTGGATAGTTTTCGTGATGTGTGGTAGGTGGCTGTACAGCTACTGCTTTGTGGGGTGCTGCCTCCATGACTTGTTCAATATTGCTCGCAGCATTCTTGTGTAGTTGCCGTCAAGCTTTTACTCCATACGTTTAGTTAGCATCCACGTAGTGCATCCTTACAGCAGTATCGACACGACCGCTGCTTGGAAGAAACTGAGTTTTATTTAATCGGTCAGGTCTGACATCCATATGACCGGTAGCCTTTCGATAACAGTCTATGCCTTTGCTAGTCACGTGTTTATGTCTGTCTCGGTTGATGAGACACTGCTTCCAAGGTAGGTGAACTCGTCTATTAGTTTCAGAGAGCTACCGTTTAGTGTGGAGATATCGCCTCTTTGTGCATTGACATAGAGGCCTATGTCTGCAGCTGTTCGTTCCAGTCTATGTAGCCGAATTTCGGCTTGGGCGGGTGCATTTGCCAGAAGCGCTCTGTCATCGTCGTAGTCGGCGTTGGTAATTGTTTGTGCGGGTTACCTTCTGCTTCTTTCCTTTGTTAGCTTGAAACCGTTTTCTTTGATTTTACCAATAGATGTTCTATGCACGTAGTCTAGACAGATGATAAAGAGGTGTGAGGCTAATGTGTCTCTTTGCAGTACACCTGCTACAATGTCAAGTAGTCTGTGTCTCCATCCGGGGAACGGACTTTTACTTTTGTGTTTCTATATAGCATCATTATGGCTGCGACGGTTTCTTTTGGTAGGCCGTTGGCGAGTAGAATTTGCTCCATCTTTCCTCTGTGAATGGAGACAAAGGCCTTTGTAAAATCGACAAATAGTATTATTGTCGGTTGGTTTTTTGCACGTTCACCTTCAAGAATTCGACGGATAGTCAAAATTTGTGACATCGTGGATCTATTCCTCCGGAAGCCATTTTGGTTCTTTCTAAATATGTTCTCAATTTTGGGTTCTATGCGCTTGCGTTGTAAAGCATTATATATCTTGGCCGCTATGGATGTAAGGGTTATGCCTCGGTAGTTGGCTAATCCGAGGTCACCCTTTTTAGGGAAGGGGAGGATGCATCTCTTCATCCATCTGTCTATTGTATTTTGATTATATACGGCATTACAGTGTCGGAGCAGTATGTTGTCGAATTGTCTGATCTTCCATACTTCTGGAGGTATTTCATCGAGCCCTGCTGCTTTTCTATTCTTAATTTTTCTCAGTACCGAGTCGTGTTCTTCTTGCGTAAACGGTCCTAATTTGATGTCTAATTGTTTACTTATAATTCTCGTGACTGGTTCATGTGTAACTTTCGGAGTTTTTCCGAGTAAATTCTCGAAAAGTTTTTTTTTTTTTTCATAGGTGTATTCGTTCTTGTTGGCTGGTAGCTTTCAATTTAGCTTTCGCTGTGCTCTTCCTTCTGCTCACTTCGTTTACCGTTTGCCATGCTATCCTAGACTGTCTATCTTCAACCGAGTCCCTAATCTTATTGATCATATTTTGTTTGTATTCTGTTTGTTCTTATGTGATCCTGGCCGTTAAAACGTAGGGTACTATTTACCAACCCCTCCGCTCGGGCAGGATATGACACAAGGTCAATTTTTAAGCGGAGTTTAACAGGTTTGAATTCAGAGTTTTCCTTCTCCTTGACTAGTTGCCTCACCAAGGCTGAAGAACCTAGTCTGTCCTACTATTTACCCATAGCTGGAGGGAGAATAAGGGGGTTCATACCTTTCCCAAGGGTATTTGCCCGAAAGTGAACGTAATAGCGCGACTGGAGTACGAACTCGCGTACTACGATTCCGCAGTTCATCGCTTTAACCATTACACCACGAGGACACCCTCAAACGTTAAAACGTAGGGTACATATGCCCAGGACCTGGTTAGGTATTACGTTGAGCCCTCAGAGGGTTTATTCGATTGCCTCTACGTCCACCATATCGCTTTCCATGACTTTCGAAAATAATTTTTTTTTCTTTCTTTTGTCATTGTTACGTTTTAACTTAGTTAATGTCCACAATTATTATTTTTTAAGATCATTAAAATACTTATTTATGCTTCTTAGCATCCTAATCGGCATTCTATTTTACGTTAACTTAAGTTTACCGAAATAATCATAAAAATATATTAATAAACCATTCAACTGAAAAAAATCAGAACATTTCTGGAAACCATAGGGATATTTTGTCTTAGAATTAGTATATATCATTTCAAAAATCTCACCACAATTTTGATCATAGATTTGAACGCAGAAATTTTACCATTAAATTTTCTATTAAATCGTCAACTTCTAAACACTTTAACTTTTTAATAAAAAATGATAGAAAGAATTTTTTTTTAAACCTGTTTTCCTCGAAATTCAAGAAAAAGAATATACACCTGTCCTGTTACGCTAACAATCTTCAAAAATAGTCAATGTCTGACTCTTGCCGATTGTGAATAATCTTTATGTACAAGGAAAGCAGAGCTTGATCGGCTTGGGCTTTTTAAAATTAAAACTAATAGGAAAATGAGTCGGATTTAAATTTATAAATTTAATATTAAAACTAATCTTCCGTCTGTTCTTCAAGAGAAAAATAACTTGGTTGTTAAATTTGTTTTTAGAATTGATGGGCAATTTCAAATAAAAAATTGTTTTTTTAAGAATCTTGAGATCAATTCTTATTTATTGATCGAGTTTAATTAAAAGGATTTTTTCCTAAATACAGTAATCTGTGATATCCTCACGTAAGAGAATGAAAATATTAAAGAATTTTTGTGTTATTTTTCGTTCAACCCGTTTGACAAACCAGCGGATTAATTAGCGATTACTTGAGATTAAACTATTCCGAAATGGCTCTGATCCTAAAAGAACCAGCTTCATCATAAATATGAACAACGACTCACACAACTAATTTTCTAATCATTTTATTAAGACAACTTCTTATAGTATCACTCATAAATAAGAACACACTTAACTTTTTCCAAACAAAAGACACGAGTTTGGATTGGTTTGGTTTGGTTTGGTTTGGTTTTATAGCATATCAACCATTGTTGCTTATAAAATACCAAATCCTTTTTATACATATATTAGATATATATGTTATTTGATATATAATAACAATAATAATTATAATTATAATAATAATAATAATGATAATAATAATAATAATAATAATAATAATAATAATAAATAAATAAATATATATTAGATATATATATCTAATTCATGGAATTTAGACTGTAAGCCCAGGGTTTCATGGAGTTTTTTGCAAAACAACAATCATCAGGCAGTTAAGAAAATGAAATTATCTAATTATTTGATATATATTATAAACAGGATTTAGCATTAAATAACTTACAATGTTTAATATACCGTAAAACCAAACCAAACCAATCCAAACCAAACCAAACCAATCCAAATCATATATCTGTAACATATATGTATAAAGAGGATTTATAGCATATCAGTAATGGTCGATATGCCACAAAACTAAAGTAAATCTTATATATTTAATATATATGTATGATGAGGATTTGGCATTAAATAACCTCCAAGGGTTGATATGCCGTAAAACCAAACCAAATCATATATATCTCTATATATATGCTTAAAGAGGATCTGGCATTAAATAACCAACAATGGTTACAGTGTGTGATTACAAAATGATTTGGTTGGGTTTTATAGCATATCAATCATTGTAGGTTACTTAATGCCAGATCCTCTTCATGCCTATATAGTAAATATATATGATTTGGTTTGGGCTTGTTTTATGGCATATCAACCATTGTTGATATGCCATGAATTCTCTTCACACGTATATATTTAAGATATATGATTTGGTTTGGTTTAGTTTAGTTTGGTTTTACAGTATATTAAACATTGTAGGTTATTTAATGCCAAATCCTGTTTATACATACAATGTATTAAATATATATGATTTGGTTGGGTTGGGTTTTATGGCGTATCAACCGCTGTTGGTTATTAAATGCCAAATCCTCTTTATGCATATATATTAAATACAGAATTAGCAAACACATTTTGTAGATAACATTTTTAAGCACAGTTAAATGGTTTCGAGTATTGCTATGTAACAGTAACAATTTAACAGCTGTCATTTGTTTGAACGCACTTTAATGGATATACATATATGATTTCCAAGTGAACAGTTTGTAGGGAATTTCATTTTTAAATGCACCCTAGTATTGGCATTGTTTCTGCACAGTTAAATGGTTTCAATTATTGCTTGGTTGGTTGGTTGGTTGGGATTTATGGCATATCAACCTTTGTAGGTTATTTAATGCCAAATCCATTTTTATACAAATAATCAGTTCTCTTTCAAACAATTCAGTTTAGCATGAGTACACAGATTAATAGTCAAAAACATTTCTATTTCAAGCTATTCCGTTTAGTCAAGTAGTCGGGGTATTCTGCAGTCCCAACCGACTGTTAGTACGCGAGTTCGTACTCCAGTCGTGCTATTACGTTCACTTTCGGGCAAATACCCTTGGGAAAGGTATGTACCCCCTTATCCTCCCAGCTATGGGTTAAATAGTACCACTACTGTTCTTCTAGGAGAATGGCTTTGGCATTAAATAACCTAAAAAGAGTTGATATGCCATTAAACAAAGAAACCAAACCAACCCAACCGACTGTGCTGGATACGAGGATTTTTTGATTTCTTGTCGATGTTTATACAATCAAAACGTATAATATTTGGTATTATTTATTTCTAAACTCTATAGAATTGAAATTTTGTAACCAAAACTGACATTCTATGAATGTATGAGCCTCCTTCAACAAAGAAAGTGAATTTTGCCAAACAAATTGGCAATAGGAAGCACTGTTTACAGTTGAAACGTTTTCAAGTGTAAACAGCCAGAGAAGTTGGCCTCCACGTAAACGCAAATAAAACAGAGTACATGTGTTTTAGATGAGAAGGAGCCATCTCCAATTTAAGTTACAAGCATCTAAAATTAGTAGACAAGTTCACATACCTCGGCAGCAATGTCTCATCGACTGAAATTGATGTTAACATACGCCAGGTGAAAACGTGATCTGCTATCGATATGTTATCCGATGAAATAAAACGTGATTACTTCCAAGTTCTGGCTGTACCGATACTACTGTGTGGATACACCACATGGTCGCAAACAAAACGTATTGAGAAAAAGTTTGATGAGAACCACACTATAATGCTAAGAGCTATCTTGAACAAATCTTGGAAGTAACACCCTACAAAACATCTACTGTACGGCTACTTATCTCCCATCTTAAAACCATCTCAGTAAGATGAACAAGACATGCGGGGTACTGCTGGAGAAGCAAAGACGAACTCATAAGTGACGTTCTTCTATGGACGTTCCAGTGTTGGTCGACCAGTAAGAACTAATCTACATCAGCTCTGTGCGGACACTGGATGTAGTTTGGAGGACCTGCTGGGAGCGATGGTTTATAGGGACGGATGGAGAGAGAGAAACAGGGAAATCCGTTCTGTCAGTATGACCTGATGATACACACACACACACACACACACACACGCACACACACACACACACACACACACACGCACACACACACACATATATATATATATATATATATACAAAGTGAGACCGACAGAGCTATAAGCCGTTCACATCTATCTATCTATCTATCTATCTATCTATGTCTGTATATCTACCAATTTATTTATTTATCTATACTAATCTATATGAGAGATATGATATATCTGAGAATTTTGTGATAGATAGATAGATAGATAGATATGAACAAATTGAGAATAAAAATAAATTACTAATATTGACAGAAAGAAAGAAAGAAAGAAAGAAAGAAAGAAAGATTTGAGACGATAAAACAATGAACTTAGATTTAAGCAGGCTGATCTGGCTAACTTGATGGATAAATATGAACATATTATGAAAGCAAGATAGATAGATTAATTTTTTATATATCTTTCTAGCTAGCTATGTCTTTGCCAACCATCTTTCTGTGAACTGATCTACCTTAGACTACCCATATCAATCTCTAGGCCTATGTAATGACATCTCTAATCAATATTCAAGTGCAGAAATAGACATTTTCAACCTGGACGTTTTACGAGTCACAATCTTTTCTAATTCAGCAATATATACCTCCTGGTGATAACTATAATATACTGATATAAATGCCAATGCATATAAATGCCGTGCAAATGTGGTATTGATAACGTAATGCGAATTATAAATTATTAATAATCCTTTAACAAACAATGGCCGATGTCAAAATTCAAGCGATCAAGTCGAACTGTGAATTGCGAATTGCAAAAATGCAGACGACTGGCGAAGACATTGTGTGAAATTTACAAACGCGGTTCGAATCGGCGAGAATATTGACCAGAAAGCATTGAAATAACTTCGTGTTCTTTTGTCATGCAGACACGCAGATTTCCACCCTCTCTTCCTCGCCATTCAGGATATTCTTCTGATTAGCTTTTCATATTGATTACTGAAAAATTGATTATCTTGCAGAAATCAACAAAATCGATCTCTTGCTTTTCTGCTATTCAGTATTCTTATCTCAATTATGATTTCTCACGATTTTTCTTGCTGTCCATTTTACACTGAAATGTATGCACATTGTTGCACACGTACATTTTTATACATAGCTATGTATTTAAAGTAACATGCGCTTCATATTTCTTCCAACATATTCCCTGGTTCATATTTAACATCTTCATAAATAATTCGTCCGGGAATTCCTCGTTGTTTAGTGGTTAACGTGCTGGACTGTAATATAGTAGTTAGCAGGTTCGAACTCCAGCAGCGCTATTATGTTCACTTTAAAACTAATACTTTGACAAGTCGGCTGGGGCTGTAGAATACACCGGCTGCAGTAAGACCCCCTCCCCACCCAACGAGTGTTAATTTACTAAGCTTTTTGCTTAGATGTAGCACAAGGTCGCATGAATGGGGCACCCAATGAGAATCGAACTCACTCGTGTAGGTTTGCTAGTCTACCTTGCTAACCATTACACCACCCGAGGTGCCCCTCCCCACCCAACGAGTGTCCTGGATATGACAGTAAACCATCTGATGGTGAGGTTCCAATGATACAGGAGGTTTGGGGAATGCAGAGCACCCCTTCAATGCCATTGCTCCCAGGTCTACTCCGACCCGGAGTGGTAGCACCTGATAGGGCCTTATCGATGTGTCAAATAGAACTAAACTGCATACTTATGCTAAACGGAATTGTTTCAAATAGAACTGTTTGACTAAACTTGAAATAGAAATGTTGACAATTAAACTGTGTACTTAAATTTAAACTGCATACTTATGATAAACTGAATTGTTTGAAAAAGAACTGTTGATTGGTATTAAAATGGATTTGGCATTAAATAACATATAAAGGTTGATATGCCATAAAAAACAACCAACCAACCAAATTAATACTCTTTGGAAAGGTATGAACCCCCTTATCTTCCCAGCCTTAGGTTAAATAGTACCACAGCTGTTCTTCTAACAGAATAGTTTTAGCCTTTAATAGCCTAGGAGGGTTGCAAAACAAAAAAGTCAAATCGAGCCATATCTCGCCCAGTTCGTTCATATCTATTTATTTGTTAATTTCTATCTATCTTTCTATCTGCAAATTCATATCTTTCTTTCTTTCTTTCTTTCTTTCTTTCTTTCTTTCTTTCTTTCTTTCAGTCTGTTTCTATATGTCCATCTACCTATATACTTATCAATCTATCATTCTGTCAGTCTCCCTGGTAATTTTATCTCACTCCTCATGGTGTGAATCAGAGTCAATTCAATGTGTTGGGGGGAACAGGTGAAAGCAAACCTCCTGTTGGGTAATTTGGAAAATAGCTCTACTTCCTTCTGTATTATTCTTAAAGGACGCCTCAGATACCGGTCAATAAACCCAGACTTTCCCGCTTTAGATGAGTGAGAAGGTGATGCCTTGATGAGAAGGATCTCTAGAACTGTGCTGATTAGGAATTCCCTTAAAGCCATGAGGGTATTGGATATCGGTCAATCTATCTATTGATCTATTTCCCCCATTTTTCTTAACATCAATTTCAACGATATCTCTAATCAGAAAAGTATCTTATTGAAACTTACCTGAGTTCTTTATTAGTTTCTGCATTCGGTTATCAAGTCTTTTAGGAAATATGTTGAATCTCTTCATATCTGCCTGTATACATTTTACTTCACTAACATCTATCTGTTTAGTTGATTTGTTTGTTCGTCTCAGGTTGTTTCTTATCAATCTATCGATTTATCTATCGATTTGTATTTCACAATGCGTTCATTATCTATCGATCTATCTCTCTATCTCATTTTGTTCATATCTATATGACCCGAAGTGGTAATACCTGTGAGAGTCTCGTCTATGAGTCAAATAGATCTGTTTAAAAATTATTCGTATTCGACAAGACTGTGGGCAAAAATAAAAACTCTCAAAAAGCAACTAAGCAAAAAAATGTAGATATGAACGTACAATGAAAGCGATTCTCTGACCTCGAGACATGAAATAACCCTAGACGGGTTGACATGACGTTAAAATCAATCAATAAATCTTTGTTAACCAGCTTTGCCCCATCATTAATTTATGTTGAGCACATCAACATCTGTCTCCCGCTGTTTCATCCACTTACCCCCACTCTCAGACTTTCAACACCTTCCTCCGTTCATCTTCCTCTGCGTCTCTAGTTGCCATGGAAACCTACTAATTAATCGAAAAACGTGATTTTAAACCGATAAAAAAAATCCAATCCGCCATTGAAAATATTTTTCTATTATTTCGCGATTCATTTTTATGATAATGAAAGCAATTGATAAAACATCAAGCCATCGTTTGTGCTTCCGTTGTGAACGTATGTGTGTATGAGCACGTGTGAATGTGTGTGTGTGTGTGTGTGTGTGTGTGTGTGTGTGTGTGTGTGTGTGTGTGTGTGTGTGTGAACGCACGTATGTGCGTGAGAAAGTATTGTGCGCGCTTGTACGCACGTGGGTATTTGCATGTAAAAAGTGTAAATTCTCTGTATTTACCCAACCCCTCCGCCACAGGCAAAATATGACACAAGGTCAATTTTAAATCGGGGAAAACAGGTTTGAATTCAGAGTTTTCCTTCTTCAAGATTGATTTCCTAACCGAAGCTAAAGAACAAAGTCTGGAAGGAAAAACAGATGCTGTTAATGCCTTTTCCCAAGTGCATTAGTACGAAATGAAAGGCAAGCAGCTTCGTTTAGGATTTGAACTCGGATTACCGATTCCATTCCTTACGACTCTAGAAGTAGCCAAAATTTTGGGAAGCTTAAAACGAGAAAAATGGCTTCAACCGGAAAAAGTAGGGAAAAAAAATTTTTTTTTTTGCTTAATAGGGGAGTTATTTTGAACGTCATAAGACATATTCGGCGAGACATGAGAAACGCTAGGCAATTTAACAGAGGAAGAGAATAATCAATCGAGATTCAGCGAACCTTTGGCAACTTGTATTAATGTATAAAGGATGGTTTGTTCAAACCCATGTCTTGGCCTCAAATTGAGTCATAAGATTGTTTTTAATATTTTAGATAGATAGATAGATACGCACGCACGCACAAATATATATATTATTAAAAAAACAAAAACAACAATCGGTCACATAAGGATAATAAATTTATTTCCATCCGGTTAAAAGTATTGATATAAAAATCAATGCTCTAAAAAAAAATTAACTGTACTTCATCAGATCAAATACGAAATGGAAATAAAATAAATTTTACACATTTACAACAAGACAAAAAAAGAACAAAATTCTATCTATTAAAGCTAGCCTAAACCTTCAAGTAACAATAAGTTGCAAGAATTATAGCATGTAAAACTACATCCGGTGTCATTCTACTTAAAATCAGAGACAACAATAACAGTTACACTAACACGTCCTCTCTGTCTGTCTGACTCTCTCTCTCTCTCTCTCTCTATATATATATATATATATATATATATATAGAGAGAGAGAGAGAGAGATTATTAGTTGATAACTAGATATATAGATCAAGAGAGCGAGGGGGAAGAAGGAACCACCCATGATAGATAGATCCTATTTACCAACGCCTCCGCCCCGGGCAGGATATGACACAAGGTCAATTTTTAAGCGGAGTTTAACAATTTTGAATTCAGAGTTTTCCTTCTCCTAGAGGCTGAGGAACCCAGTCAACTATTTACCCATAGCTGGAGGGAGAATAATAGGATTCATACGTATTAGTGCTATGTGAAATGCAATCAGCCTCGTCCAAGATTTGAACTCGTATCGTCGTGTCCATTTCCAACGACGATAACCATTACACCACGGGCACCTAATATAGATAGATAGATATAAGAGTCTATTCATCTCTGTATATCAGTGGTTCCCAACTGATTCATTGACTTGGTCTCTAAACAAGCCCCACCAAAATATTACCATAGAATTACTGTTGTATACATATCTACTAATCTATTTATCAGTATATTTATATCTTGTTACTGTCTCTCAGTCAGTTTTTATCCGTCGTTTCATGTCTACCCACCTTTCACAGTATCTATCGGTATGTTCACACACACACACACACACACATATATATATTTATATATATGCACACACACACACACACACACACACATACACACATCAACATGTATGTCAGTCTGGCTTGCAAGCTGACTCTTATTTATACAATTCAAGACAGGGTTAGAACGTAAGACAAATTTTAAAAGTTTTTCTGAGTTAACGAGGTCATTACGCAGCCTAACATTCTTATTTTGAGTTTTGAAATATAAACTTTAATATCGAGATGGTCAACTGTCAACGGGCGACATTGACATACTTTTCTGTTCTTACCATAAACTATGTTGAAAACTCAGTTGATCTCATGCTCAATTGATCTCATGGAGCGGAAGAATTTCCAGATTTGATTTTTCTGAGCCTTCAAGAAATTTTTGAGGGAACCAGGATAAAAATGGCTCGCCTTTCAATAATGATATTCAAGCACACCCCAAGGTACGGTAATATATTTGTAAAATCTATTTTGTCTTACAGGACTGTTTTCCTTTTGCCATAAAAAAAATTCAAGACAAGGGCAAAAGATTGTTACGAGATTATTCCTTGTAATAATGACCTCTCTCTCTCTCTCTCTCTCTCTCTCTCTCTCTCTCTCTCTCTCTCTCTCTTGCTCATTTTCTCTTCTTTCTCTTTCTACCTTTCTCACTTTTTCTCTGTTTGTGAGAGTGTCTCTCTCTCTTTCTGACTCTCTTTTTCCATCAACCCTCATTTTCTCCTTCTCTCTCTCTCTCTCTCTCTCTCTCTCTTCTCTGGCTTTCTACCTTTCCCACTCATCTCTCTCTTTTTCTTCCTTCCCTACTCATCTCTCTCTCTCTCTCTCTCTCTCTCTCTCTCTCTCTCTCTCTTCTTAAATTCTCTTTCTACCCTTCTCACTTTTTCTCTCTTCTCACTTTCCTTCTTATCTCTTTCGTTTTCTTTACTTTCGCTTTGAACCTCTTTCTCTCTCCCTCTCCCTCTCACTCTCTTTCTCACACACACATATATTCTCTCTCTCTCTCTCTCTCTTACACACACACACTCTCTCTCTCTCTCTCTTTCTCTCTCTCGCTAACTAGCAAATTTTTCTTTTTTCTCTCTTTCCCTCTCGCTCTCTCTCCCTCTCTCTCTCTCTCTCTCTCTCTCTCTCTCTCTGGATATGTTTAAATATAGCCCTCGTTTTTCTGGTCTTTTTCTTTCCACCTTTCCTATTTCACTCTCTCCCTCTGTCTCTCTCTCTCTCATGCTCTCTCCCTCTCTCATGCTCTTTCTCCATTTCTTCCTCTCTCTCTCTCTCTCTCTCTCTCTCTCTCTCTCTCTTTCACTATTTCTCATCTCTTTATGTCTTTATTTTCTCTTTCTTTCGCCATTTTTGCTAACAGTTTTTTGCTTGTTGCAGAAAAAACATTACAACTGACCAACCGGAAGCCAGGTCGGTGAATGCTAATTTTCTAGGTCAGTCTCTGAAATGTGTTGTTGATGCGCATGCGTGTATTCATGTCTATTGCACTCACAAATAACACTTGTCCAATCAATCAGACCATGCCACGTTCTCGTTGGAATTTGTACAAAACATCCATAAATGTTCACGTAGATTAAAAGTCGCAATGCTCAGATACGTGTACAAACTGCCATAACCAAAAAAGAGCGACATCAAATGGTTAGATACATCAATGTCCACAAACACTTTTCCAGGAGGGGACAAAAGATATATTCAAAACATATCTTACTAGTAATCTTCTAACACAAGATGCATTCTTCCCATGGAGAATGTGATATTTGTACACCTCCCAAAAAGTTCCCATGTTCGAGTTAATGACGGAGTTTTCATATAGGGCATCGAGTAAGGATCGAACTCATTACTCTGTTGTAATGACATGGCGTAATGGCTAGACTGCGGCCACGAAATAAGAGAGTTCGAACTCAAGTCGTGCTATTACGTTCACTTTCGAACTAATACCCTTTGAAAAGGTATAAACCGCCTTATATCCTCCCACAAGTATTAATAGTGTTTTTCTCCAAAGATGGTTTTGGCATGAAATAACCCTTTAGCGTTAAATAACTCATGCCATTGAATAAAGAAACTAAACCAAACCATTAACCGTAACTCGTCCTGAACCAGATGAATTAATCTCGTTTTGGTGTTTTTCAGACTAGACTGTCACATAAAATAGATCTTGAAGGCCGGATAAGAACAATAAATCCTGAAAACATTATTCATAGTGCATAAAAAAGTAAATGGATAAAGGGATCAATATATAATATAACAACTTTATTAACAATAAATAAAAGAAATAATGTGAAATGTTATCAAAAATGCATGTAGAGAGATGGAAGGAGAAAAGTCATCTACAGCGTCCTGAAAAATGAAAGTCCTTACAGTGAGAATAGAAATAAAAATTATCCCAAATACATTTTTAGTCCTTAACAGTTAATGATTAAAAATCAGCAGTTTTATAACCTTTACAGATATATATACAAATTTTAACTCTATTATAGGAGTACCTTTATGATATAATTCCAAATAGTCTCCATCCTTGTTTGAATGTTCACTGTCCCAATCAACAAATTAACCGAATCCCCAACAGGTGATTAAAAAATGTTGATAGTTCTATGGAAGTATCTTTTTTTTAAAAAAAAAAGCAGAACTGATATTACAGAGATTATCTAGAAAATGTTCAAATAATGTTTCGACAGGAAGTGTGAACACGTGAAGACTTTAAAATCTTATCATAAGGGAAGTGCCATAAAAATCTTAGATTTTTTAAACACTCTGTATTATTTAACAGAATATTTTGATATCAAGAAATAAAAATTTTGAAAATTTGAAATTAAGTTGCGAGCTTGAATAAACATATACGCGACTAGACTGAACATTTCCAGGAGCTGGACAAAACATGTCTCTAGCCTGAGGGCATTATGTTGGACACACCACACCTGTCTGAAGCGTTCACAATTCTTAATGACCTCTTCATATACCGTCTCTAAAAAGCTGAAAACTCTCTTAGAGGAAGGCCTGATTCATGGCGGTGATCAAATATAAGAGACTATGTGTAATATATATATATATATATATATATGTGTGTGTGTGTGTGTGTGTGTGTGTATTATAATCAAAATTTACCGCTAAAAGCGGTCTAAATCTGTAAAAATCAAGATCTCTGTGCACAGGAATGCAGAACAACATCACGATATTTCAACAATTAAATAATACAAGGTAAATTCACTCACGATTCAGTGTTTCACGTACGTGATCTTCAGGTTAGCTTTTATCCACATGCCTCTATATGTATCTATTCTTAATGTCTTTAGTAGTGTTTAAGTCATTTGACTATTTACTAGGTCATGTAGCTCAATTTTGCACCATACTACATATTTACATTCATGGTGGCATTTACGTTTCGGTTTCAGGTTCTTTGTTTAATGGCATATTAAACTTCGCGGGTTGTTTATTATCAAAGGTAACTTTTTAGAAGAACAATTGTCCTATTATTTAAGACATAGCCCGGGGTGGGGATAAGGGGGTTCATACCTTTCTCGAGTCCAAACCTGATCGTAATGGCACGACTAAAGTTCGAACTCGCTTAGTATGATGTTGCAGTCTAACGCATCCGCCACTACGCCACGAAGACTACCCACGACACATTTAGAAATGAATTCCGTTCTTTTATTCAACGGTGTACTCTTATAATGAGTGATCAAAACAATTTAAATTTTGTTTAGAGGAAAATATCACATTATAAGTTTTCTAAATTCTTGCGATCTACAATTCTAGCAATTTTCTTTTAGATTAATATTAAGTTAGCCAACCGTAGTCGAGAGCGACTCGAATACTCACTTTTCAATTGCTTCAATACTGATGAGAAGAGGAGGGCGCTACTCCTTTCCCTGGATTGCTCCACTTACCCTTGATCCGTACCTTATAATGCTGATTGTTAAGCAAGGAGAAACCAAGTACCCTTTTTTGAGTCTTTGGTATGACTCTACCTGGAATTAAACCCCGGTTTCTCGGACGATTGGTGAATACCCTAACCATTATGCCAATGGACGGGTTATATTAATACTAGACTAATATTTCATTACTTCGAGATAAACCTTCTACAACTAAAACAGGTGTTTTATACATTATTTGTTTAATATCATTTATTATAAACTTTCAAAGGCTCTCAGTTTTTAGAAGAAAGCCTGAACCAGAGAACTCAAATGCGCTGTCTGCCTCTCTGCCAGCGACCGTTTCATGGTTAGATACTCACTAAGCTTAAGTTAATTAAGTTTGATTTAGTCAAGAAGAAAGAAACAGAGGAGGACGAAATTGCGCCTTGAAAGAACTCTTTTCCAGTCAGCCTTAATACATATAGTTCTTAGGTTCATTTTACCAGCCCATTGGTATAATGGTAAGAGTGTTCGTCTATGGCTCGGGAGATCGGAGTTCAATCCTAGGTCGAATCATACCGAAAACTCAAAAAATGGTACTTGATTCTTCTTTGCTTTACACTCAGCATTATAAGGTATGGAACAAGGGAAAGTGGAGCAATATAGGGAAAGGAATGGCGCCCTCCTCTACACCTCGGTGTAGTAGCTATTGAAGTAGCGGGGGACTTCGGATCGCCATTGACTACGGTTGCCAACTCTAGTATATACATTTATATTTATAGTTTAAGTATAAAAATATGCAAATATGTATGTTGGCTGGAATAGAAAGAGGTAAAGAAATTTTAGGGAATTTAGTTGAGGATTGTTTCTTATTCTTTTTTTTTTTTTTTTGAGGGGGCATTAATATCCGGTTGATCAGAGGAATCAATTTTAATCATATAAACAAAGAAAATTTCCTCGTTCCCAGGGGAACCGGGTTAATCAATTGAGATAGATAGATAGATAGATAGATAGAAAGATAGATTCTAAAAACTCTATGTTGACATAGAAGTAATGTATTTCTGTAAGGGGTGTTGGCAAGATCTCCACGAAACTAATAAGCGAATCTCCATTTTTCAATCAATTTTTATTGAATTTTTACGAATGTTAAACAAATTTAAGATATATTTCGTCAACTGTGTTGAATTGTAGAACAGCGTGTCTCGAGATGATTCCCCTTTCTGGTCGGCCCAAGGACTTTTCAGTTCTCCTAACCCCGTCGTTTCTCAACTTCTTGACGCATTGACCCGAACGGTCATATGTTTTCTGATGCCCGATCCATACTCGTCTATTAGTTACTCTTCAGTACATGAAGCCGAAAATGAAACTCCAGCTCGTTAAGACAACGATTTATGAGAGAAGATTGGGGAATATACATATTTACCGTTTGGCCCAGGTGTCGGGAGAATCTATTATATGGGTCAATACAAGGGAGAAAATTATGGTCAGCGAACTGGTCATTAAGAGTCGTCAGGCGCGTATCCAAGGTGCGCCCATCTAATGTGATTAGAATGCACGTGTCCGTTTTGTTGTCAATATTGTTGTTGCTGCTGTCGACGTGCTACTAATATCCTACACACATGTACGCACAGAGAGAAAGAGAGAGAGAGAGAGAAAGAGAGAGAAAGAGAGAGAGAAAGAGAGAGAGAAAAGAGAAAGAGAAAGACAGAGAGAGAGAGAGAGAGAGAGAGAGAGGGATGTACGCACTTTCACCGGCACGAGTCGATACATTTGTATGTATGTATAAACGTGGTTATACATTTTGTGGTTCGTTTAGAATGTCTCCACACTCACCCATTCGTTTACACATATGCACAAACACGTGTACACACACACACACATACACTCTTATATTATTTAAATGCTTTCAATAGACTGACCATTGCACATTGTTTCAGTTTTTAATGATTCTGTTTATATTTACTTACGTGTATGTGTGTGTGTGTGAGTGTGTGCGCGCGCACGCGCGCATTTGTAAATGTGCATATTCAAATATATATAAATATATATATATATATATATATATATATATATACGCTCAAATCCTCAAAAAACTATACCTATTCTTATTTCATATTTCAACACACACACACATACGAACACATGCACACACACCCACACATACACACACACATATATATATATGCACACTCATATACATATTCATATATATATATATATATATATATACAAACACATATATATATACACTCATACATATATGCACACACTAACATATACACACACGCACATACACACACACGCACACACACACACACACACACATATATATATACTCACAATTCTGACTCTCTCTCAATAGTGAGAGAGTCAAAATTGATTATATATATATATATATATATATACAAACTCCAAAATTCAACTTCGTTACTCAATTGTTGATTTCAAATGGATTTCAAATGTCTGTTGAAAGAACATTACGATTCTTAGGAAAGCAAATATTCTTCCAATGAACATTAACGAAATACATTTGAAATACATCATTAAAATTGGAAAGACTTTGATTTTTGTGACTCTGTTAAAGTAAAGATTCTTTCAACGGTCATTAACGAAATACATTTGAAATAAACAATTCAAAAAGGAAAGAAATTGATTTTTGTTATATACACACACATATACACTCACAAAAAAGTCATAAATAAAGTAGGCTGAGAAGAATTTAATGGGAAAGAATGTCGACGTTATAACGTTTCGGTTCCGATGAACCATCATCAGGACTAGAAAGGATGATATCTAATGATGATAAATCATCGGTAGTTGTTTAATAAAATGCAAAAACAAGGAGGAAATATTATATACGTATATATATATATATATATAGGGAAAGGGGTAACCATTCAATTAATCAATCAGCGTTCGTGTTTAAAAAATATGTCATATGACTGTTTAGGAATATTATTATTTTGAATTTAAACGTTCAGACTCTAAACTTATTTTTTCTATTTGTTCACCTTTCTTTCTTATTAAATCCTTCTTCTTCTTGGATTACCTTGTTTATCAAATTTTCATTATATTGTCGGGTTTACATCCATTATTTACTTACACACTCACACACACACACACACACACACATATATATATATATATATATATATATATATATATATATATATATATATATATATATATAATTCATTTCGATGTAAAATGGAATTTCCTTTGATTTCACGAGTTCGCTGTAGTCAATTTACTTCCAAATTTTGACAGATTATGTTCCATCAATGATCATTAAATGCGAAATCGTGAAAAATATAAACAACGAAAAATAAATCAATCTGAGTGATACAGGTAAATTTTGAATTTAAATGTTCAGACTTTTAACATAAATCAATCCACTTGTCTTCCTTTAATGAAGATCCTTTAGCAAGATAAGTCAATCTGATTTTTGAAGGTTTCCTTTAGAGCAGCTAATATCTCATCTGATAACCTGTATCTTAAGTAAGTCATTGGCTGTAAGACTGGTTTGCATTTGACCAATCCCTGATGAGACGAAATACCTGGAAAGGCCTTAAATTATATGAAAGTTTATCCTCGAGCACTAACTTGTTATGGCACAGGCAGATTCTATCTAACTAGAATATTCACGTACTCATGAAAGAAGGCCACAGACGGATTATTAAATAGGTACAAATGCGACAACAAATATGACACCTGTGGCAAAGAACGCAAGTCAACAAGAGGGCTTCCTGGGTCTACTAATAAATATATTGGAGGCGTTCATGTCGTCTTAGGAAATGGAGTCGGTGGCCCGAGTTCTAACCCTGGACGAGGCTGTTAGCATTTCACATAGCACAAATATCCTTGAGAAAGTAATGAATCCAATCCTTCTTCCTCCAGCTATGGGTAAATAGTACGGCTGACTGATTTCGTTTATCTTGGTTTGGCAACTAGTCTGGAAGAAGGAAAACTCGGAATTCAAACCTATTTAATTCCGCTTAAAAATTGCATTGTACCATATCTTGATCGTTTGTGGGGGTTGGTAAATGCATATATTAATATATATATATAGAATTTCTGTTGCAACAGTTTTCTATTAGATAAGATTTCTTGGACACTAAATCTGTGTATGAGATTTCAAATGTCTTGCGGGCTTAAAAAAATCGTATCCGTTCATGTGATGGCGAATTATCCTTTTACGAAATGATGCCAAACGACAGTCATACTCGAACACAAGGAAACACCTTATATATATATGTGTGTGTGTGTGTGTGAGTATGTGTGTGTTAAAAAAAAGTAGAAAAGTGGATAAACCGAAATACAGACAACAGATTCAATGAATATTTTGTCTTTATTTACCCAAAGAATTCATTCTGAAGAAGTTTTGGGGGTAAATAAAAACGAAATATTGATTGAATCCGTTGTCTGCGTTTCGGTTTTTCCACTTTTACACTTCTTTTTTTACATTTTGTCGGATTCTTCCCATCTTATATATATATATATATATATATATATTGCTAGAATGAGATTTTATATTTCAATCCAATACAAATCATTTTTAAACAGATCTATATGAAACATAGATACAGATATTACCACTCGGGCTCAGAATGGACCTTGGAGTTATAGTTATGAAGGGGCCATCTACACTCCTTATAGCGACAGAACTGAAGCCTCACCAACAGATGCAGTTTAATGTTATACCCAGGAAATCCTTATTTTGGTGGGAGGAGCTTGCCTGTCAGCAGATGATGCTGTAGGCGTTTTCTTTACTTTGCTATAGAGAACGGAATCAGTAAACCGATTTCAAAGTCTGGACAAGGCTGGTTGCGTTTCACTTTATACCCCTTAGGAAAGGTAGAATTCCATCCAACATTGTCCAAGCCATCGTTGAATAGTAGGTTAAACAAAGGCTCCCTAATGTTTATGAGGTCAACTTATTTAGAAGAAGGACAACTCTGAATTTAAATTCCCTATCTAGTCACGGTGGAGTGGTAAAACCAGGAGCCAGACTCTCTAAGGCAGTCAAATCTTGTGTCTAACCTCATTCTGGAAATACATATATATGCTTGTGGCGTTCGTTCGTGGTGTAATGATTTCTATTGTAGGAAATGGACGCAGTGACCCGAGTTCAAATCCTTGATGAAGCTGCTTGCATTTCACACAGCGCTAATATCCTTGTGAAAGGTATGAAGCAGCTATGGTTAAAAAGTAGGGCCAACTGGGCACTTTAACCTTGGGTTGGCAACCGGTCTTGGAGAAAGAAAATTCTGAATTCAAAGCTGCTAAACTCCAATTAAAATTGATATTGTATCATATCCTACTCGTGCTGAGGGGTTGGTATATATATATATATATACGTGTGTATGTGTGTGTAAGCGTGTATGTAGGAGTATTTGTGTAAGGCGTATGTGTGTGTAAGGTTCAAGTGTTTGTATGTGTGTGTATGCGCGCGCGCGCACGCGCGCGCGCGCGCGTGTGTGTGTGTTATCTGAGTTCGCGATAATTTGACAAATTGTTTTAACAATACCTAAGTTTGGAGCTTTAAAAGTTCAACTCATTAGAAAAGATCAATTCATATCGAAACAGTCTGTCAATTTGTTGTGATTTCACGCCCACCCCTATATATTTATATATATATATATATATATAAAGAGAAATTTAAGCAAGAGAAAATTTAAGCACTTGTAAAATACAAAGCACTATATTTCCCAGCACAAACTCATATATAAAATATAAAGTACACACACACACACACAATTATTTATTTATAAGTAAACAGATGTACTCTTTTGTGATTCATTGCTATAAAACTTCTTTCAACTCGTAATCATTATTTGTTTGTTGTCAAGTCAACTGAATGGAATATCTTCACGCCTGTGCACTTTGACTGCACTCAACGCACGTTGCATAAAACAAATCAACTTGGAAACAGAACGCTAATTAAATCTTACAACCAAACGTTGAGTTGCTATGGGTGACCGAAAAATCTGCCTTCAATTTGACTTAACTGAAATTCTTTTTAATATTCGATTTGTTTAAGAGTTGTTTGAATAAGTAATATGAAATGTAAGCTTAGCTTATGGATCCGAAACGAATATTTCTTGGTACCTAAAGTCTAAATATAATTTTAAAACAATATAGCAGTTTATATTATCTTAATGTCATATATATACATGGAAAAGATCCAAGATAAGCCTCTAACTGCATCAGCGTGGATCTGGCAATCCCACCGAGCGACAACAATCTGACAGAGTCTGGTGGTGTCGTAAGATACTGCTGGGGCGCTCTGAGTTAGTGGTAATGATGCTTCGGTCCCGAAACCATGCCTGAACCCAGAGTCATCATCTGATGAAGGCTTTGTTAGAAGCAATGCTGTTGTATAAACATCAGTTATTGTAGGATACCTACTATATATATATATATATATAAGCATGTTTGATTGAATAATAAAGACACATTTTATCGATAAAATTTTATTAAGATCCTTTCAAGTTGGAATTGGAGTATGGATTTACCAAAATTGTTCTGAGCACTTTCGGACCTTTCATAGGCCATCATTAGGGGTTGCTCGCATTTATAAATAGTATCTTTTTAAAAAGTTTTTGAGTTTTTAGGTTTTTATAACATAACTAGATTAAGTAAACACAGAGTTGGATAAAACTGAGATGCTGATGAACTTGAAAAACATAACGCTATCAACGGAAATAGAATATTATCAAGAAAAATATGGAATATTAAAAGAAATATTCATTTAAGGTACGCTGACGACATAATCCTTCTCACTAATAGTACTGATGAAATTAACACTATACTAGAAACCTTTCAAAATAATTCTCTTTGTGATTATTAGTACACCAAGAAATGGGATTTTATTATTGATATTGATTTCTTGTGTGAAATTAGGAACAGAATTATTTTGAAAGATCTCTTGTATTGTGTTAATTTCATCAGTGCTATTGGTAAGGAGTATGTCGTCAGCGTAACTTAAATGAATTTTTTTTTAAATATTCCATATTTCTTGATAATATTCTATTTCCGTTGATAGCGTTCTGTTTTTTAAATTCATCAGCAACTCAGTTTTATCCAACTCTACGTTTACGTAATTTTGTTATGTTATAAAAACCTAAAAACTTTCAAAAACTCTTTTAAAAACTCTCTAAAAACACTCTATACATGCAAGCAACCCCTGATGATGGCCTATGAAAGGTCCGAAAGTGCTCGGGACAATTTTGGTAAATTCATCTGCCAATTGCAACCTGAAACCAAGACACTTATAAGAAAACTTGAAAGGATCTTAATATAATTAAATAGACAAAATGTATCTTTATTATTTCATCAAACATGCTTAAATGAAAGACTGCTTCCCAACTATATATATATATATATATATATTAGGTTTTTAGGAAAATACAGTCCGATTTTTGAATAAACTGTTTAAATTCTGTTCTAACGTATTTCTTTAATAGAAGTTGTATAAAAAATCGCATTTCTAAGGAATAATGTTTTCTTTTTGTCAATTTTCTATCACTTCTTTTAGAATTTGATTTTGAAGGACACATGCCCCTAATTATGGACATGAAACAAAAAAGTAATCCATTTATTTATTTTCATTTTTTATCTATTTGCATGAGTTTATGCTTGGTCATAATTTTGCTGAATGACAACGCTCGACCACATGTTTCCACAATGACACTGCCGAAGTTCACTGACTTGAGATAGAAGACTTTGCCACACCCATCATATCCTCCACCGACAACCATTTTCTGTATCATCTGGATACTTTTTGACGCCAAAAAACATTCCGTTCAAAAGGAAAAGAAAAAAACTGCATTTAAAGATTTCTTGCCATCAAAACCTTTGGACTTTAATCGTAGAGACATAAATGACATTGTTAATCGAAGGCAAAAGTGTATAGTTCGTCAGGGATGATAATTTGACTGGTTAAAACACTGTTTATATTCATTAATTTAAGAATAAAATCTTATTCTAAAATCGGAATTTATTTTGAGAACACCCTAATATATTTTTTTTTTCATCATACAACGTGTGAAAGCACGTGCGATACCCTAACCTCATCAGCCGCCAACCAGGGTGATAACACAGTTTCGGTAGCTCAAGGCGGCCGAAACTGTGTTATCACCCTCGTTGGCGGCTGATGAGGTTAGGGTATCATAATTTGATAATTTGACTGGTTAAAATACTATTTATATTCATTAATTCAAGAATAAAATCTTATTCTAATATCGGAATTTATTTTGAGAACACCCTAATATATATATATATATATATATATATATATATATATATATCATCATTATCAAGTCGCACTGACAACACAGATTTTCATGACACTCTCTCTGTGTCTCTATCTGTCTGTCTGTCTGTCTGTCTCTCTCTCTCTCTCTGTCCCTATCATCCATCGCTCCTGGCAGGTCTTTCAAACTACATCCGATGTCTATCCAGAGCTGACATAAATAAGTTCTTGCTGGTTGGCCAACATTGGCACGTCCAGGTGTCGGGTTCCATAGACAACGTCACTTATGAGTTCATTTTTGCTTCTCTAACAGGGTCCTGGATGTCTTGTTCGTCTTACTTGGGTGGTTTTTGTGATCGGAAGTAAGTGACTGAACTATTGTTGTTTTGTTGGGTGTTACTTTCAGGATTTGCTCGTCACATTTGCCTGTATTTCCCTTCCTGCTTTTTCTCTCCGTGTCTTCTTGGCGTCATATGGTGAATCCATACAGTAGTACTGACACAACCACAGCTCGGAAGAAATCCCGTTTTATTTTATCGGATCGGATAGATCACACTTCCATATGATCGATATATATATATATATATATATACTTTTGGCACAGAGTAATAAGTAGTTACAGGTAGCACAATAATACTCCTTGTTAAGGATGTTAAAAGGTACTATTTACCAACCCTTCCGCTCGGGCAGGATATGACACAAGGTGAATTTTTAAGCGGAGTTTAACAGGTTTGAATTCAGAGTTTTTCCTTCTCCTAGACTAGTTGCCTAACCAAGACTGAAGAACCTAGTCTGTCCTACTATTTACCCATAGCTGGAGGGAGAATAATTGGATTCATACCAGGATGTTAAAAGGTTGTGTAAATATGCACAGGTGAACAGTCTTAATAATACTTGCCTGATAATCCGCAACTGTATTCTTATTGGTTTATAATCACACAACTCCTCACCCAAATAACGCTGATGCGACTTGATTTGAACTTAGATAAATTATTTGGTGATGTCTAATCATCATATTGTTTTCTTCTGGTAGAAATTTCATAAGGATTTTAATGATTATGAGAATATTTTCATTCTGAGCGGAACTTTTGAGATTCTCAATACTCACTACTCTAATCAACTCTTGTATATGTTAAGGATTTGTTTCGTCAGTATAAATAAAGTATCTCATAATAACTTTAAAACTTTACTCTCATGAATGAAATACGCTAAAGGAAGGTTTGAGAATATATCGGTCGAAACTCAACGATCAAAACAATAAATGCTAGTACGAAAAATTAATAAAAGTTTCCCCTGGATGTTTTCAACTCGGTAAATCTCTCCTCAAAACACGGAGAGGCAAGACTTAGAATACGCTGATTGCATCCCCTGCAGCGAGGCAGTACCTCACTCGAAATTGGTACCCAAGGGATGACACTAAACTGCGTCTGATTGTGAGGCTCCAGTTCTAGAGTTCTGTGGAGTGTAGAATACCTTTTTATTGCCATTACTTCCAGGTCCACTCAGATCCGGTGTGATAGTACCTGTTAAGATCCCATCTATAGGTCAAACGGAACAGATGAATCATTTACAAAGTATTATTATTATTATCATTAGTTACTCGAAGCCACAAAACTTCATATCATATAACCGTGTGCAAAAAACACTTAGGAAGCATCTACACAAAAATGTAAATATGAACGTACTATGAAAACGATTCCCTAACCTGTGAGCATAAAATAAACTCTAGACTGGTTGACATGACCTAAAAATCAATCAACCATACTGGAGATTGATTGATTGATTTTTATTACATGTCAACTCGTTAAGGGTTATTTTATACTTAGAGGTTAGGGAACTGCGTTCATTGTTCGTATGTACATATTTACATTTTTTGTATAGTTGTTTCTTAAGAGGTTTTTTTTGTTGTTGTTGTTGTTTTCTTTTTTAGATTTTTTTCACACTGTCCTATCGAATCAGAATAATTTTAAAACAGATCTGAGACGTTATTAAGTACTAACACTCCGGGTCAGATTAATGGCAATGAAGGGGTATTTTACTTTCCTCATAGCTCATAATCACACTCTTACCATCAGATTTAGTTTAGTGCTATACCCAGAACACCTCTGTTGGGGGTTCTTACTCCTGTACAGGGGATATAGTCAGCGTAATCTAAACCCTACCGAAAAGGCAACCGAACTAGGGAGACAGGTCATGCGTATGAAAGGCTGATTTTTTACCTACAGTAGACATCCAATTATTGATGATATATGAAACTGAGTGACTCACCTTAAAGTCGAACTGTTACTGATTTAGTGCAATTAAAGAGACGAGAGGGAAAAAAGCCTCTTCAGCTTGGAACCATCATAATGGCTATGGCACGTAATAAGAACGTACAATGATATTGCGAGCGACCTCATATCTATGACAACGGTTCTAGGTTGAGTTGAGTATAAAAATGTCAAAGACAACGTGAACGCAGCAGCAAATATCAAATGAATTTGAGTTAAAGCCAAAGGAGTGGAAGAGGTTGCAATGCCAGTTGCTGTTTGCGCTTCCTTTGGCATTGACATTTGGAAGAAAATAATGGACACTAGACGATCCATGTACCTGTTGGGTTCTCGTTTCAACGATGTTTCTATTTAATGAAGGTTTATTATTAGCCTCTAAACTATCTCCAACATGACGAGATTTTGGTTGATTAAATTAATGCCGATCAGAACAATCGCAAACACCAAGGAGTTATGACTTAGTTGTAAGTTGATCTGGAAATTCCTTTATTCTCTAATTGTTTATATGTATTGCTCTAATGAAAATTCCCAATGATATGCATTTTTGCTGGGTTAAGATTATATATATATATATTTACCAACCCCTTTTCACCAACAGAATGCGACACAAGGTCAATTTTAAGCAGACTTTAACAGGGTTTGAATAGAGAGTTTTCCTTCTCCTAGATCGGTTGCAACCCTGAAGATCCTAGTCTGCCCGACTATTAACCCATAACAGGAAGGTGAAGAATTGGATTCATACCTTTCATAAGGGTATCAACGCTATGTTAAATACAAACAGCCTCGTCAAGGTTTTGAACTTGTGTCATCGTGCCCATTGCCAACAGCGATAACAATTACTCGACGAACATCTCATATCTAGATATATGTTCCTACTTTGAAATCTGTCTTAAACAAATTTTTAATTGCTCTTTTTCCTCTCCAGTATTATAAGAAGACTTGCCTCCTTAGAGGAATACAATTTTAGAAAATTCCATTATTATTACCATTCTTTAGTGTGGCACTATAGACGCTGGTGTGTATGTATAAAGAGTAAGCTATATATGTGGATATGTGCTGATACATGAGTAGTTGTGAGTACAAGTATGTGTGTATGAGTTTACGTGCCGGTGTATTCATATATTTATGGTAGTGAGTGGACCATGGCTATGTATATACATATGTTTATATATGTGTATCTCCATATAGGGACATTTGTAATATAATAGACCATGTTAAATATCAAAATTCAAAATATAACAGATGACTCATGTTGTTCATATACAAAACTGGTTTATTCTGACTGGTACAGTTTCATAACTGTAAACACAAACACGAGGGAGAGAGAAAGACCTTGTAAAAGTTTTCAACGTAATTTCTATGCAGCCACCCCACCACTCCGGCTCTCACCAACGTCTAACCCAAACTTCTCTCTTTGGGTTTCAAAACTCAACTCCCCCAATTTTCAAATTCTCTGATTTTTATATATGATCTATTTTAATTACTTATTGTATCATACTTTCTATAATCATCCCATGTGTCACAAACCCATATTTCCTGATGCCGATTGACAAGCCTTGATTTGTTTATTATCCATATCCTATCTTCCCCAACGTTATTTTGACATGAGGTGTTAAACCGAGTCGCCACCTGTGCACGCATATGACATTTACAAGGAACGGAACTTACATTCAAAGTCCTTAACTAACTTACAATTTTACCAAATAAATAAAATAATTACTATATTTAATCAATCACCCAAACTATTTTACACCATCTCATATTTGCGTGGGTATGTTTTGTGTGTGTGTGTGTGTGTGTGTGTGTGAACGTATGTGTTTTATGCGAGAACCAGTAATCCAACCCAAATATAAGTGTAGATGGTCTGAAAAAAATGAAGCCACAGCTTAAAAAAGCTTCAGATTTATTATCACACCTTTTCGGTTTACCTGGAGACATACAGTTTGGCATCATTTTTATGTCCGGTCCATGGGTGGCTAAAAATCCGGAAGTTAGAAATGTTCCCTCCTGCATATATATACAAGTTAGTCTGCTACTCAGATAGGACTAGACGAGAGAGATAGACAAAGATAGGCCCGAGAGAGTCTGCTGGAGAGTGAGGGGTGGGCAGGAGCCGTCAACTCCAAAAATCTAGCAGTCAGTTTTAATTTTTAGTTAAGGGAATTTGAATTCCCACATCTCTTCCAGTGCAGCAATTTAATTCTGTTAATTGGTCCGACCAAAACATCACGGAGCTAATTTATTACTAATTTTTATATACTTTGTTATAGTGGAAGGTAGTTGATTTATGTTTTAGTACCACCTTCCCTTTTACTTCCGGCTCAATTGTTTAATTTGTCGAGGCATAATGAGTATTCATTCGTCCTTCCTCATCCATTCTATTCGCATGTCTCATATGATGATTGCATTTTCATAATAAAAAATATATGAAATTAATAGCTAAGCAGTTAAGAGATTGTCATGAACCGGTGAGTAGAGATTAATTTTATCCTGCTCTACTGGCTAGCATTTGAGTACTTTGTTGATTTAAGAAAAAAAAATTTATAACAATTTATTTCACTATATATATATATATATATATATATATATTCACATACATATAGTGTAATAAATAAATCGTTTTACAAATGTTTACATACATATATAGCACAGTTAGCTTGTGCTGTAGAATACACCGACTGCATCTCTGCAGAGAGGTAAGACTCCACCAACGAGTGTCTAATACGACACTAAACAATCTGATGGTGAGGCTCCAGTGATGTTGGAGCTTTGCGGAATCCAGATTATCCCTTCATTACCTTTGCTACCAGGTGCACTCTGGTCTGGAGTGGTAGCACTTGATAGTGTTCGGGGGTGTCCTCGTGGTGTAATGGTTATAGCACAGAGCTGTTGAATCATAGTACGTGCTATTAAGTTCACTTTCGGACAAATAACCTTGGAAAAGGCATGAACCCCTTTATCTTCACAGCTGTGGGTTAAATAGTACCACTACTGTCCTTCTAAAAAGGATGAATTTTTTATTAAATCATCCGTAAAGGTTGATATGCTATTAAATAACAAACAAACAAACTGATTGGGTCCAATCTATGAGTCAAATAAAACTGTTTGACATTTAAACTGAGAGCAAACAAATGACTAATGCTAAATTGAATTGTTTGAGATAGAACTGTTTGATCATTTAATTGTAACTGATGTTTAACTGAATTGTTAGTAATACATAGCAATGCCTGAAACCATTTAACTGTGTCGACTCGTGCTAAATTGAATTGATTCACGATTTCAATTCTAAAAGGTTACGGATAGATCACGAACAGAAATAGATAGATAGATAGATAGATAGATAGATAATGAACCGAAGAAAAAAAAGAAAGAAAGAAAGAAAGAAAGATTAATAAGCTCTGGTCTGACTTACCTTTTCCATACTTGATGTTTTCCTTGTGTTCTGCTGCATAGTCTGGAACGGGCGTCTGAAACAGGCATCTGGAACGGGCGGCAGGTGGCATAGGCCGCCATGTCAACGCAGACAAAACAGAGTTCACGTGCTTTTATCAAAGAGGTGACATTTCTACACTAAATGGAAGATCTCTGAAACTTGTGGACAAGTTCATCTACCTCGGAAGCAGCGTCTCATCTACCGAAAATGACATCAACACGCGACGAGTGAAGGCATGAACAGCCATTGATAGACTATCGGTCATATGGAAGTTAGATCTATCAAATGAAATAAAGCGCAGTTTTTTTCCATGCAGTTGTCGTGTCACTACTACTATATGGATGCACCACATTGGCACTGACAAAGGGTATGGAGAGAAAGCTTGATGGCAATTGCACAAGAATGCTGCGAGCTCTATTGAACAAGTCCCGGAGGCAGCATCCCACAAAGCAACAGTTGTACGAACACCTACTTCCAATCTCGAAAAACATCCTAACTAAACGAGCAAAACATGCAGGACACTGCTAGAGAAGTAAAGGTGAACTCATAAGCGATGTACTCCAGTGGACCACGTCACACCGACGAGCAAGGGTAGGGCGACCAACTAGAACCTATCTACAACAACTCTGTACTGGTACAGGATGTAGCATGGAAGACTTGTCGAGAGCGATGGACGATAGGGATGAATAGCGGGAGAAGGTCAGGGAAATCAGTGCTAGCGGCACGCCATGACGATGATGATGTGATGTCACAAAGGAATCAATTTATCAAAAGAGTTAAATGAAGAACATAAGTTTGGATAACAATTAAAATCATTGACAAAGAAAATCTGGTTGCTTCAATGGCGTTGCAGTTTCATTTCCTTAATTTAAAAGAAATGGTTTGTTGTGGAGCCGATAAGCATGTCGACCCCGCAAATGAATTAAGTTTAATGCGTGTGGGTAAGTGACAGCCAAATACAATGAAGGAACAAAGGCGAAATAACAAATATAACAAATGACAATTTATAGTCAGATCTACAAACGTGTGTTAAGTCCGTGATGGTTGAATATGGTCTTCAGCTAGAATGGTAACGTTGATAGCTGGTATAGCTGAGATGTAGATGAGCGCAGCTTGATGTTAGTCGCGGGTAACTGGCGTAGGTTGAGTCGCAGAAAGCAGCTGGGTGATCTTAGCCGGAAGCTGAGGTCGGACGAGTCGTAGAATGCAGCTGGATGGTCGTAGTAGAAAGCTGAGGTCGGACGAGTCGTAGAATGCAGCTGGACGATCGAAGTTGAAAGCTGAGGTCGGACGAGTCGTGGAATGCAGCTGGATGATCGTAGCCGGAAGTCGAGGTCGGACGAGTCGTAGAATGCAGCTGGATGATCATCGTAGGAAGCTGGTGTCGGTCGTAGTTGGTAGATCGATATTCCCGGTTATGACGGTATGTTGAGTTAACCGAGGGGGTGTCGATCCGGTTGCTGGCTCGTACAGCGGGTCGTACGTGATCCAGGTGTTGCAGTGGTAGGAGAGTTTGTAACAGCGAGTCGTACGTGGACTGCGTGGTACCTTGCAGGAGCGTCGAGATCGAGTTCGGTCATAGCAGCTTGGTCGTGTAGTGTCGGGCGAGCTAGTGACTAAGACTGAGCCGTGTCTTAGTGTTACGGACCAAGTGAAAGGTCGGAGAGACTGTGGTTAAGGTTTGCCAGGCCTTAGTACAGACGAGATTGAACGAACGAGTCGAGAGAAGCTAGGGCTTTGTCGTGCTCCCTAGCCGTGCGGGCGCAACGAGACGATAGCTGAGGCTTTGCTGTGTCAAAGCCGTGTGGACGATAGCTATGGCTGGGTCGCACCAAAGCCGTGCGGACGTATCGGACGGGAGCGAAAGCTTTGCCGTGTCAAAGCCGTGCGGACGATATCGGGCGCTAGCTAAGGCTTTGTCGTGCCGAAGCAGTACGGACGGTCGGACAATAGCGAAGGCTTTGCAGTGTCAAAGCCGTACGGACATATCGGACGGGAGCTAAGGCTGAGCCGCGCCGAAGCTCTGCACAAACGAGCGGACAGGCCAGGAGGCCGAGGCTAAGATTGGCGTTATCTTAGCGCTGCGCAGATATTTGTCGCTGCCTCCTAAAAGACACGACTTGACACAAGGTCAAAAGCCCGAAGACCGATTTAAGTGGGGATAAGGGGAAGGGAAGGTCGGGAACGAGTCGAGATTCGAACCCTGCTGGTCTATGCTGCTCATCGGCTCACTTGGTGCAATGTGAGCCTGACGAGGCAAGCAGTTTCACGAACCCAAATGTGGGTCCGGGCACGTATGTCGGGTTATGGCTTGAACTAGACACTATTTGTCTCTGCCTCCCACCAGACAGGACTTGACACAAGGTCAAAAGCCCGAAGGCCGATTAAAGTGGGGATAAGGGAGAGGGAAGGTCGGGAACGAGTCGAGACTCGAACCCGGCTGGTCTGTGCTGCTCATCGGCTCACTTGGTGCAATGTGAGCCTGATGAGGCAAGCAGTTTCACGAACCCAAATGTGGGTCCGGGTACGTATGCCGGGTTATGGCTTGAACTAGACTCCAAGGTCTAGTGCCATACATTTTGCCGTCGCAGGAGCCTTTGTTATATGAAAGTGGGGCAACGCCACGCCGCAGAGTTTGTGTAAATAGGAAGTTATAAAAATGGGCGTAAAGATAAAGTAATACGTAAAGAAAGAAAAATAACAACCTTCTTAAAGGATTCAATTTATAGAAGAGCCAATGGAGATAATCAAATTTTCAGATAGTTGGTCCTTTAGCGTAGCGTCGGCTATCGAAGATGATTTATTCCATTTCTATAGTGTTGTTTGTGACAGAAGTGTTCTGTTAATATTGTTAATTTCAAATTTATCCCTTTTTTTTTTTATCTGAGACGAGAGGTTAAGGTCGTAAAAAGGGGGTTCGTCACTTCCGTTCATACCTGGATGTTGTTTTACTAAGGCGAGCGAGAAGCCCGATGTGTACGTTAGTGGACAGGTTACGATAGGTTCATTCAGAAAATAAAATGGAATTAGATATTTTAAGAAAGAAAAAATCCATTCGAATAAATACGAAAAGGGAATAGCATATATAAGCTAAATGCGGTTCGTTTTACCGAGAAATTTAAATTAAAAGATGGATAAAGAACGTTCTTATTATATTCTATATCTATCACTGAATTCTAAAAAATGAGATTTAATACTAAAAAAAAGTATACATATGATTGTTGGTATACAGTCTGATTATATACTGTGTTATTATTTACAGTATGATTATATATATCATATAAATAATATCCAATTGTATTACACACATATACATAATACAATCTGATTATATATATATACATATATATACACAAATTTTATTTTATATATATATATATATATATATATATATATATATATATATATATATATATATATATATATATAACTCAATATGATTATATACATACATGTATACATATAGAGAGAGAGAGCGAAAAAGAAAATAATCGGTATGTTTACCTAATATATATATATATATATATATATAGTAAATATGACAATTTTTTTCTCTCTCTCTCTCTATATATATATATAATTGTCTTGTATTGTATCCATATATATGTATGTATATATATATATATATATATATATATATATATATAATAGAATGAGATTATATGTATTGATATCGATGATCATAAATCACATTGTATGAAATGTATATATATATATATATATATATATATATATATATATACAGTTTACATTTTATGTCACTTTTGCTTCAGTTTATACTGTATTTTTAAAGAAAATAATTCTTATATTTACCTAATATATTCAATTATTTTCTTTAAGAATAGGGTGTTATTCTTCGAGACTATATATATATATATATATATATATATATATATATATATATATATATATATAGGTTCAGACAGATAGATAGATATATAGATAGAAATAAAGAGAGAGAGGGGGGGGAAGTAAAAACAATTTAAATCTCACCTTAGGTTTCTTTCCATAATTGTTTCCGTCTATTTTTGTTTTATGTTTTTATTTTTGTTTTTTGGTTTTGCTTCATTTTGTTTTGTTTTCTTATTGCTTTTCTTATTTTACAGAAAATATTTTTCCTTTGAAATAGAAAACAGTAAGAACTTTTTAGGAAGAAATAAATAGCGAAATTAATTTAAGTATTACAAATTTTTGCCTGTATAGAGTAGAATTAATAACTGCACAGCACAGAAGGAGAAGTAATATGTAAAGAAAGAAAAATAACAACCTTCTTAAAGGATTCAATTTATAGAAGAGCCAATGGAGATAATCAAATTTTCAGATAGTTGGTCCTTAATGAAAAACAAGGAAAAGAACCAAACAAACCGTCCTAATATGTATATATATATAAACAACTTCTGGAAGGTCCCGAGGAAGTCCTCTTGTGTGAGCGTATCAATGACCTTCGTCACAGCCTCTTTCATCTTGGTCAAATAGTCTGTGACAAGCATGGAGTTGTGGACTGGTGTATTGTCCTGGTGGAAATGCCACTGATCCGATTTAAAGAGTGCCGGCCTCTTCCGATGTAATCTCTTCCTGAACTCCCTTAAAACCTCAATATAGTAACCCTAAGCCTAACCCTAACCCTTTGACCAATCAACTCTAGTGTATTGACTTCCTTACTCCTCCCACACCTCTCATCATTCCTCACAGACTCCCTGCCTTCCTTGAATCTCTTATGCCACTCAGAAACTGATGCTTGATTCATGCAAGATTGTCCAAAAGTAGTCTGAAGCATTCCATACCTTTTTTGTGGCATTTTTTCCAAGTTTAAAACAGAATTTTATTGCATATCGTTCTTCTAAAGTGTCAGATTGCATTTTTAAAATTCACCAACTGTGACAATCAGGCTTTAGTAGGATGTATTCCATTTCCTGCTTTGAACGTGAAATCATAAAGATTGGTCAGTCATCTTATAAGATGTATAGCAATAATATAGTGATGGAGTAGCGCCCTCCCCTACACCTTGGTGTAGTAGCTATCGAAAAGGGAGCCTTCGGGTCACCCTCGACTATGGTCGCTAACTTTACTTAACTTTACGGCAATATTAAATGCGTGTACAAAAAGAGTCTGGAAACTTATTGAATACACCACACACACACACACACACACATATATATATACATATAATTGATTTTTTAATGCTAATTTTTTTTTAATCTTTAGTCAGAATTATCCTAATGATCTGGTAGGAGAAACCTAGGTAGGTAGTTTCTGGCTCTTCTAGGTGTTTTATATATATATATATATATATATATATAAGAGAATGTGATTATATATATAGATATCAATGATCATATAAATATATATATATATAAATATATAACCGAGAAGAATTTAACTCGTAATCTAATCAAACTAATACACTACGCAAGACACCCTAAAATTCACCAGGTGGTAATCGAATTCACTATTCCCTAATTATTGCAAAACTAACTGACTAGCTGATTAACTGATCAGGTCTTTACGCGATTTTTGGTTGGATTAAAACGTAGTAACTGTTCTTTTCCCTTGATCGTATTCTAGCCGTCAGGCAGCAAAATTCAAGGATTTCCATCCCTGAAGCAGTAACTCTCTCACCAAACTGGAGTTGGGGAGCCGGAATTGTCAGACGCTATCGTGACAGCGTTCACTGGAGGGTGGGGCTATATGTACGCATATGGCACCTTATGTTAAACTAACCATTCTGCACACGAGGGGCTGCGGCTAGATTGGTAAGCACGAGGAAGTGGCCAAGTCATGCTCAAGTAAGTGTTGTTTAGCTAATATGACCTCTGTTAAACACTCACAACGAAAATTAACTCTTTTCCATTTACGTTTTCATCTTGAAGCGATAACGTGCTGTGAACGCTACAACGGTTGCTTGGTAACGTTGTAATCGATCATTCCACGCATTGGCAGTTGATTATCGACATCTGCATTATTAATGGCTCACGTTCAAGTAGAAAGAAAGAAAGAAAGAAAGAAAGAGGCTTAGGAGAAGAAGCAAACACCTGAAAGAAAGAAAGAAAGAAAGAAAGAAAGAAAGAAGGAAAGAAAGAAAGAAGCTTAGGAAAAGAAGCAAACATCTGAAAGAAAGAAAGAAAGAAAGAAAGAAAGAAAGAAAGAAAGAAAGAAAGAAACGTATGTTAAAAAAGAAACAAACAAACGTAAGAAAGAAAGAAAGAAAGAAAGAAAGAAAGAAAGAAAGAAAGAAACGTGTGTGGGAAAAGAAATAAACGTGTATAGGAGAAGAAAGAAAAAAACAAACGAGCGTATGTAAGAAAAAAGAAAGAAAAAAAACAGAAAGAAAGAAAGAAAGAAACGTAAGAAAAGTAACAACCAAAGAAAGAAAGAAAAGAGATATAGATGAGGATAATCTAGTGTGACGATGGAAAGCAACAGAGAATCTTTGATCTTTTATTGGATCCGCCCTCAGATTCTGCGCCGTTTTATTTCTATTTGGGGTGATATATTACCAGACCTTTGTGATGCTTCTTATCATTAGTCAATTCTACCTCAATGACAATTTCCCTTTTTTCCGTCTCTGTTTGTACACAAATCGTCAAAAGAGAAAAAAGATGATTAATTACTAATCTTCTTAATACAAAGAAAAGAAAGAAAAAAGAATAAATGAAAGGAAGAAGGAAACTCAAAAATGAAAAAAAGCAAAAAACAACAACAAAAAGAAAAGAATGATAAATGTCATGGTTGTTTCAGTAGAAAGAAAGAAAGAAAGAAAGAAACGTATGTGGTGGAAAGAAAGAAAGAAAGAAAGAAAGAAAGAAAGAAAGAAAGAAAGAAAGAAATGCTAAATACAAAAAGAAAATAGTCATCAATAACAATCATTCAGAAAGAAGAAACGAAAGGAAGAAGAAGATATATATATATATGTATATTTGAGTAAGATATGAAATTTAATCAAACAGATATGTTGCAATAAGAAGAAAACAAAAAGAAAAAAATATATAAATGGATGAGAAAATTTACTTATAAATATTAGTTAAGGTCCACCGACACGTTTCCAGCAATATGAATGGAATTATCTAAGATAAGACATTTCGAAAATTTCAGGTAAAAGATATCATAGATCATCTTCAGAGTGGAAATTATAAATTTAAAATAATGGTTTGAACGATGGAGAAAAAAAATATATATATAACACTTTAAATCATTTCCAAATTCGGAACTATTTTTAAACAATAACGAAGCGCTTCATTTCTCTAAATACGAGGTGCCTTCAATAAGTTTCCAGACTTTTTTTATACAGGCATTTAAAATTGTCGTAGACTCTTGAAAATTCAGTATGTTATTGCTATACATATTATGAGATGACTGACCAATTTTTTCTGATTTCACGTTCAAAGGAACTGATTCAGCAGCAATTGGAATACACCCTACTAAAGTCTGATTGTCACAGCTGGTGAATTTCAAAAATGCAATCTTGACGTGAGGACACTTTAAAAGAACGATATGCAATAAAATTCTGTTTTAAACTTGGAAAAAATGCCACAGAAACGTAGAGAATGCTCCAGACTGCTTTTCTACCATCTTGCATAAATCAAGCATCAGTTTTTGAGTGGCATAAGAGATTCAAGGAAGGCAGGGAGTCTGTGAGGGATGATGAGAGGTGTGGGAGGAGTTATGAAGTCAGAACACCAGAGTTGATTGACCAAATAAAGAATTTCATGGATAAGGACCGTCGTGTTTTCTATAGAGACAATAAGTGCACAGTTTGATGTCAGTGTGGGAACTGTACACACAACTATTCGCGAGGAACTGAAGATGCGGAAGATTTGCACGAAGTTTGTCCCAAGGGTGCTCAGAGAAGATCAAAAAGAAAGACGTTATCATGACAGCAGGGAGATGGTCGAGCGCATCAATTCAGATCCCGCAATTCTTGATGCTCTGGTGACCTGCGATGAAAGCTGGATCTACTGCTATGACCCAGAGACCACGAGACAGAGTTCCCAGTGGAAGCATGCTAGCTGTCCCTGACTCAAAAGGCCAGACAGAGCAAATCCACCCACAAACTTTTGATGATCCCTTTTTTTTTTTTGACAGCACTGGCATGATCTACATGCACTGGGCTCCCACTGGCCAGACAATCAACAAGGAATTCTACGTTGAGGTTTTAAGGGAGTTCCGGAAGAGATTCCTTGGGAAGAGGCCAGCACTCTTCAAATCGGGTCAGTAGCATTTCCACTAGGACAATGAACTAGTCTACAACTCCATCCTTGTCATAGACTATTTGACCAAGATGGGCATCAAGACAGTTTATCACCCTTTCACCCTCCCTATAGTCCAGACCTTGTTCTCTGTGACTTTTGGTTATTCCCTAAGCTCAAGGAAAAACTTACAGGCTGTCGTTATGAGACAATTAAGGAGATGAAAGAGGCTGTAACGAAGGTCATTGACACATTCACACAAGAGGATATCCGTGGGGCCTTCCAGAAGTTATTGGAACGGTACAAGTGTATTGCATCCGGAGGAGATTACTTGGAAGGGGACTAGAGTTTCATGTGTGTACTATCAATAAAATTGCTCTTACGAAAAAAGTATGGAAACTTATTAAATGAGCCTTGTATCTTCTTTCCTGTTTTCCTTCCTTCTACCGAAACAATCATGATTAATAATCATTTTCTTTTTTTTACTTTTTAACTTGAGTATGTTTTTTATTTTTGCGAAATACATGGGCATCCATCTACTGTTAGAAGCAGTCGCATGCGTATTTGCAAGAGGTAGATTCGGAGCAGAAGGAGAATTGAAATCTCTCTGATAAAATAAAACAGGAATTCTTCCAAGCTGTAACCGTGTCAGAACTATTGTATGGTTGCACTACTTTGATTTAAATGAAATGCCGGGAGAAAAAGCTAGATGCGAACTACACGAGTATGCAGAATGCTGTTTTGAACAAATCCTAGAAGCAGCACCCAAGAAAACAGCAGCTGTACGGCCACTTACCTCTCGTAGTTCATTAAGACGATTAAAACTTGATAGGAACTGATTGGCCGACCTGCAAATTCTCACACTCATCAGTTCATTGGTTGTTTGGTTGGTTGTTTGGCTTTTACGGCATATCAACCTTAATAAGTTATTTATCGCCAAATCCATTCTTATGGAAATAGTTCTATTTCAAACAATTCAGTTAAGCATAAGTAAGCAATTTAAATCTAAATACAGTTTACTAGTGAAAAACATTTCTATTTCAAGCTATTCAGTTTATTCAAACAATTCAGTTTAGCACACGTATGCCGGGGGGGTGTCCTCGTGGTGTAATGGTTAAAGCGATGGACTGCGGAATCGTAATAAGCGAGTTCGAATTCCAATCGCGCTATTACGTTCACTTTCGGGCAAATACCCTTGGGAAAGGTATGAACCCCCTTATCCTCCCAGCTATGGGTTAAATAGTACCACTACTGTTCTTCTAGGAGAATGGAATTGGCATTAAATAACCTACAAAGGTTGATATGCCATTAAACAAAGAAACCAAACCAAACCAAACCACACGCATGCCGTTAGTTCTGTTTAACCCATAGATTGGGCCCTATCAGGTGCTACCACGCCGGGCCAGAGTGGACCTGGGAGCAATGACAATGAAGGGGTGTTCCGCATACCCCAAAGCCCCAGCATTGCTTGAACCTCACCGTCAGATTGTTTAGTGTCATACCCAGGACACTCGTTGGGGGTCTTACCAGTCAGTGTTTTCTACAGCCCCAGCCGACTGGGCAATCATCAGTTCAGTACGGACAGTTGGACAACTTAGCTAGAACAATGACCGATAGGGACTAATGGCGAGTGAGAGTCAAGAGAATCTGTTCTATCAGTTCGCCAAGATGATGATGGTGGTTGTTATTAGGATCCTTTCTTGAGACACCCGATTGAATAACACTAGAATCATTCTACATTTGACAAGATTAATAATCCTCAATCGTATTGTCTTTATACCGAAGCTAATACATCTTTCATTACTGTTGGTCGATTTCTGGTAAGCCAGCAATTCGTGATTTTTCCTTCTTACAGATAAAGTCTGTTTATTGAAACACTTTGTACTGAAACTGTTTATGGAGTATAGGCATCGCAAAAGTGATTAATACGAAACCTTTGACTAGAAGTCAAACATCTTTTCTTTTCTTTCTTGACAGAAATGTGTTCGTGGTCACGTGTCACCAGCTTCTTCAGCTCGGAGTTAAACGACCCAGATGTGCTTAATCACTGAATATTAATACAAAACAAATACAAAAATGGGTGATGGATATTTAGAGATTCAAGTATTAACAATTATATATCAACGAATAGAAGAAAAATAGTTCTTTTGCTTTCTGTTTTATGTTTTGTATCATATTCATATTTGTTTCTTTCTATTTCTTTTTTTTTATTTCTTTCTCTTTTGTTGTGATGCTTATAATATTAATCAGCAATTGTGTAAAAAAAAGTAATGATTAAATTGGATGATTTCCGAAATAATCGTCAGAAAAAGAATTTAAGATGGTATTTTTAGGAACTTTCAAATGAATTACTAATATTGAATTAATAATGCATATGTTTTGTGCTAAGATACATTTTAAGTTGATATGAGAAAATAGTTACATGGGGAGATGTGCAAGGAGACAAAACAAACAAATTATAATAAAAGGGAAACCTTTAAAGAGAAACTGAATATCTTCTAATAGCAGCACAAAAAAAAAACGTTATAAGAACCAATTATATCAAAGCAAGAATATATAAGACGCAACAAAATAGCAAATGTAGGTTATGTGGTGATAGAGACGAAACGATCAATCACATAATAAGCGAATGCAGCAAATGAGCACAGAAAGAGTATTAGACTATTAGATGTGTGGGGAAGGTGATCCACTGGGAATTGTGCAAGAAATTGAAATTTGACCATACGAACAAATGGTATATGCATAACCCAGAATCCGTACTGGAAAATGAGATGCACAAACTCCTCTTGGATTTTGAGATACAACGATCACCTAATCTCGCCCAGACGGCCAAACCTTATTATAATCAACAAAAGAGAGAACTTGCTGAATTGTGGATATTACTCTCCCGGCTGACCACTGATTAGAATTGAAAGAAAGGGAAAAGAAAAATAAGTACCTGGACCTTGCTAGGGAATTGAAAAAACTGTGGAACATGAAAGTGACGGTTATACCAATTGTAATTGGTGCTCTTGGTACAGTCGCCAAAGGATTGGTCCAAGGACTGGAGGACTTGGAAATAAGAGGACGACTGGAGACCATCCAAACTACAGCATTATTGAGATCGGCCAGAATACTGAGAAGAGCTCTGGAGACTAGAGGAGACTTGCTGTCGCTCAAACTCGAGTGAGAAACCATCATCTAACGCTGGTGTGAAAAACTCTCAAAAGTTATGATAATCACAGAATCCGTCCAAAACTTTTCTGAGATTTTGAGACATAAACGGATCATCTACCCCTGGCCAGAAGACCAGACTTAATATTGATTAACAAGAAAAAAGAACTTGTAATATAATGGATTTTACCGTTCCGGCAAACCATAGAGTAAAAATAAAAGAAAGTGAAAAGATAGACAAATACTTGGGCTTTGTCAGAGAACTATAAAAGCTATGAAACGTAAGAGTGATAGAGGAATTGGAAATCAGAGGAAGAGTCGAGACCATCCAGACGACAGCATTTCTAAGATCAGTCAGAATACTAAGAAATGTTCAGGAGACCTGAAGAGACTTACTGTTACCCAGACTCTCGGAAAAGACTGGCAGCTAACGCTGGTGTGAAAAACTTGCTAGGTGTAAAATAATAATTAATAAGCCTTTTTTTTTCTTTCCTTTTTTTGGGGGTTTGTTTTTGTTTTCTTGGTTTCTTTTTTTAATTTACAGTATCCATATGTTTAAATTTCATTCTTTCTTTCTTTCTTTCTTTCTATTTAGGCATTTAATCATTCCTTTCTTCATGCGTTTCTCTTTCTCTTTAAGGTTTTAATCTGTCGATAGTCTTCCCTTCTCCCTATTTCCTTTCTTTTTTTCTTTCTTTCTACCGGAATGGTTTTGATTGATAATTATTTTCTTGTTTTTCTTGGTCACTTTGGTATTTCTTTTTTAAAGGACAATTATTTTCGATTATATATATATATATATATTATTTGAAACTATTTTAAAACCATAATGAATCTCTTCATTATACACACACGCGTGCACACAAACACGCATATGAAATACAACTTTCCTTTTTTATGATCTTATGTTTTTTTTTCTCTAGCTTTCTCGGTAGGTTTTTTGTATCAAGTTCCATCTGAGAGGGTGGTCGCTCTAAGTTTTACTCACAACCGCTTTCGACCATATCGATTGATCGTCTTTCGGGGGATTATTTTTTATGGGTATCTGTTTTCGTTCAGTTTGGCTGCGATATTAATTTTATTTGAAAGGTTTATTTTTGGTAGGGGTGCTTTGGTTGGCACATTAGTTATTGAAGATGTTTCCTATGATAGAGCTCTATTGACTGTATATGCTACTTTATCTATATTTGGGTGTTTTTTTTTTATAATGATGGCCTCGAGGAATTGTAATTGATTTTCGTTATTTTTATATATGATTTTCCTGTTATTGGTGGGTATTTTTCGTATTTCAGGAGATCTCAATTTATCAATGTTATTCTATGTGTTATATTTAAATATTGTTCGACTGCACTGGCATCAAAGAGGTGATATATATATATATATATATATATATATATATATATATATATATATATATATGTGTGTGTGTGTGTGTGTGTGTGTGGTACAACAAAATATATGGAATAAATAATCTATCAATAACATTTTAATCTTAAAATTTAGAATTAAAATTCGCTAGAATAAGTTTTGAATTCTAAAAGTATAATTTTGAAGAGTGTTAACGAATGATTTTAATTGACATTTAGCAGTGAATTCATTATTTATGAAAACAACATACTCGGCAGGTGAAAAGATAATACACTTTGATCCAAGAAGAAGTCGGCCCAGTCGGCTTGAGCTGCAGAATACACCGTCTGCATCTCTGCAGATGGGTAAGAATCTCCCAATGAATGTCCTGCATATGACACTAAATAATCTGATGGTGAGGCTCCACTAATGCTTGAGCTTTTGGGAATGCGGAATACCCCTTTATTGCCATCGCTCCCAGGTCCACTCTGGCTCGGAGTGGTAGCACCTGATAGGATCCTATCTATGGTTTAAATTGAACTAAACTGCGTACATATGCTAAATTGAATTGTTTGAAATAGAACTGTTTAATGTATAAAAATTGATTTGGTATTAAATAACCTATAATGGTTGACATGCTATGAAACCAAAGCAAACCAAGAAGAAGTCATTGGAGAGAGTCCTCGTGGTGTATAAGCTAAAGTGCTTGGCTTCGACATCGTAGTATGCAAGTTCGAACTCCAGCCATGCTGTTACGTTCACTTTCGGACAAATATATTAGAGAAAATATTGAACCCCCTCATACCCTCCCCAGCTAAGAGTAAAAATAGTATCACAACTGTCCTTCTACAAGAATGGCTTTGGTATTAAATAACCCATAAAGGTTGATATACCGTTAAAAACAAAGAAAACAAAGAAATAACTAGCAAGCAAATAGAAAAGAGGTAGAATGTGAATTATAAATATTTATGATTAAGAAGAATGCAGCATTGGCATACATAATCTAAGAATTATAAAACCCGATTGCCAAGAAAGTTTCTACATCTCGTGTCAGATGGGTAATATCACATTAAAAAATAAACACTAGACTTACAGAAGAAAACCTTTCATTAATTTAAATATCAGTTTATACTTGCTGAATCCGGGGAAATCCCACGATTTAATTAGAAACAATCCCTAAGTAGTAAATATTACTATTACTATTACATTCTTAATACTTTAATAATGCAAAGATATATATAAATTTGTTGGTTGGTTGGTTGGGTTTTATGGCATATCATCACTTGTGTTTTTTTAATGCCAAATCCATTTTTATACCAGTTCTTTAATAATCAGTTCTATTTCAAACAATTCAGTTCCGCCTGAGTGTACAGTTCAATTGTCAAAAACATTTCTATTTCAAGCTATTCAGTTTAGTCAAACAGTTCTAATTCAGCTAATTCAGTTTAGTATAAGTATAGATTCTATTTACACACAGGTAAATGTCAAATCAGTTCTATATTAAACAATTCAGTTTTGTGTAAGTACTGTTTCAATATCGAAAACAGTTCCATTTCAAACAATTCAGTTTAGCATAAGTATGCTGTAAATGTAAGTACACAGTTTAATTCTAAAAACAATTCTATTTAAAGCTATTTAGTTTAGTCAAAAAGTTCTAATTCAAGAAATTCAGTTTAGCATAAGTACGCAGTTTAATTCTATTTAATCTATAGATAGTACATTATCATGTGCTACTACTCAGGGCCAGAGTGGACCTGGGAGCGATGACAATGAAGGGGTGTTCCACAATCCCCAAAGCTCTATCATCACTGGAACCTTACCATCAAATATTTTTGAATCATATCCAGGATATTCGTTGGGGGTCTTACCCCTCTGTAGCGGTGCAATCAGTGTATTCTACAGCCCCAGCCGACTGGGCAACTGAACATTTGTAAATAAGTTTTATTAATCTGTTATTAATTCCAAGCGGTTTCAGCTTCAGGACATGATCAGGGAATGATGGTTTCAAGACTGTTCCCATTTCAAGAGTTGAAAGCTTTAGATTTTGATCTGGTTTGGTTTCTTAATTTAAAGGCATATCAACCATCATAGGTTATTTAATGCCAAAGTTATCATTAAAGGCGAGTAATGGTACTATTTAAGCAATAACTATGTGCATACGGGGATTCATACCTTTTCCCAAGGTGTTTGTCCGAAAGTTTACATAATAGCACGACTAGAATTCGAACTCGCTAACTATGATGTTGAAGGCCAGCACTTTAACCACAACACCACAGAGATCACACACTGAACTATAGATTTAGCGTTCGCGTATATAAAAATTTAACATTTTTAAGGGTAATTCATTCGATGATAAGAAGCTTTGTTATTGTTTGAAGATTTTTTCAAGTGTGAAAGTAATTTAAATTGTAATATATATATATATATATATATATATATAAAACAAGTAAATTAAATATATATATATGTATATATATATATATATATAAATATATATATATATATATAACAAGTAAATTATATATATATATATATATATATATATATATATGAAACAAGAAAATTATATCTTTTTTGTTTCATATATATATATATATATATATATATATATATATATAAATTACTTGCTTTGTATATATATATATATATATATATATATATATATATGTATATATATATATATATATATACTTCTTTTATATATACATATATATATATATATGAAAAACTAGTAAATCATACATATATATATATATATATATATATATATATATATATATATATATATATAAAATAAGAAAATTATATATATGTGTGTGTGTGTGTGTGTGTGTGTGTGTGTGTAACAAGTAAATGAAATTACTGAAAAGGATATTACTTCATCTTGGTATGGATTAGAATACGCGGGTTGTATCCCCACCCAAAAAATGAAGTGGCCTGGATATGACACTAAACTGAATCTGATAGTGAGGCTCCAGTTCTGAAGCTATGGGGAGTGTAATGTATCTCTCCTTTGCCATTTCTTCCTCGTCGACTCTAACCTTGTAAGGGTTTAATCTATGTGTCAAATACAACGGTTTAAAGATTATTCTTATTTGATAAACATGAGCATACAATTAATGCGTTCCCTAATCTCTAGTCATAAAATAACCCCAGACGAGTTCACATCCCGCTAAAATCAAACAATAGTTATCGTCAAAATCCTGGCATTCTTCATTATAGGATTGTACAATTTTCAATTTCATTTTATGATGTACTCAAATCTCTTGAGTGACGGCTGTCGGGGGGCAAAGTTCTCCGTATTTTTTTATCAACTTTTTTTCTTGTTTCCTAAACTAAAGAATTTATTTCAAGTGTAAGATTTGAGGTCGTGTAGGACATTAAAAGAGATACGACGGCGTATATTTTGGACTTACGGGCACAGTCCAACAAAGGTAGACTTGAGGCCGTAAGGCCCCTGCTTCAGCAAGGCCACTTTCGGATGGGCGAGCTGCATCATAGTCCAGCAGGGCTCGAGCCACGGCTCGTATGCGACCTTCCCCTCCCCTAATCCCCACATTATCGATCTTCGGGTCATTGACTTTGTGTCAAGTCCTGTCTGGTGGAAGGCAGCTACAAATATCGGCACATATGATGAGGATTTTAAGTGGTTCTTGGTCAAATGAAAAACTAGCAAAAATAAAAGTACTCAATACCAAGTGGATAATTTTTCAGTAAATTAACGAATTATTTTAATTGTCATTCAAACTTACGTTGTTAATTTTCTTCTTTTGATCATCTGATTTGCTTGTAATACCATGAGAAAACATAAAGTCTGGAAATGGTGGATCTGACAATTTCTTATTCATCTGTTCGTTAGCTATCTCTGTTTTCCTATGTATACATCTGTCAGTCTCAGAGTGGGTATATCTATCTATCTATCAATCTATCTATCTCGTTTTAATTTTGAAATGTGAAATATAAACCAAGACGTGAACACAGCTGAGTCACTTATGTAATAAAGTGTCTAGGTATCTAGATGAGTCAAAACCAATTACTTTTGGGAGGTGAAATCAATCTTGATGCTTTTTGAAGAACTGTTGTTTCTTCTTTATTAGAAAAAAAATACAGAATTGTGAAAGCGTAGCTTCTTTTATACTCATCAGATCTACATGTGTGTGACATTTGTTTGTTTTCTTGTTTCCTATACGGAAAATTTGTCACATAAGTAAAATTTAATAGAAAATAAATAAATAAAGGAGAATTAAAACAGCCCAATTACACACGAGATTCAAGAGTGCTTCAACCACAGAAAAACTCATTGGAATAAGAGTGTTGAATGCCAAGGAGGCTATTTTGTTGTTTCCTTCTGTTTTCGTAAATACAACTTCACTCTCTCTCTCTCTCTCTCTCTCTCTCTCTCTCTCTCTCTCTCTCTCTCTCTCTCTCTCTCTCTCTCTCGAGATGATGATGATGATGATGATGATGATGATGATGATGATGACATGAAAATAGGTTCCGACAAAAAGAATAAAGAAGGAAAAAGCCGAAGTAGCAGAATACCTAAATATTGTTAAAGAACAAAGGAAGAATTAGAAAAAAAATAAATCAATCAATGCATCAATGAAATCAAGTGAAGAAGAAGAAGAAGAAGAAGAAGAAGAAGAAGAAGAAGAAGAAGAAGAAGAAGAAGAAGAAGAAGAAGAAGAAGAAGAAGAAGAAGAAGAAGAAGAAGCTTGTTGGATATTGAAAGAAAGAGAAAGACATTATTTAAAAGAGGCAAAATGAAATAGAAAGAAAGAAAGAAAGAAAGAAAGAAAGAAAGAAAGAAAGATTTTTCTGAACCCAGGAAATACAAGAAGGATTTAAGATTGGAAGATAATCTGAAAGAACGAAAAATCCGTTGAAAGATCAATGAAGGAAACTTTTTACTTTTTTTTTTTTCATTTTCTTTCTTTTTTTTTTTTTTTTTCTTTTCTTTCACAGTAGAAAAGTTGCCAGTATTTTCTTTGCTAATGGCTTGTCTGAACAATACAATGTCAGAATCCTTTCTTACGTAACGATACACGTCGTTGCATAGAAACAATTTCCTCCCCCTCCTATCAGCTTTTGCCGTGCCATTTGAAGATGTGAAATGATTTTCCTTTTTTTATGTTTTACGTTCTCGCTAATACGAATCGTAACCATATTTAAAAGAAGGGCATTTAGTCATACAGTCGTGAGCGTGAGAATCCGTATTTTAGCAAAAGAAAGCAAGAAAGCATTTAACTAGAAGCTGAAAAATAGATATAATCAAATTCCAAAGTGCGTACAAGAAACTACGTTTTCTTCTATAAACAACAGTAATACATGTGATTTACAGAAATTAGCATCTTCTTTTTAATTGTTACTAAATGAACGCATTGGGTACTTATTAAAACAGAGGACTATGATTATGTTGATATTTCTATTCTTTATATATATACGAGGCTTAGCTGAAAAGTTCAGAGGCTGACCAAGATACTCTCGTGGAATTTGAACGAATGATGTTAATTTTTCAACATAGTCCCCTTTGCCGTTCATTCAGTTCTTTTCTCACTGTTGCATTGCTTGGATCCCAACGGTAAAAAAGTCATCGACAATAGATATAACAGACATTATCGTATGAATTTTTTAGCCCAGCCTCGTCTATATATATATATATATATATATATATATATATATATATTTATATGAGTTCGGACTCCAGTTGAGCAATTATGCTTACTTTCACTCTAATACCCTTGGGAAAGGTATCAACCTCCTTATCTCCCCAGCAATGTGTTTAATAGTATCACAGCTGTTCTAAAGATAGCTTCGGCATTAAATTACACACGAAGGTTGATATGCCATTAAACAAGTAAACTTGTTTTTATGTGTCTATATTCATGGTGTTTAGAAAAATCAAAATGATTTCATTTTGAAATGACCGCATTATTTGAGATGTAAATCTCTGAATAACTACAGAGTTTAGACAAATGAAACTTAACAAGTTTAATGTTGAGCAAAGTAAGATTTATAAGAGGCGGGATTTTTACATAACCCCCGAGAAAATAATCGTAAGGTGAACGTTAGGCCAAGTAAACGTCAGGTCAGGTCAGGTGAACATGGTGACCATTTAAAAATGAAATCATACCAATTTTTCTGAAATACCCAGTATATAAGCATTTTTTTACCAACGTTTGTGGGGAAAAGTATTAAATTCGACGAATAATAAAAAGTAGTAAATTTGACGAAGAATAAAAACCATCAGTGAACTAACTAAAATCAAATCTGTACTCCAGAAGAACCTTTTATATATAAAGTTTTTCTTGAACATTCTAAAATTTATTAGTTGAGTAACGTCTTAAAATTACTAAGTGGTTTTAAAGGAAACGATCTGCATATACATTTCTCTAATATGTCTAATAAGCTAATGTCGACTTAATGACAAAATAGTCTCAAACTAAATTCAATTATTTCCCAATTCGACGCTGGACTATTACAGCAGATCATTAAGTGGAGTCCATTCCCGATAAATTTTCAAAAGTCCTCGAATTCCGATTAAGAGAAACACGGCCAGTTCCACCTACACAAAGGAAACAAGCAAGAAGATAATTCTCTTTTTAAAAATAGTTACATTTCCGACGACAATTAGAAAGATGACAATAATTGTTGAATGAATGAGGCAAATTGTTCAAAGAATTGGCGTGTGCACTTCCGATATTTTGCACAACGGCGCCATTTGTGATTAGCACGAACAATATATTGAAGAAGCTTTCCAACTTCTGTTTCTTTCTATTATTGTCGACAAGCGCCATCGAACGAGCGAAACGACGACTCATTTCATCGAACAATGTAACTGCTAATCACAGGAAAGCGATATGAAATTGCTGAGTGTCCTCGGAGGAATTTGCCAGTAACGTCAGTGACAATTGGCTTCGTACATTTGGGCCGTTTGCTAACGATGAATGCAATTGGTGGACTTATCGAATGACAGATTATAATGCAATACACTTAATCATTGTTACGTTGCGGTGATCTAAAATGGCGAAAGGGAGAGGGTCTCATAAAGAAAAGGCGGTAACGGAAAGCTTATCACTAAATCTCCACGGCAGGGAGGAAACAGCAAATACATCGGACACAAAAACTACTGGCGATTATTGTGATTGTCATATTTTAAAGTTGATGTTGAGTGGTTTGTTTAATCGGTGGAGGAAATATTTATTTTTCATTCATAAGGTGTCGCCCACCAGTGGGAGATGACGGTTTCATTTAAGCCCCAAATTAGTCGACTGTCTTTCTTCGGGTCTGCGACTCAACTAATTTTTTTTTTTTTTAACTAAATCTCAAATCTTACGAGGCTACACACAGTAAATAACACGAGCCCATTCGATAACAAGTACGACGGTTAGGAATTTCAGAGGTACTTTCGCTATTCAAGCAGGAATTTCAGAGATACTTTGGCCAATAAAAACTTACTTGAATAAATATTTTAAATGTCAGTTGGACTATTTTGGAGGCAACGTTTCATTCATATTTCGTTTTTTTTTTTTTTAATTTATTTTTTCTTGTAAATACTGGGTTATTCTAGATACTTTCTGAATGTGAACACACTTACTCACACATATTATATTATATTATATTTACATTGCAGACAATCTATTTCGATATTATCACATCTCTTTAGTGGAGTAAATTGTTCACTAAGATGAATTCAATTGAGAACAGTGACAATTTTGCTAATTTTTACTCCTTGAAACAGTTTTTTTTATTATGTTTGCCTTAAAAAGCTGCAGCCGAAATTCTAACCTATATCTTGAATATCAATTCTTAATTTTAGATCGATATTTTTTTAATGATTGCTTTTTTTTGTGAGGTATTTTAGTTAATAGGTGCGACTTTTGATTCTAATGGCCAGAAGGACTGACAGATATGTTTCTTCCCATTTATCACTCATGTTTATTTCAATGATTTTTTTTTTATTTTCAACTAATATTAATCCTTTGTAAAAAAAAAAAAAGTTATAACTTCAATTAACTATTTTGAAACCAATAAGTTACATCTATATGGCATTAAGTATTCCGATATAATACGACTAGTTTTTTTTACACATCTATTTGATTCATAGACGAAATCCTAAGAGGTACAACCACTTCCAGTCAGAGTGGACTTGGGAGTAATGTTAATAGAGTGGTATCAGAGTTACACATTTGGAGTCTCAGTTTAATGTTGCACCCACGACACACTATTTTGGTGGGTGGAGTATCTTACCCCTCTGCAAGGAATACAGTCAACGTATTCTCGGCTGTCTCGATAGAGCGATCTATAACATCTTCTAACAAGGTAAGCTGATACAATAAGATACAAACTGAACTCATTACATTTCCCTTGACTGGTTAATCTCTTTTCAGGTTTTCGACTCCTTTTACAATTCAGCCATTGTGTTTTACTAGCAGGATTAGTGTTTGCGCCTGCGTCTTATCTTCTAGCCATTCTTTTACGCCATATTTGTTTCGGTAAGACGACTGTTCACATTGATGAACTGGACAATGATAAAGGAAAGAAAGAAAGAAAGAAAGAAAGAAAGAAAAATCAGAAAAATGCTAACATGCAAAGAAGGAAAAAAGAATGAGTGAAAAGGAAAAATGATGAAGGAAATCGAGAAAGAAAGAAAGAAAGAAAGAAAGAAAAAGCAGAAAAATGCTAACATGCAAAGAAGGAAAAAAGAATGAGTGAAAGGGAAAAATGATGAAGGAAATCGAGAAAGAAAGAAAGAAAAAGCAGAAAAATGCTAACATGCAAAGAAGGAAAAAAGAATGAGTGAAAAGGAAAAATGATGAAGGAAATCGAGAAAGAAAGAAAGAAAGAAAGAAAGAAAGAAAGAAAGAAAGAAAGAAAGAAAGAAAAAGCAGAAAAATGCTAACATGCAAAGAAGGAAAAAAGAATGAGTGAAAAAAAAATGATGAAAGAAAGAAAGAAAGAAAGAAAGAAAGAAAGAAAAAGCAGAAAAATGCTAACATGCAAAGAAGGAAAAAAGAATGAGTGAAAGGGGAAAATGAAGAAGGAAATTGAGAAAGAAAGAAAGAAAGAAAGAAAAAGCAGAAAAAGCAGAAAAATGCTAAAATGCAAAGAAGGAAAAAAGAATGAGTGAAAGGGAAAAATGATTAAGGAAATCGAGAAAGAAAGAAAGAAAGAAAGAAAGAAAAAGCAGAAAAATGCTAAAATGCAAAGAAGGAAAAAAGAATGAGTGAAAAGGAAAAATGATGAAGGAAATCGAGAAAGAAAGAAAGAAAGAAAGAAAGAAAGAAAGAAAGAAAGAAAGAAAGAAAAATACAAATATGAAAAGAAGGAAAAAAGAATGAGTAAAAAGGAAAAACGGTGATCGAAAGCGTAAATGAAAATAGCTGAAAGAAAGAAAGAAATTTTTAAAATGTTGAGTGTAAAGAGAAAAATGAAAACAGCCATAAACAAGTTGAAGAGAGGAAAAAATAAAAATTGTATCTAGCCTAAGGTCTTTGGTATTCGAGCTGAGGAGGACAGGATCTTACATGCTGATTGTCAAGGCAGGCAGACCTTCCTCACTTGAAGGATTAATGCCACACTATATTCTAATCCTTTTATTCCGATTTAATTTGCCCTTGTTCGATACTGCATTTAGGAAATATCGAGGAGACAGGTTGTGAAAGGAGGAAAAATGGCGAAAAATGTGCGAGTGAAAAAATAGCCATTTGCCGGATTATGAAACATCTGATTCGGCCGGCGGGTAAAAATCGGTGCATACTATTTCAGATTTTGCGACAATACGTCGCCAAATGGCTCAGCTAAGAAATGTATGGCTGATTTCAAGGCTCTTAGAATAATCAAATAAAACGTGACGTAGGAAAAGTTTTCTGCTCGTGTTGGCAATCATTTTACAGCGTGTTTAACGGGAAAAAATGGCGAAAACAGAAAACGTCTTTTACTTCAGCCGCGTGAGCGCGTGCACACACACACACACACACACACAGTACTTTTTATGAGTATTTGAATAAACTGACAATTTGCTTCTAATCGCTTGTATTTAGAGGTAAATACTGGAATATTACGCAAGATTTTGTGGTCTTTAGTTTAAGAAGAAAAATAAAATTTTGAAAATATAAGTACTGAGATAAAAGTAAGAAGGCGAAATCCTAATTACGTTTAGTATATATATATATATATATATATATATATATCAAATAGAAACTTCCTTTGTGTTGATATATATATATATATATATATATATATATATATATATATATATCAACACAAAGGAAGTTTCTATTTGTTGGAGATTAATGCAGGTTCTATTTCAAAAGTTCATAAAAACATATAATGATCATTCTGGTCACATTCTTATTATACACTCTCTGAACTCAATAAGTCTAAAATAACCGATATATATATATATATATATATATATATATATATATATATATATATATATATGTGTGTGTGTGTGTGTGTGTGTGTGTGTGTGTGTGTGTGTGTGTGTGTGTGTGTGAAATCAAAATCAAAATCAAAATTTATTTTTGAAATATCAATAGAAAAATCTAAAATTAGCAAGATAGATAGATAGATATATAGATAGATAAAGAAGATAAACCAAAAGTGCTCAAATGCTGGGCAGAAAAAAAGAATTAGGATTTCCCTTTCTTACTTTTGTTTCATTACTTATAGTCTATGAAATAGAAAAAAAATGTCTGGATGAAACTTCTTTTCAATTGACGATTGTGTTTTTTTTTTCTTTTTAGAAGACATGAAATTACTCAGACAAAAATAAGGAGAGATCCTAATCAGCTTATTATATATATATAATTATATATATATATATAATTATTATATATATAATTATTATATATATATATATATGTAATATATAATATGTATATAATTATTATATATATTATTATTATTATTATTATTATATATATAATATGTATATAATTATTATATATATAATTATTATATATATATATATATATGTATAACGTGAGTGAAAGCTTCCATATGCTGCACATAAATGCATATTCTTATACAAATTCATAAAAACGTAAGATGAACATTCAGATCACATTCTTGTCTTTATACACAGTTTGACCAAAATAAATCATTTTCAGATACATATATATATATGTATATATATATATATATATATATATATATATATATATATATATATATAGAGAGAGAGAGAGAGAGAGAGAGAGAGAGAGAGAGAGAGTAGATTTCCTGACTTCAATTTATGCTTTCTCGTAACCCGTATTCATACCGATGTCCGCGCATTTAAAGCTTAGAAATGACAAAAACTGATTGTGCCTGTAGTTTACAACATTTTTTTCATTCACTTCTTATGAAACATCAGACATGTGAAAAAATTCCCACTCTATTCACCAACCGACTGAATATGTTGCTTTATAATGTTGTCAAGCAAAGGAAAACTGTAAAATTGATATATTGCTAACATGGTGTATTTATGGCTAAATATAAAAGGCCATAGATAGATAGATAGATAGATAGATGAGAATGCTGAAAAGTTTTCGACCTGACCAGGATTATTATCATATTATCATTATTATTATCATATAAGGCGTCAAATGCTTGATTTGTGTAGGTACCCTTCGGAGTGAACACGGGTGAGACGAAGATAAAGATTTACTTATTCGCTCATTTTCTCCTCCACGAGCAGAAAGTGACACAAGGTCAATTTATAAGGGGAGTAGATCTGGTTCCCCTTCTCTTAGACCGGTTGCCACATCAAGGTTAAAGAGCACTGCCTATCCTGCTATTTACAAACAGCTGGAAGGAAAATAGCTGGCTTCATACCTTTCCCAAACATATCAACGCAATGTGAATGCAAACAGTCTCGTCTAGGATTTGAACTCGGGTCGCGTGAACCATTTACCACGGTGATAAGTGAAACACCACGAGCTAAGCTTAATGTATAAACATCCAACACATGAAGTATGAATTAAACTGTCTCGGAGACAATTACTGCTTTAGTGTTTTCGATTTATACTGAGTGCGCCACACTTGTGGCTTTGTGCAAGACTAGGTTAAGTTTACTTAATATATATGCACAACTAAAGAGATTCGTCAATCAGAGAGGTTGCTGAAAAATTCTCGGACATGCCAAAATGGGAATTATCTTTTGTTGAATTTTTATTTAGTTGTTGTAAATATATTGAACTATATTATGCGGAATAACATGCTCTTTTTATTGCGCAAGTTTATTCCTTTCTTAGTTAGGACGGAAAGTTTACAGTATTCACTCATAAAAGAGAAGTTTAATTAAAGAAACAATTAAAGATCTTAGATATTAATTATATATGATTAGATCGGTTTGGTTTGGTTGGGTTTGGTTTTATGGCATATCAACCATTGTAGGTTACTTAATGTCAAATCCTGCTTATGCAGATATATATTAACTATGATTTATAAATACATTTTGTTGATAACATCTTTAAACGTGCCTGAGGTCTTTTGTTTTAGCACATAGTTAAATGGTTTCAAGTAATGCGATATAACAATTACAATTAATCAGTCATTTGTTTGCACACATAGTTTGTAGGTAATTTCAATTTTAAATGAGTTAGAACGAATTTGTTGGCACACTAGAGTTGTTATTGATTCTACATTGTTAAATGGTTTCAATTATTACGATCTAACACTAAATTCTGTTCAATATTAATCGTTTGTTTGCCGACAGTTAAGTGGTTATAAGTATAGCTTTTCAACACTAATTATTCTATTAACTCTATTAATTCAGTTGCACACAGTTAAATGGTTCCAAATATTGCTATGCTTTACCAATATATCAATTTAGGCATAGTTAGTTTCAAGTATTGCTATTTAACTCTAATGATTCTATTCAACGTTACTCAGTCGTTTACACAAAGGTAAATGGTTCCAACTTCGCTATGCATCACTAACAATTCAATTAAACAACTGTCATTTGTTTACACACAGTTAAATGATCAAACAGTTCTATTTCTAACAATTCAATTTAGCATAATTTCGCACTCAGTTTAAATGTCAAGCAGTTCTATTTTACCCATAGATAAGACCTTATCAGGTACTACCATTCCGGGCCAGAGTAGACCTGGGAGCGATGACAATGAAGGGATACTCCTCATTTCCTAAAGCTCTAATTGGAGCCTCACCATCATATTGTTTAATATCATATCTAGGATACTCGTTACAGGAGTCTTAACCTTCTACAGGGATGCAGTCGGGGTATTCTACAACCCCAGTCGACTGGGCTGATATAATTAGAATCTTCATTAAGCTTGTATATATCAAACATTTAATTCTCTTTGATTGCTTTTCTTTTACCTATAGGCTCCCAACCCAATTGGCCAACAGTGAGGTGAGGTTTAGAAAACATCGGCTGCATCCTCTTCTAGGAAGTAAGACCTCCCAAAAAAGGATGATATGGTATCAAGTAGTCCGATCGAAAAAAAATTTTCAAACAGATCTATTTGACTCATATAAGGGATCCTAACAGGTATATAAAATACGCAGACTGTATCTCCTGCAGAATGGTAAGATACCCCCAAAAGAGGTGCCTTATATATAACACTAATCTCTATCCGATGGTGAGGCTCCAATTCTAGAGTGCAGAATATCTCCTTCATTGCCATTACTCCCAGGCCCACTCAGGCTTGGTGTGGTAATATCTGTCCGGGTCCCATCTATGGATAGATTAGACCTTTTGGGAAAATTTAAGTATGAGATCGGAATACATGAAACCATATGACAATATGCAATTTATAATTGGATAGAAATACTTAATACTGTGGGTAAACAAAGGATAATTATTTTTAAAAAGGAATAGTTACTTGATACGAAATAATTGCATGAAAAAAATACTGACTTCTGCATTAAATGACCATAAAACCAACAAAACAAACTCAAGTGTGTGTGTGTGTGTGTGTGTGTGTGTGTGTGTGTGTGTGTGTGTGTGTGTGTGTGTGTGTGTGTTCATAAACCAGAAAAAAACGGAGCTTCACTTAAAATGCATAAGAGATAAACTAATTTTCGGTCCAATTTTCGACTGAATGATAATTTATAGGGTCTGAATTCAAGCTAAGAATTATTTTTAATTATTCAAATTCTCGATTGTAAATGCTAATTAGAATCGCTCACTCCTTCCCAAATAAAAGAATCAATATCATCACGGGACGCTGTTACAACGGTCACCCAATGAGGACACGGATCGTCTTGCAAATTACAGAGCGGGGAAATAGATCTATTCCTGTGAAGAACAGAACGGCATTGTTTTTTACCAACATTTTTTTTTCATTAAAAGGTTATCGTTACAAATTAAATTATACTGTTTATTCAAACAGTTATTGATACTCAAGTAAATCTAATTGATTTTCAATCAATTTCTTATTGATCTTCACGGGTTTTATTCCAGTATCTGTAAAAGTGTACAAAAAAGAAAGAATAACTTCTTCGACAGTGAACCGGATAAATAGAAGAAAACTACGGAAGCAATGTGTAAAAGGTGGTCTTTTCGCTGCGTCTTTTACTAAGGCGGAACGAGTGACAGTGGTTTTAAGTTTAATCAATATTTCCCTGCAGTCGCCTTTTATAGCTGATGCACATATTAAACAGGCAGGCATTGTATGACGTACATTACTCGTTACAGTACTAAACGAATCAGCTGACTTATTCGGATTCTCAAGGAAAAAGTCTACAGGTGACTGAGGCAGTATGTCTTATGAACATTAATTCGAACTTCGCATCACCTAAGACAAAAACAAGACTGCATATTGAAATATGGTCAGTAGTGTTCGTAACGAGTTAAAAATGCGCAGTTAATACAAGAATTAAACTGCTTGAATATAGATAGTATATTTATACGTTGTTTAATTGAATGATTGATTGATTTTAACGGCATGTCAACCTGCCTGGGGTTATTTAATGTCTAGAGGTTAGAGGTTTCTTTATATGATACCCGGTATTCTTATCTCCTACAAATATTTTTCAAACGGGTCTATTTAACCCACATATGGGCTATGAACGAGTACTACCACATCTTCTTAGAGTGGACCTGGGAGTAATAGTAATAAAGAGGCACTGAACATTCCCGAAAACTTCAGATGCAGTTTAGTGTCAAACCCAGGACACTCCTTTGGTAGGCGGGGGTCTTAGAATTCTGCAAGAATTACAACCAACACATTCTAACCCCAGTCGATAGGGCGTGATATATTTATCGTATTGAATAGTATTACTTACACACACACACACACACACACACACACACACATATATATATATATATATATAGAGAGAGAGAGAGAATAGTAATACATATATATGTATATATATATCTTTATCTATATAGATTGATTGATTGATTGATTAATTTTAACCGCACGTCAACCTGTCAAGGGTTATTTTATGCCTCGAGGCCAGAAAATTGTGTTCATTGTACTTTCATATTCATGTTTTGTGCAGTTGTTTCTAAAAAAGTTTGGGTTTTTTTTTTTTTGCACACGGTCCCATTGAACACGAATAAATTTTAAACGTACATCTTTGACACATAGATAGCACCCCAACAGATACTAATATTCTGAGTTGGAGAAGACCTAGGAGTAATAGCAATGAAGGAGTACTCCTCACTTTCTACAAATCCAGAACTGGAGCCTCATCATTAGACGCAGCTTAGCGTTATACACAGGACACTGCTTTTACGAGGGGAGGTCTGACCCCTCTGCATGGGATACAGAGAGCATATTCTAAGCCTCACAAACAGTGTTATATGTTTAGCAATACATATCTATGAACATAGATATTAAGGTGAATCAAAAGTTTTGCAATATTTTGTTAATGTGAAGCATAATTCGGCAACTCTGGGTACTTTTGCGGAGGTCTTGACGGTGACCTTGTCTGATTGTTGAGGTTCTTGCAATCCTAAAGAAATTTCTTCGAAACCTTTGGTTTCTGTACTATATTCAACTGCGCCTTCACCTTTCGCATAACAAATGTTTTTGGTTGCTTCCGGACGTTATGGCTCACTTTGAACTTATTTAGCTGAAGATCCCAAATTAGGCTACATTACACGTTCATCAGTACGACTTTCAAATTACACACGGAGTGAAGCAATGCATAACGTGTCAGCGCACCAACTGTCACGATACTACCGATCACAGCATATACCGAAACTAGCACGTACCAAGATATTGCAAAACTTTTGACTTACATCTCAGATTCCTAATTTTTTTCCGAATAGATAAAATAAAACAGATATTTTTTTTTTTCTTTTTTTTCCAAACATTTTTATTTTCAGTTTCTATTCATAATGACTCTGAATATACGAGCAAGATGTGACACAAGGTCACTTTTAAGTGAAGTATATCAGGTTCGAATTTAGAGTTTTCTTTCTCCTAGATCAGTTGCCATACCAAAATTAAGGAACCTAGTCTGCTTTACTATTTACCCATAGCTAGAGGGAGAATAGTTGAATGAATGTCTTTCCTTAAAATATTAGCGTTATGTGAAGTGTAAACAGCCTCGTTCAGGATTTACTTTGGTCACCGTGTCCATTTCCATTACGACACGAGCACCTCCAGTCGACCGTGGCAAAGCATGTCTCACTTGTTGCAGTTCTAGTGCTCCAGGCATGACGATATGGTGAGATACCTTTCTCATCAATTGCTGCAACTCCATCGCCGCGCGGAGGACTAGAACACAGTTATGTTAATGGATCACCTCTAAAATACGGTAGGGTCCCCGTGATGTTGTGGCTAACGTACTGGACTGCAGCATCTTTAGTAAGCGATTTCGAACTCCAGTTGCGTTATTAAATTCACTTTCGGACTAATAACCTAGGGAAAAAGAATGAACCCTCCATATCCCCTAGTTATGGATAGAATAATTCCAGTACGGTTTTCTTATCACAATGGCTTAGGCTTTAAATAACTTGTGAAGGCTGATATGCCATTAAAAAAAGAAACCAAACTAAACCACTGCCAAAATACCTAAACTATCCCAACAAACATTGTTCACGAATATTCAAATTATGATGTAGAGCACGAGTCTCAAACTCAAGATGAGATGAGGGGAGGTGATTTCCATTAGCTATAATGCTAATCTTCAATACAGTTGATAGACAACTATTTTCTTTGATATTTTATTTTCTCACCCACTCTCTCATTAAAATGAATATGCTTGTAAAAGTAAGTGGCAAAGCGATTTTACGTTAAACGTAAGGAAACAAATTTTCTGTTTCAAATTTCCCTTAATTCAATTTCTACCTTTTATAAATTTGTTGGGTTTTTTTAGGGGAGGGGGTCATTTTATTAGATTTCATGGATAAATTACAATAAATTGTACTATCATATGATTAAGATAGCGAAAACAAAAATTAAGAACTTGAAGAAATAACTGATGAAGTTTCTATTTATTTACCAACCTGCTCTCAAATATTCTCTATTATTTTCTAGTTGTGTATTACCTCTTATCTCAGGAACACGTTCCCAATGCCAATATCAGTTGATAAATCAATTTCTTTTTACTTTAGGAATATATATATATATATATATATATATATATATATATATATCATCATCGTCATCATCATCATGTCGCACCGCCAGCGCGGATATCCTTGACCCTCTCTCGCCATTTCTCCCTATCATTCATCGCCTCCGGCAGGTCTTCAGGGTTACATCCTGTGTCCTCACATAGTTGCTGTATGTATGTTCGTGCTGGTCGTCCCACTCTTGCACATCCATATGTGGGGGTCCACAGGAGTACATCACTTATGAGCTCGTCCTTGCTTCTCCAGCAGTGACCTGCGTGTCTGGTTCGTCGAACTTGTATAGTTTTCGTGATTGGGGGCAAGTGTCCGTATAGTTGGAGTCTCGTGGGGTGTTGTCGCCAGGACTTGTTTAATACTGCTCTCAACATTCTTGTGTAATTTCCGTCCAGCCTCCTCTCCAGCCGCTTCGTAAGCGTCCATGTGGTGCATCCATATAGCAGTATCGACACAACCGCTGCCTGGAAGAAACTGCGTTGCTCTTAATAAGTATATATTAACAAACTGTATATATAAGTGTTCATAAAAACATCCATGTACACTTTTATATATATATATATATATATATATATATATATATATATATTATAGACAACCTCAGAGAAAAACAATATTACCCCTGACATAAACATATCGAGATTCCTAAGTAATTCAGAGCTAAGAATTAGTCCATCAAATCTGTTTGAATATATGTCCTTGTGCTGTATTTTTGTATATATATATATATATATATATATATATACATATATATATATACAGAAAACGAAATCTTTTGTGTATATCAAATGTCTAGATAGATAGATAGATAGATGATAGATCGTGACTGTAATTATAAATGTACCCACTGACACATAAATCTTTAAGTATGCCGGTAAATCCAATATTTTAAAAAATTGTCCAGGAAGGTGGATTCGTATGAAAAGTTTAAATGGATTATTTTCCGCATAGGAAAATAAAGGCTTTTTTTTATTTTAAAGAAAAAAATATTCCCCTATTAGAGAAAAAATATGTCGTACTTTGTATGTTGAATATTGCTTCTTAACTCTGTTTTTTCTAAATATCCATCGAAAACAGACTGTAACTTCGGCACCCAGATGGTAACTTGCAAGTCCGCATTAAAACCTCAATCGCTCATGTCACATGAACTGAACCTAAATAAATAAACCAGGAAGAGTAAGCTGAGCTTTTGTATAAAAAAATCTATTTAACAAAAAGGTCATATTAAAGAAATACATATTTCGAGTAAAACAAATGTATGTTTACGTGACATGTAGTTCTTATATGTGTATGAATAGCTAGATAGATTGATTTTAATGGCATGTCAATCAATCGAAGTCTGTTTTTTTCTGGAGGAAGCAAGAATTGTAGACGAGCAGGATTAAAACCTCATATAAGACATAACGTATAGATTTATAATTGCATTATTGGACAGGTTAACCTATACACACATATTCATATAAGTAAGTTGGCCGATTGTAGTCGAGAGCGACCCGAAGGCTCCCTTTTCAATAGCTACTACACTGAAGTGTAGGGGTGAGCGCTACTCTTTTCCCTGGATTGCTCTACTTACCCTTAATCCGTAATTTATAATGCTGAGTGTTAAGCAAAGAAGCATAAAGTACCAGTTTATGAGCCTTTGGCATGCTTCGACCTGGGATTGAACACCGGTCTCCCAGACCATTGGCGAACAGTCAAACAATTATGCCAATGAGCATATATATAACATAGAATGAATGAATGAATGTTTGCTCACATTTCTGTGGCAGTTTCAGTACTATCACTTTCTTGTACTTTTTAAAAATAATATCATTATCTCATGGTAGTATATATATATATATATATATATACACAAAAAAAACTCCACACACACAGACATATATATATATATATATATACAAAACCAGTAAAAAGTATTTGCACCACCACCACCTCAAAAATTTTTATTTCGCATCCTAAAAGTGTTATTTTTAATGAAACAAGTTAAGCACCACAATGGGTTTTTTTATTATAACAAAAATAGTCTTCCTGAGCCACATTAAATATAAATTAAATTTTTTAAAAAGCAGTAAAAATTTCTTAAACTTTTCATTCATCAAAATGACCCCTTGGGCCGCTATGACTTCTTCACAGATTCTCGGCATTCTTTCCATCAAAGACAAGAGGTAGACAAGATGGTTTCGTCCAGCTTTCCTGCAAGAGTTTTCAGCCGCATTTGTTGGTTGTTTAGCTCTGAGTTTTTGGTAAAGTTCATTCCACACCAGTTCAATGGGATGTAAGTCCGCTGATTGCGCCGGCCAAAACAACAGTTGAAGGACGTGTTATTCCTGTTAACTTTTACTGTACCTCTGACAGAGTTTATTAGTATGCTTTGGGTCATTATCTTGCATGAGTAGAAATCCTTGACCCACACGCTGCGTTTCAGATGGGATCACATAATGCTGCAGTATGTTGTGATAGTCTAATTCAATGTATCATTTACCTGCTGCAAAACCCTAACTATACAATTCGCAAAAGCCCCCAACACGAAAAAAGAGCATCCTCCATGCTTTATAGTTGATGTGATACAGGGAGTTACAGGTCTTTCATCAACTTTTAGCTGCACATACACCCTCCTATCTGACCGAAAGAGTTCAAAATTTGATTTGTCAGTTCAAAGACTTTATTCCACTGCTCTATTGTCCAGTCTTTGTGCACCTTGGTTTACTGGAGCCTTTTAACATTGTTTTGCTTCTTCAACCAGTTGTTTCTTGATAGTAATTCTGCCATATAGGTCAGCTTCACAGAGTCTTCTCCATACGGTGGATGTTGTCACATTTTTTCACGACATTGGTTCAGTTATATAGCAGATAGCCTTCTTTCATGTAAGCTGGTGACTGATGAAAGTGTCATCTACTGTTGTTTTTGGTCTACAAGCCCTACTTTTAGTCTTGTTTTGTTCTGTTTCCTGATATCTCCTAACATTATAATTCACTGTAGTTCTGGGAATTTTATTTTTACTATTAGAGAAGAAAAATTCCTTCAAATCAATTTTTCAAAATATATCCGATTATACTCAGTATTTAGTATAATAAATAAAAACATCTTGGTGCGCTTGAATTGTTTCATTAAAAATAACACTTTGAGAAATAATAATTTTTTAGGGTGACCAAATACTTTTGACTGGTAGTATATATATATATATATATATATATATATATATATACATAGTTCGTGGAGGCGTTCGTAATGTAACGTTTATCACCGTAGAAAATGGACACGACGACACGAGTTCAAATCCTGTTCGCATTTCACATCGCGCTAATATCCTAATACCCTTGGGAAAGATATGAATCAAATTATTCTCTCTCCAGCTATGGATAAATAGTTGGGCAAACCGGGTTCTTCAACTTTGGTTTGGCAACTAGTCTCTGAGAAGGAAACTTCTAATTCAAACCTGTTAAACTCCGCTTAAAATTGACCTTGTGCCGCATCCTGCTCATTCAAAGGAGTATATATATATATATATATATATATATATATATATATATATATAGTTTGTTTTTATTCCAATTTACCGCTAAAACCGGTCTAAATCAGAAAAATACAGTGCTGAACAGACTTCAGACTAATCGATACAAACTCACCAACAGATCGGCCACGTGAAACTCAGAGTTGGGAGTGTTTAACCTGTTTTATCTTGTTTTATTGTCGTAATATCTAAATATAAAAAAGTAAAGTCGGCGACCATCTTCGAGTGCAACCCAAAGGCTCCCTTTTCAGAAGCAACTTCACCGAAGTGTAGAGGAGGGCTCTACTCTTTTCCCTGGATTGCTCAATGTTACCCTTGATGTGTACCTTATAATGCTAAGTGTTAAGCAAGGCGATATCAAGTACCATTTTTCGAGCCATATCAATGACTCGACCTGGGATTGAACCCCTGTCTCCTGGGTCATTGGCAAATACTCTAACCACTAAGCTTATATATAAGTAAAAGTAAAGTTGGCACTTTAGTCGAGGATGACCCGAAGACTCCCTTTTCAATAACTACAACACCGTGGTGAATGGGAGGGCGCTATCCTTTCCCTGGGTTGCTCCACTTTACCCCTGATCCTTATCTTATAATGCTGAGTACTAAGCAAGGCGGCATCAAGTACCATTTTTGAGTCTTTGGTATGACTCGACCTGGGATTGAACCCTAGTCTCCCGGACCATTAGCGAACACTCTACTCATTAGGCCAATGGCCCGGTTAAATAATACAACCTGTTTCTTTCGGTAACGCAGAAATCATTGGTTCCTGTTAGATAACAGCAGTTAAGCAATGATGAACCTATTCAGTTCTAAAGTGGGTGATCACTCAGAGTAAACAGCGGCATATGTGCTAAACTTAACAAACCTCAGTAAATAAGAAGTGTTCAACACTTTTAAAATTTCCCTCCTTCTGAAAAGGGCTCCCGCAACAAACGATGTTTTTACACTTCAGATAAACTCTTTTGCCATTACTTCATGACAAGGCACTCTTTTTGATGACTAAAACCACAAGACACTCATTGAAAAAAAAAGTCCGATTACGATGTTCTTATATGTAGACTTTTTTTCTTTTTCATTATTTTTGTTTAATGTTGTTAGGGAAGTCTCACGTGCACTTGCCGAGATAGAGTTTAAATTCCGTCAGTCCCTTGTGTTTGCACCAGAGCGAAAAGTTATGTTTTGTATATACGCAACGACAAAATTAATAATAAAAAAAAACATAAATTATGACGCCTTCAGTTTTTCTGTCTTTGGTTACAAGAGAAAGACTTACCGTAAAATAAAAAAGGAGGAAAGATAGATATGCATAAAGAATGATTTAAAGAGAAAGAAAGAGAGAAGAAAAGATGAGACGTGGAGAGATAGAGAAGGACTAATATTGATCAGTCAGACCTTTTGTATGGTATATCAAATAGTAGGTTTTGTAATTATTCGTACTGTGGCCTCATGATATTTTTCTCTACTGCACTAATATGATGGCCTACTAATATGATGGCCTCATGATATTTTTTTCTACTGCACTTAAATATGATGGCCCAAACTGTTTGGATCCTGCGTTATTTTCAACAATATATCAATGGCTTCGGTTAAAAATATACGTACGGAAAATAAAACTACCACAGTTTAAATACTAAGTTACAGTTCACTCAAGATGTACGTTATTTCTCGATCATTAGGTTCGTAACACACACACACACACACACACACATACACACACATACATATATATATATATATATATAGCTGAAACCATGCTCCTTAGTTTGTGATTTAGACAATACCCTTCCGCTTCATCTAAAAGAATACGGCTCTGGTGCATTATTAGAGGTCTAAGACACTTTCTTAAGGGAGATACCGACAGGACCAGGATTATTTTACCACCTCCACTTTAAAATCTCGCTTCCTGCATGAATCAAACAGTTCAATGATACAATATACATACGAAGGTCGTTCAAAACGTTTTAAGCCCCACCCAAATTTTAGATTTAAAACGCATCTCTCACCTTTGTAGAGGCACAGAAATCTGATTTAGATTTTCTAGTTTTATTAGAAGCGGTAGTGTTTTGGCTCAACAAAAAAAAAATTCAACTACGGCTCTTCTTCTTCTTCTGGGTGCGGCCAAAAGCTTTTGAAACGTGCATCGCATATATATATATATATATATATATATATATATATATTGCCTGGTCGTCTGGGGCTGTAGAATACACCGACTGCACCTCTGGAGAGACGTAAGACCCCCCAACGAGTGTCCTGGATATGACACCAAACAATCTGATAGTGAGGTTCCAGTGATACTGGAGCTTTGGGGAATACGGAGCACTCCTTCACTACCATTGCTGCCAGGTCCACTCTGGCCCGGAATGGTTGTACCTGATAGGGCCTTACCTATGGGTTAAATAGAACTAAACTTCAAAATTATGCTAAACTGAATTGTTTGAATTAAAACTGTTTGACTAAACTGAATAGCTTGAAATGGAAATGTTTTTGATAATTAAACTGTGTACTTACATTTAAACTACAAACTGAATTGTTTGAAATGGAACTGTTTTTGATATTGTTTAATATTGAACTGTTTTGACATTCAAGTGTGTGTAAACAAAATCTATACTTATACTAAACTGAATAAGCTGAATTAGAACTGTTTGACTAAACTGAATAGCTTGAAATAGAAATGTTTTGAGAATTAAACTGTACTCATGCTAAACTGAATTGTTTGAAATAGAACTGATTATTTGTTTAAAAATAGATTTAGCATTAGATAACCTACAAAGGTTGATATGCCATAAAACCCAAACAACTACCCAACCATATATATATATATATATATATATATATATATATATATATATATATATATATGAGTTTTCAAGCACTACCGTTGTATTGTAAACACGGGTATGACTGGCATTACATCACAAGATAGCTGAAGACTTTGAAAATGTTATCAGAACATCTACAAATTACTAATATACACATAACATGATGTCAAGTCACACTATAAGCACCGGATAAACGTCATTGAGCCTGCTCGGTTCTTAGATGGAGGATTTATCTGTCCTCTCCCAAGGCCAGATTTCACACAGGTTTATTTTCATGTCGGGGTCACGCACGAATCGATACCTATGCGTGACTATCACAAAAATGCTTTATCCCTTCCTCTTTTTGGGGGTGCTTCAAGCACTGCTAAGCAAGTATTGGCTGGGAAGAAGGCCCCATGCGATCAAAATATCACCCACATAGCATGAACGCCAGGTGGGTCCTAAACAGAACAAATGATTGGCAACTATCTGCCAGACTATGCCAAGCTTAGAAAATAAGGATGCCTTATCTACGTTTGGTTTGACTTGATCTGGTTTGGTCTCTTCGTTTTCATTACTTTTGTATCTATTTAATGGCAAAGCCATCCTTGTGGAAGGACAGTAATGGTATTATTTACTCAAAGCGGCGGGGATAAGAAGATTCACACCATTCCCAGAAGGTAGTTGTACGAAAGTGGACGTAATAGTGCGACTGGAGTTCGAACTCGCTTACTACCATATTACAGTCCAGTACGTTAGCTACTGCTTCACAAGTTAAGGAGTTTATTTACTAAGCTTTGTTGGTGATTTCTATTTCACTAATTGGCACATACTTACTCCAGACTAAGTAAAGCCATAGTAAATGTCAACCCTTAATAAGCACTAATATATCTCCTGCATAATCTACTTATACCAATCAACTTGATTCTCCAACCTCAAGGCATTAGATAATCCAAGACAAGTTAATAAGCCGTTAAAATCAATCAATGAATGAATCAACCTCACCATTCACCCAGTAATAACACTTAACAACAAATGCAGCACTAAATTAAGTGCACTGACAAGGAAAGAAATTATGTTGAAAAAAATTTTCGGTGTGCAAAATAGACACATTTTTTTATTAGACTATGAACATACTAATCTACCCACATAACTAAACATAGTTGTGGCACAAGGCAACGAGTATGAGGTGTTCGATGCAAATCGAACTCATTAATAATTATCTTCAGCTAAAATATTATTTAAAATCGTCTGTTTAAAAATCATTTGTATTCGGTAGGACCGTATGCAAAAAAAGATCTTAGACTATTACACAAAAAATATCAATATGAACAAACAATCAACTTGATTCTCCAACCTCAAGACATAAAATAACCCAAGATGAGTTAATATGCCGTTAAAATCAATCAATGAATAAATCAACCTCATTATGCATCCTGTCATAACACTCAACTACAAATGCAGCCTTGTTGTGGTTCTCACATCAGATATTTGTGGCAAATGTTTTCTGTGTTCTTACGAGGTATGTACAAAAAAGAATCGTAGCCGAAGAATATACTTAACAAAACAGAAATAAACAACGAAACATTAATTTTCTTCTACAATGGTTCACTTATTATTAAATACACGTATTTAACCGAGATTTCTGTTTGTCAAAGCACCTCTGGAATTTGATAGGGTGTGAAGCTGTACCGTCCTATATTTTTGTCTTTTACATTCTCAAATATTTATTGCCCAGTCGGCTAGGGCTGTAGAATACACCGACTGAACTTCTGCAGAGGGGGTAAGACCACTTCCAATGAGTGTCATGGATATGACACTAAACAATCTGTTTGTCAGGCTCCAGTAAAGCTGGAGCTTTGGGGAATGCAAAGAGCCCCTTCATTGCCATCACTCCCAGGTCAACTTTAACCCGGTGTGAAAGAACCTGAAAGGGTCATACCTATGAGTAAAAACACACCGACTACATCTCTGCAAAGGGGTACGACCCCTTCTCAACGAATGTTCTGAATATAACGCAAAACTACATCTGATACTGAGGATCCAGTCCTGGAGCTTTGGGTAATATGGAGTACTCTTTTATTACTATTACTCCCGAGTCCACTCTGACCCGAAGTGGTAGTACCTGTTAGAGTATCATCTATAGTTCAAGAAGAAATATTTAACCATTTAATGGCCCGGGAGACCTGGGTTCAATCCCAGGTCGAGTCATACCAAAGACTTTAAAAATGGAACTTGATACCACCTTGCTTAACACTCAGCATTATAAGGTACGGTTCAAGGGTAAAGTGGAGCAATCCTGGGAATGGAGTAGCGCCCTCCCCTACACCTTGGTGTAGTAGCTATCGAAAAGGGAGCCTTTGGGTCACCCTCGACTATGGTCGCTAACTTTACTTACTTAAATGTATACAAAAAAAATGAATTGAATTGCTAATGTCACAAAGCAATACTTGAAAACCATCTGTGTGCAAATAAAACTATTACTGTTTGATAGCAATACTTGAAACCATTTAACTGTGTGCAAACAAATGAACTCTGGCTTGTTTGAAAGTAGTGATTTTACTAAGCTTTTGCTTAGATGTGTCACAAAGCCGCATGAATGGGGCACCCAATGAGAATCGAACTCCCTAGAGAAAGTTTGCTGGTCTAGTTTGGTAACCATTATACCACCCGAGGTACCCTGGTTCGTTTGAAAGTAATTATCTACGCACTATTCGTACAAAACATTTATATTTGATATATATGTATAAAGAGGATTTGTCATTAAATAAGATACAGTATGGTCCGGGAGACCTGGGTTCAATCCCGGGTCGAGTCAAACATCTCTTAAAAAATAGTACTTGATGCCTCCTGGCTTAACGCTCAGCATTATAAGGTACGGATCAAGGGTAAAGTGGAGCAATCTAAGGAAAGGAGTAGCGTCCTCCCCTACATCTTTTTATAGTAGCTATCGAAAAGGGAGCCTTCGGGTCACCCTCGACTATGGTCGCCAACTTAGTTGATATGCTGTAAAACACCCCATCAACCGACCAAATGCAGCAAAAACTGGAGATTTCAAAAGTTAGATTTTAACTGAAATTTTTCATCAGCCCAGATGCCTTTTCATATTAAGCGGATCAGCGTAGAAGAGAAAGTATTAAAATGCTACATGAGGAAAGCTGGAAAGCATACTGTCTGAAACTTAGTAAACGAGACTATTCAAATAATTGATCGAATGTATAAGATGATATTTTCTTTTTTAGATGTTGATAACTCTCGCTAAACATAAAGAACTAAATATTAAGGAAAAAAAATTCCTTAGAAAAATTTGCCAAGAAATATGAACCCTTCTTTATAACGTTTTACTATCTTACATTGATATTTTATTTTAAATCGAAACCAGAAAAAAAGTAAACAGACACTTGTAAAATAAGTAAATATCGAACTTTGGCAATCGATTTGTCCAAAACACAAATACTCAAAATAAGTAAACAAGTTGGTTGGTTGGTTGGTTGGTGTTTTTAAGGCACATCAATTCTTGTGGGTTATTTAATGACAAATCCTGTTTATATATACATAAATATTTTTTAATGAGTCGGTCCACGACTGAAATTGTAAAAGACAATTTAGAAAAATAAAACATGCTCTTTAGGAAATTTAAATCAACATGCTTTACTATAAAGAAAATAATTTTATTTCCCTTTGATGCAAATTTATTTTCAGTATATGAGTAAAAAAAGCTAAAACGTATGTGATATATTTTATCAGTTTTGGTCATCAATACTTCAGTTGTCCCAGGAGATACTAGTAAGTTTAAGCCAGCTTTTATTGCATACAGGTAAAGTAAATTAGAAAACTTAGCATAACATGCAACAAATCAACAGGAACCGAAAGAAAAAGGAAATAAAAATTGTGAAAAATTGAATAAACGTTTTATCAAAGCCCTGACATTAGCAGAAAGCAAACAATTTTATTTCAAAAACAAATCTACATCAAAGGGAAATAAACTTTCAGTCGTGGACCTACTCATTTAAAAATATTTCTTTCTCTCATTGGACCTACAACAAAAATTGTTTTATTTATACATAAATATATAACATCAGTAATTCTATTTATCAAGAATTCTTCCGTGATATGAATAATTTGCACGCAGCTGGATGATTTTAAATAACTAATAATAATAAACAGTCCATAGATGGGACCCAAACTAGTATCTGTTCATTGTGATGACTCTAATGTTCATTCTGACAGTGAGAGCTTTAGTATATAACAATCACGGTCAGAATGAACATTGGAGTCATCACAATGAACAGATACTCCACATTCTCCAAAGTTCCAGAACTGGAGCCTCACCATCAGATGCAGTTTATTGTTATACTCAGGACAATCGTTCTAGGGGTAGAGGTCTTACTCCTCTGTAGATGTAGGGCCGTAAGTAAACAGAGACCTTATGTGTGTGAAGCAGAATATCTTTTTACATACTTATAGTTTGATAACATTGTTGTCTTTACTAAGAATCTATATCAACTGGCAATATTTTTCGTTGTCGGTAGCAACCGTTTTTATGATGAGAGACGATGCGAGCCATTCTTTGCAAAAACTTTGATGTTTTCTCTATTTTTTAATCTTAGAAGAATTAAATTCGCCGGTTCTCTATAACCTATAGCCAGTTAATCAGGGACTCATTTCACTCCTTCGAGAGAAAAACAAAAAGTAGCGGGGGTAGATAAGATCACTATAGCTTCGAGTGTTGTTTTTTTTTTTTCAGATGATTTAAAACCGTATTTTCATTTACCTACTTTTTTCGACTTCAGTAATAATAAAAATCAAAAGATGTCGCTCTCATGTCTTAACTAATGGCTTTCTTTTTGTTTCGTTGCCAAATATAACTAAACTCAAAATATCACCTGATTGGTTAGTTTTGATACAAGGCCAGAAGCAAGGAGCTCCTAATCAGATTCGAACTCTCTAACATCGATCTACAGGACGATATTTCAAATCATTACAGCGAGAAAAGCTTCCTTAAAAATTAATAAATTGTTATAATATTGCACATTAGTTGTATGCATATATTTACTCCACGAGCAAGATGCGACACATGATCAATTTTTAGTGGAGTTTAATTGCTTTGAATACAGAGTTTTTCTTCTCTTGGAATGGTTGCCGTACCAAGGTTAAAGAATCCAAATCCTTCTCCAAGTCAACAACTGGTTTGAATTCAAAGTTTTCCTTCTCCTATACCGGCTGCCATACCAAAATTAAAGAACTCAGTCTGCCCTTCTATTTATCCATAGCTGGGGATAAAATAGTTGGATGCATACCTTTTCCAACAATATCGGCGCTATGTAAAATCCAAACAGCCTTATCAAGGATTTGAACTCGGGTTACCGTGCCCATTTCCTACGACGCTAGCCATTACACCATGAGCGCCTCAAACAATATGGAACGCTTTACAAATATGAGTGTCAGTGTTTGCATGTAATTTGCATATGAAGTGTAAGGATAGATATACGTGGTGCATTCATTAAGTTTCCAGACTTTTTGTACAGGCATTTAAAATTGTCGTAGACTGTTGAAAATTCACTATGTTATTGCTATACATCTTATGGGATGACTGATCAATTTTTAGGATTTCAGGTTCAAATGAATACCTACAGCAGGAATTGGAATACACCCTACTAAAGCCTGATTGTCACATCTGGTGAATTTCAAAAATGCAATCAGGACTTTAGAAGAACGAGGTGCAATAAAATTCTGTTTTAAACTTGGAAAAAATGCCATGCAATAAAAGCTGGATCTACTGCTATGACCCAGAGACCAAGAGACAGAGTTCCCAGTGGAAACATGCTGGCTCTCCCCCAGACCCAAGAAGGCCAGACAGAGCAAATCCACCCACAAACTTTTGATGATCCCTTTTTTTGACAGCACTGGCATGATCTTCATGCACTGGGTTCCCACTGGACAGACAGTCAACAAGGAATACTATGTTGAGGTTTTAAGGGAGTTCAGGAAGAGATTCCGTCGGAAGAGGCCAGCACTCTTCAAATCAGGTCAGTGGCATTTTCACCAGGACAATGCACCAATCCACAACTCCATCCTTGTCACAGACTATTTGACCAAGATGGGCATCAAGACAGTTCCTCACCCCCCTATAGTCTAGACCTTGCTCCCTGTGACTTTTGGTTATTCCCTAAGCTCAGAGGCTGTCATTATGAGACAATTGAGGAGATGAAAGAGGCTATGACGAAAGTCATTGACACGCTCACATAAGAGGACTTCCATGGGGCGTTCCAGAAGTTGTTGGAACGGCACATCAAGTGCATTGCATCCTGAGGAGATTACTTCGAAGGGGACTAGAGTTTCACGTGTGTACTATCAATAAAAGTGCCCATACGAAAAAAGGCTGGAAACTTATTTAATGAGCCTCGTATAATTATGCTATTATGAGAATATACTAAAGGAGGAGATTTCACAGGCACCTCACGTGATCTAAAGCTAGATTAATAGACCTTTGTTGGTGGGCATAGAAACCATATTGAAAAATGTCGCAAACCTCTTCTCTCTAGGATAAACCAGGAGTGTGAATAAAAATGACAATAAGTGCATATTCTGGAATTTTCGGAAGGGGAGCTAACTTGTATCTTAGACATTTTTTACCAATATTTGCGCCTGACTAATCTTTTCTTAAAAATAAACACAACATGGGATCAAGGTCGTTTAGCAATCGAAACTGGACGAACTGCTGACGATGCTGGCACTGCTGCAATCTCGGACAATGAAAACAGACATTGAGCTTGTTCAAATATTTATGAGCTATAGTTTCTTTAGAAAGAGCGTTACTCTATACTTTGCAGATTACGTGATATGAATGCCAGTTTGTTTATTTATTTGTTTTTTTAATAACAAAATGAAGAATTATAATCTTATGAATTCATCTCATCGTGAAAATCCTTGCATGTTTTATCAACTACAGATCTTTTTTCTTTTTTCTTTTTTTCTTTTTTTTTTTTTTTTTTTTTTGAACTAGAACATCAAAAATATCTTCTAACTTATTTGGCTACTTTTGGGCTTGCTACCGCAGTTCGCGGTCACTGTTGATCACGTGAAATACACAATCTCTTTGTTAATCAGCTAATAAAGAGTATTTCTATCTCTTCTCTTCTTCCAATTCATCTGATCTCGTGTAAGCAAAGGACCTTCTAGACTTCCCACCGTTACGCTGAAGAATCGATCGCTTGATATGCACAAAAAAATCTGGTTGGTTATTCTACGTGCAATGATAAAAAAAATCTGTTCACTATTTTCTATCACTGTATACCTCACATAAAAATATTCAGTTAATATACAATATCACCCATGAAGAAGTTCCACCAATTCTTTAATAAAAAGTTTTTTTCTTCCAAATTCTAGGTACTAGAGTTTTATCCTTTCTAGCGGGTCATAATACAATGAAAATGAATACTACAATTAAACTCCTTCGAGTTTTCAAACCTTTATTAACTTGTGGTTTTCACTGAATTCAAAATGTCAGCAAATTTCCTCAGATCACCAGGATTCTTCAGAGTATTCAGGTTGATCTTAGATGAACTGTGGTCTAAATAGTCTCACAAAAAGACGACCTTAGCGCAATGATTACCGTCGTAGGAAATGGATACGACGACCCGAGTTCAAATCCTGAACGAGGCTCTATGGATTTTCCATGGCGCTAATCCCCTTGGAAAAGGTGTGCATCAATTATTTTCTCTCCAGTTGAGTAAATCGTCGGACTGACGGCGCTCTTTAGTCTTGGTACGGCATCTAGTCTAGATGAATGAATTAAAACTCCGCTTAAAAAAAATTACCCTTAGTCACATCCTACTCGTACGGAGGAGTTGGATAAATACATAGATAGTCTCACTTCTTCATCGGATCTCTAGTTGCCCCAATCACTTCTTTATCGATTCTCCAGTTGCCTCAATAACTTCTTTATCGGACCTCCAGTTGTCCCACTCACTTTTCCATATTCTTGAGTATGGTTCTCAGAGCTCCAACTATCTGTACCACAGTCATAGACATGTTCCACGAATTTTTTTTAGCTCTCTGGATGAGTTTAGGTATTCATCGAGTTTTTCGCTTTCTTTAACTCTGTAATCTACTGGAACAGTGAAGTCTACTAGCAGATATGATCTTTTCTCCTTGGTGATTATGTCTAAGAAAATGAAAAGATAGACGGACTAAAAAAACTGTGGAACATGAATTTTGCTGTTCCGACAGACCACAAAATGAACATGAAAGAATGTGAAAATACTTATACCTTGCCAGAGGGTTAAAAAAAACTATGGAACATGTAAGTACGGTGACATCTAGGACCACTCCCCAAGGGGTTTGAAAAGAAACTAACGGAATTGGAAATGAGCGAAAGAATGAAGATCATACAGACCACAGCATTGTTAAGATCTGCTAGAACATTCAGAAGGGATTTGGAGACCTAAAGAGATTTGCAGTGGCTCAGACTTCAGACTCCAATAAAGGACTACCAGGAGGTGCCTGTGGTGTAATGGTTATCGTCGTAGGAAATGGACACGGCGACATGAGTTCAAATCCTGGACGAGACTGAATGCATTTTATATAGCACTAATACCCTTGGGAAAGGTATGAATCAAATTATTCTCCCTCCAGCTTTGGGTAAATAGTAGGGCGGACTGGATTCTTCAGCCTTGGTGAGGCAACTAGTCCAGGAGAAGGAAAACTCTGAATTCAAACCTGTTAAACTCCGCTTAAAAATTGACCTTGTGTCATATCTTGCCCGAGCGGAGGGGTTGGTAAATATGATAAAAGACTACCAGTTAAAGATAGTAAGAAATACACGCCAGGAGTGAAATAATAATAATAATAATAATAATAATAATAATAATAAACTTGGATGTGGCTAACAACATACGAGCAAACGTGGACGTGGCTAAGAAAGGGGATCTTTGAGAGAGAAACTTAATCTCTTTTAATAACAGCACAAAATAACGCCATAAGGACTAATCATATCAAAGGAAGAATAGATGAGATCCAGAAAAAAAGAAAATGTAGGTTATATGGTGATAGACAAAACGATCAATCACATAATAAGCGAAAGCAGCAAACTAGCACAGAAAGAGTATAAGACTAGAGACGACTTGGTAGGCAAGGTGATCAGCTGGGAATTGCGCAAGAAATTGAAATTTGACCATACGAACAAATGGTATACGTACAACCCAGCATCTGTCCGGAAAAATGAGACACACAAACTCCTCTTGGATTTTGACATCCAAACAGATCACCAGACCTTATAATAATCCATAAAAAAGAGAACTTCCTCAATTGTGGATTTTGCTGTCTCGACTGACAACAGAATAAAACTGAAAGAAAGTGAAAAAAAAAAGTAGAAGTACCTGGACCTGGCTAGAGAATTTCGAAAACTGTGAAACACAAAAGTGACGGTTATACCAGTTGTAATTGGTGCACTTGGTACAGTCACAAAAGGATTGTTACAAGGACTGGAGGACTTGAAAATAAGAGGACGACTGGAGACCATCAAAACTACAGCATTATTGAGATCGACCAGAATACTGAGAAGAGTAACGGAGACTTGCGGAGACTTGTTGTCGCTCAAACTTCAGTGAAAAACCATTAGCAAACGCTGATGTGAAAAACTCTCGAGGAGTTAATAAGAAAGAAAGAAAGAAAGAAAGATTTCTTTCAAAACAGTTTATTTAATAAAATGTATGGAAAATGTTTCCGATTGCTCGAATATACGTGTAACATAAATGCGAATGAACTCTATTCCGTGCGAAATAATGCACCTCAGCAGAAATATCTAGTGCGTATTTATGATGTGCATAGACATAGACTGATAGAAACTATGCTTGTTTCTCAATTTAATCGTTAGATCTGTCCCTCTGCACCACTACCGATGCATTTTAAATATGGCCTTGTATCGAAATTAACTCAGTTCGAATAAATCAATACTATTCATTCATATCCCTTAGGTAAATGTGTTTCCTTCTTTAGTTGAATTCTTTTGAATTTTTTTCTCGTCTGCGTTACTGCATCAGCCTCGCCTTCGTCTTTGACATAAATAGTAAAACCTATTTAAAATTACCATTATCCAATCATGATTTAATGTAGTATTTTTTCCTTTTTTTTTTTTTTTCTTTTTTTTTTTTCTTACTTTCCTCTGGATCATTCCAACTGTGATTGAAACATTGACATGATTTCTTCGGCACCAAGAAAAAAAAACGCTTAAATTGCTTAATGATAAAAGAATCAAACAAGTGGCTGCTACAATACGAACAGCCACCTTGCGCATGCGCGAAACAGACGAGGTTAGAAGCGTAGCAGCTTAGGAAGATTCTTGTACAAACATGGCTTCTATATATTTGTCACGGATGTGTACTTGAGTGAAAGCATTTCATTTCTTATCTATGTTGTACTAGATTTTTATTTTTTAAGTTCAAAATTGTATGTGTGTGTGTGTGTGTTTGCATGTGTGTGTGTCTCTAAGTGTGACTTGTGCATCAGTGTGTGAGATCTGTGCGTTTGTGTGTTTATGTGCATCTGTGTCTGCGAGTCGTGTGTGTACGTGTGGATCTTATGCAGGCGAATGTCTATAAGAAATATATATATATATATATATATATATATATATATATATATATATATATATATATGGGGGGTTGTCTGTCTGTCTGTCTGTCTGTGTCTGCATGCGTGTGTGCCTATGAATATCTACATCTTTTTTTTAATATAATGTATATCTACATAAGGATCTAACACACACACACACACACACACACACATACAGACACACACACATACAAGTTTACTGATGTCGTCAAAAAATGACAACACATTTAAGTAATTTTGAAGCTGAATTGTACTTAGAACATGCAATCTTTTATCAATTGTCATTATCATTTTTAATTTAATTTTCAGTTTTCCATTCGGTTTCTTATAATCCTTCACCAGGTCTTTACTCAAAACTGAGGGTGGGGAAAGATAGTGATTATATGTATTTATGTTTTTTTTTTATCTGTCTTTTGGGTGATGTTTTTCAGTCACATTTCTCTACTGAGAAAATAAGCAGTCCCAAAATGCGCAATTTTTGTTTATCATACAAACTGCAATTGCCAGGTTTCACGTTAATGTGTTTATCTGTTCCTTTCTTGATTGTACCCGAGGTTCCCACTATTATTAGCCCGGTAATAGTTGATAGTACCACATTTTTTCAATTTCTATATCCAGGTTTTTGTATTTATTTATTTGAATATATTCTTTGATATGTTATCTATTTGCCCTGATATATCAATTAAAAGAGATGATATTCTTTTAGAGTCCTTAACCACCATATCTGGTCTATTGTTCCTTATTTTTCTCTCGGTTTCTATTGCAAAGTCCTAAAGAATATTAATTCCTTTGGCTTCTGCTATTGCTTCTGGTTGGCGTTTATACGATTTTTCACATTTCTCTTTTTATGAGTTTTTTCCCACCAGCAAACGCTGCTAGGCTTTCAGTGGTATCTCGGTGACAAGTCCCCTCGACTCTTCATCACTCTTCTGACTATTCGAGCCGATCTTAACAATGCTGTGGTCTGTATACTCTTGATCCTCCCTCTGATTATCAATTCCTCTATTCTTTCCAAGCCTTTGAAAACTGTTCCTAGCGCACCTATTAATATTAGAATCAACGTCACTTACACGTTCCGAAGTTTTTTAAGCTTGCTAGCAAGTTGCAAGTATTTAGTTATCTTTTTACTTTTTTTGTTTTTCATTTTCATTCTGCTTTCTGCTTGAACAGCAAAATCCACAAGGTAGCATGTTCTTTTTTCTTGTTAATCAACACTAGATCTGTAGAATATACTGACTGCTCCTCTGCAGAAGGGTAAGACCCCACAACGTGTGTTCTGGATATGACATTAAACAATCTGATAGTGAGGCTTCAGTAATACTGGGAATGCGGAGTACCCTTTCATTGCAATCGCTCCCAGATTCACTCTCATCAATGGGTCAAATAGAACCGTTTGACATTTAAACTGAGTGCAAACAAATGACGTATGCTAAATTGAATTGTTTGAAATAAAACTGATAATTAACTATGTGTAAAGAAATAACATGTTTGATTGAATTGTTTGAGAGATAGCAATAATTGGAGCCATTCAACTTTGACTTATGCTAGATTGAACTGTTAGAAATAGAACTGTTTGATCACTTAACTGAATGTATCTAAAAATGTTTACAAATGTATTTAATGTATATGTAAAAACAGGATTAGGCTTTTAATAGCCAACAATGGTTGATATGCCAAAAAACTAAACCAAACCAAACCAAACCAAACCAAAAAACAGGTCTGATAATTTGACTGGGATTCAAAGGTATGTTTCTATCTCAAATTCTCAAAGTTCTATTGAGTACACTCATTCGGATGGTCTTACCCCTCCGCAGAATTGCAGTCGACAGGACGATCCATTTTTTCTGGTTTGTTGTTCGATAAAATCCTTTTTCATTTTTTTTTTACCTAGAAATTAATAAAGTTTTTTTAAAGTGTGTGAGCAATGCTTATGAACACGATCTTTTCTACTTTGGATAGAGATGAATTTTTTTGGGTTTTTCTAATTTGTACATCAGTATTCTTATTACTTATTTTAGTGTTCCTATCACAACTGGAATTGTTCTTGAGTTTTTGAATGCTTCATTCTCGCAATTTCTATGTCATTGTGTGACACTATAAGTTCTTCTTGGGCTAATGAATAGAGTGTTCGCCAATGGTCCAATCCCAGGTCGAGTCATACAAAAGACTCAAAAAATGGTACTTGATGCTATCTTGCTTAACACTTAGCATTATAAGATAAGTATCAAAGGTAAAGTAGAGCAATCCAGGGAAAAGAGTAGCGCTCTCCCCTATATCTCAGTGTAGTAGCTATTGAAAAGGAAGCCTTCGAGTCACCTTCGACTAAGATCGCCAACTTTACTTATAAGTTCTTCTGTCCCTGGTTGCACATTGGTGCAATAGTCCATATGCATGTAGGTGTAACCATGTCTATATGAGTATCTATATATTTACCTTTACCTCCACATGTCCAGGATGCGACACAAGGTCAATTTTATGCAGAATTTAACAGGTTTGAATTTAGAGTTTTCAATCTTCTAGACCGGTTACCATACTAAGGTTAAAAACCAAAGTCTGGTCAATTATTTATCCCTAAACTGGAGGAAGAAGGATTGGATTCATAACTTTCCCAAGGATATTAGCGAGATTTGAACTCGTGATGCTGTGTTCATTTTCTATGACGGTAATCATTACACCACGAAGTTGTGGTGCCCGTGGTGTAATTGTTATCGTCGTAGGAAATGAACACGGCGACACGAGTTCAAATCTTGGACCTGACTGATTGCATTTCACATAGCACTAATACCCTTGGGAAAGGTATGAATCCAATTATTCTCCCTCCAGCTATGGGTAAATAGTAGGGCAGACTAGGTTCTTCAGCCTTGGTTAGGCAACTAGTCTAGGAGAAGGAAAACTCTGAATTAAAACCTGTTAAACTCCGTTTTAAAAAAAATTGACCTTGTGTCATATCCTGCCCGAGCGGAGGGGTTGGGTAAATAGGATTACACCACGAACGCCTAAATCATGAGTATGTACGTGTATAGGTGTAGCAAATATGTATATATATATATATATATACGTGTGGGGATGAGTATATCTGTACGGTTGCGTGGGCACAGGTAACGTATCTGTATGAAGGTACATAGATGCGCGTGTATTGAATATCAAAATGATTGCTAAATAAGTTAATAAAGCCTGAAGATTTTAATTGGTGATAGAACACAGAGAGAGAAGAATTTCTCGATGGGTTAGGTTTTTTTTATGTCCGACATAAACAGGGGTCTTCGGTGCTTGTAGGGTTAGAGGTCCACAGACAATAGTTTCATTTTTTAAGTAATTTAGTTTTCGGGAGGTCCATGCGTGAAGGGTAGGGGTTCTTTCCCCGGAAGCAAGAGGCTCCATATATTCAAAGAAACAATCGGGAGATAGTCTGTTTGCAACCAAAGGCCGAGGGACGGTCTTACCGGACCAGGGAACCTCACAGTCCTGGAGACTGTGATCGAACAGACCGTAAGCGTGAGAGGGTTAGGAGCTGACCGCTGGACAGAATATAATAAGATATATATATATATGTGTGTGTGTGTGTGTGTGTATCTTATTTCAGAATTATCCTTATGATCTGGTTTGGTGAAACCTAGGGAGATTACTTCTGGCTCTGTAGGTATTCATATTTCACTCTATTTAGTATATTAAGCACGCCTACGTTGTAGCTTAACGTATTTTGTTGATGTTTTTTTTTTTTGTATTCCGTTGTTGATTGATTATTTTCAAGCTGTATGAATGTTTTTAGACATTTCTTTTTTAAGAAACTTTTTTACACCGTCAGAATTATAGATTAGGTATAAACCTCAAAATAATTAATATATATATATTATTATTATTGTATATATATATGTATATACACACAGAGAGACTATTATTATTATATATATATATATCATATATATATATATTATATATATATATTATTATATATACTATATATATATATATATATACTATTATTTTATATATACATATATATATATACATATATATATATAGTTCTATCACTGATATTGAGCACTATTCAAATTATACCGCACTTGGTCTACCACAAACCCACCAAGTTAGATAGTGACAACCATATGCTGCTGTAATATATATATATATATATATATATATATATATATATATATATATATATATATATATATAGCACTTGCATTCAAACAACGCTGATGTATCTCCTATTTAATGAACATGTGCAAGCAGATTTTTCATTCTGTATCATCCTTTATAAGTATCTGTGTGTAATTATGTTAACATATATACATATGTACACACGTAATTATTGTCATATCTTAAACAATATGACTTAAAATCAGAAGGTCATTGTAATACATGTTATTGTTAATGTCAAGTGAAAGCGTGATGTTGTGAAAATAAACTACGTCGCCAGGCAATGTCAATTATATTAATGGTTCTCACTCTATTTTTTAAATGACCACCAAGCCACTGAGGGAAACAGGTAGAAATATATATATATATATATATATATATATATATATATATATATATATATGTGTGTGTGTGTGTGTGTGTGTGTGTGGAGTGACTGATTCTAATTACACTTTCCTAGTTAACAATGGTCATGATGAAGGATTATAATTGTCATTTAACAGCTTACAGCGTCCATGATGATATTGATGAATCTATTTAGGAAGGAGTGAAGGATTCTTGTCAGTATTTCAATAGACTCACCATGACGTAATGGTTAACGTTCTGAACTGCAACATCGTAGCAATGGAGCAGTGGGTTGAATAGCATCACTACTTTTCTTCTGCATAGATGGCTTTCGCATTAAATAATTCCCCAAAGTTGATATGCCATTACATAAAGAAACCGAACTGAAATTACCATTTCATGATTATCCCCGTTTCATTGCAAATTTAGATATTTAAAAAAATTATGTTCATCTAGAATGCAGACATTAACAAGTTATCATTTGCAAATTAGACAGGAAATTGCTTTATTCTTTAATTTAGAGTATTTTAAATATATTGTATACATATTTCCATGACTTTTTACATTTGACATTTATTGTATATATTGTATATAGATCTACTCATAAGATACTAAGCTCTTTTTATCAATATATATATACATATATATATATATATATATATATATATATATATATATATATATACTTATATACTTATATATACATATGTATACATATATATATACACACACACATATATATACAGCCATACATATATATACATATATATATGTGTGTATATATATGCAGATATACATATATACATATATATGTATATTTATATGCATATATGCATAAACATATGCATATATATATAAATACATATATGTATATTTATACATAAATATACTAACATATACATATATATTTATATTCTTACATATATATACTTATATATATATATATATATATATATAATCATACACATAAATACATGAAAAAAATATATAAGCATATTCACCAATAGTCTGGGGAGATCGGGGTTCAATCCATGTTCGAGTCATACCAAAAAACTCAAAAATGGTACTTGATGCCTTGCTTAATACTCAGCATTACGATGTACGAATCAAGAGTAAGTGGAGCAATCCAAGAAGAGGATTAGTGGCCTCCCTACCTCTCGGTAAAGTAGCTATTGAAAAGGGAGCATTTGGATCACCCTGGACTACTGTCGGCCAACAATATATATATATATATATATATATATATATATATATATATATATATATATAAAACAATCGACCAACAACAACAATATATATATGTATATATACATACATATATATATATATATATATATATATATATATATATATATACAAAATGAATAACGCTTTAAAGTTCTTACATAATTTCGTTAGATATATCATCTCTGTGTTTTATTTAGGTTTTTTATGTATATAACACAATATGACAATATAGAATTAACAATATAAAAACAGTTCACACTTCCAAAAATCTATATTTACGAAACTTTTTTAACGCAAACGCTTACTCAAGAATACCTGGTGAAATGTTAAAAAAGGACAAACAAATTTTATCAAGTCAAATTTGCGATTGTTCATTCAATCCTGTGCGTGCGTTTCGACGCATGCGCAGTTGACAACACGACGAGAGGAACAGTAACGAGAGAATAGCAAGAAAACTGTAAGGTCTCTGCCCACGCAGAAGATTTTGATTTCACGCATTAAACGTAGAAATTATGAACAGGTACATTGAACAACATTCCACCGCCTACGCATTGACGCCTACAGTGAGTCGTGGGATAGTGTGGAATTATGAAATACTAGACTGACCGCCCCGGAGAATGAATATCCCAAAATTATAGCAAGAGACCCTTCAAGGCAGCGATTAAGAGGAAATTTAACATTAAAAAATTGGAGTTTTATTTTGCAACGGGGAAAAATAGAAACTCCCACTAGAAAATGGTTGATAGGAGAGTTCTTAAGCAATATTGCTGTTGCTATGTTAGCTTGCTGTACAAAGCCAAGACTGTTCAGCTTATAAACCAGCGACGGGGAATATGTGCTCGTAATGACGCATGGGGCCCTCCAGATGTTAGACCTTCCACAGCCTTATTAAAAGAACAGTTAAAATTATACAATAACACTTTAGAACATAGTATCTTACAAAAAGCAACTTTCAAAATGTCAGAAATATGTTAGTTAAAATTAGAGTACCTTCAACCCTAGTTGGGTTATTTAGTGCTGAAGTTTATTTTTTAAGCAGGAGGAAGTTCGTAGTGTAATGGTTACCGTAATAGGTAATGGACACTGCGATACGAGTTCAAATCCAGGACGATACTGTTTTCATTTCACATAGCGCTACTAACCTGGAGGAAAGTCATGAATCCAATTCTTCTTCCTCTGGTTCATGGATAAATAGTAGGGCTGATTAGGCGCTAAACTTTGTCTGGAACCGGTCTAACAAAAGAAGGACTCTGAATTCAAACCTGTTATAATTGTATTTGTGTCGCATTCTGTTCGTGCAAAGGGGTAGGTAAATATATATATGGTTTCAGGAAACTAATAATAAGTTGGTTGGTTATGTTTTAAAGTATATCAACCTTTGAAGATTATCTATTGCCAAATCCTGTTTATACTCTCTGTCTGTCTGTCTGTCTCTCTCTCTCTCTCTCTCTCTCTCTCTCACACACACACACACACATGCACACATTATATATGGATGATTAGTTGAGTTTTATGGCTTATCAACACTTATAGGTAATTTAATGCCAAATCTTTTTTATACACACACACACACACACATATATATATATATATATATATATATATATATGGATGATTGTTTGAGTTTTACAGCATATTAACCCTTGAAGGTTATTCAATGCCAAATACTATTTTTTCATATATAATAAGTATATGTTATTTAGAAATGGATAGTTGGTAATGAATAATTTTTAAACGAGTCAGAACTCATTTTTTGTACAGTTAAATGATATAATTAATAATTCAATTTAGCAATCATTTACTTGCACACAGTTAAATGGTTTGGTTTGCTTTGGTTTCTTTGTTTAATGGCATATCAACCTTTGTATGTTATTTAATGCCAAAGCCTCCTTGAGGAACAGTAGAGGTACTATTTAACCCATAGCTAGGAGGTATAAGGGGGTTCATACCTTTCCCAATGATATTTGTCCGAAAGTGAACGTAATAGCACGGCTGGAGTTCGAACTCGCTTACTACGATTCCGCCGTCTATCGCTTTAAATATTTCACCACGAGGACACCCCCCCACAGTTAAAGTATTGTTATGTAATACTGATAATAATATTATTTTAACATCCATCATTTGTTTGCACACGGTTTATGAGTTTCAAGTATAATAAACGATTAAATATCCTAACAGGTACTACTACTTCGGATCAGAGTGGATCTGGGAATAATAGCAATGAAGAAGTACTCTACATTCTCCAAAACTCGGGGACTAGAGCCTCACCATCAGATAGTTTAGTCTTATATCCATAACACTCGTTGTGAGGTGGGGCTTATTTCTCTGAAGAGGTGCTGTATTCTAAAGCAACAGTCGAATAGACTGAAACTAAAAACAATAATCATTTGTGAAAATATTTATTGTTTCAAGTAATTATTCCTATTCATAATAACAACATTTTGCTTATACACAGTCAACTCAAATCATTTGCATACAGATATATAGTTCCAAGTATTCCTTTCAAATGCATCTGTTCGACTCATATATTGGACCCTAACGAGTACTACTATCAGAATGAACATGGAAGTTATGACAACAAAGGAGTGACTCTATACTCCTCAAAGGTACTGAACTGAAACTTCACCACAAGATGCAGTGTAGTTTCATACCCAAAGGAGCTCTTTTTTGAGATGGTTCTTGTTCCTCTGTATGCGATGCAGTCAGTGATTTCTAGGCCCGACTTATACATACATACATACATACATACATACATACATACATACATACATATGAACAGATTGAGATAGATAGATAGATAGATAGATAGATAGATAGATAGATATGACTGGGTTATATAGAAATGTGAATAGACTGGGATGGCTAGATAAATAAGAACAGACTGGAATAGATAGATAGATCGATAGATAGATAGTTTGTTTATTGTTTATTTACGGACTGAAACTTTCGGTTGTGTGAACTTATTCCTTGAGCACTATTGCCAAATAACTTCCATTTGGGATTTTTTGGAATTCAATGCACCCATTTAATGTTAATCTCAACATTATTATTACATTTCTGCACGATGATCCTGTCTCAAATAATTGTTCTGCTTTGCAGTTGACGTTAATCATAGCCATTCGCATCATCTTCACTGAGTTTCACGTATTTGCTATTTATGGTTCGACGATGACACAAAAGAACAAATAACTGAAATATTCTCTATGAAATTGTTCAGATATTGATTGAAAATATTTTCTGGAATCTTGTTTTTCTTCATACACACAAACACACACACACAGACACACACACCCTCACACACACACACAGACACACACACATATATATATATATATATATATATATGCGTGTGTGGGTGTGTGCATATATATATATATATGTTTGCTTTTATGTATATATTGATTGAATTTTGGAACCATTTTACGTTACATACTTAAAGAAAAACGAAAGAAAATCAGCGGGTTTTTTCCCGGGATAAGAAAAAAAAACAAGGAAATGTGGAACGCCGTTGGCCGTTCTTCTCGAATTGTGGAAACTATTACAGACGCCATATTTGTTGGTTCTACATCAACAAATATGGCGACTGTTTCATAGAAAAATGAAAAAGAGGAAGAGAAAGAAATTTCAACCGGAAAAGAGAGATTCAAAAGCGAACCATTTGGCGAGGAATAGAAAGGACGATTTATACCCGTCAGGAAAAAACGATAGGGGAATAAATAGGAAAAACAAAAAAAAAACAAGGAGAGAGGGTCGTTTGAGGAAGACTGTAAGATAAAGCTTAGAGAATGATAGAGAAAAAGATAGTGAAAGTGGAAAGGGTGATACAAATAACGAAAGATATAAAATGATACAGAAAAGTCGAGAAAGAGAGAGAGAGACAGAGAGAGACAGAGACAGAGAGTGACAGAGAAAGAGATGCAATGAAGTATAGATGGAGAACGAACAGGAAATGGTTACAATAAACAAGACTAGAAAAACTGAAGCCTATCAAAATCACTGTACGTTTCGAGAAAAAAGAACATAGATTGTTACATTGCGCAGTGAGGCTGATGGCTAATGGTTGCTTACTGTCTCCCGTTCCCGAGTCGATTTTATTCCATGGGGGAAATGCACCTAGCGTAACAGTTATCGTCGAAGGACCAAGAATCGGCGATCCGAGTTCAAACCCTGGACGAAGCTGTTGATGTACACTTCGCACTCATGCCCTTGAGAAAGCTATACATCGATCTGTTCTCCTCTCGGCAAGTGAAAAATAGTTAGTAGACAGTGTTTTTAACCTTGGTTAAGCAACCAGTCTAGAAACAAGAAAAAAAAAACTCTGAATTCAAATTAGATTTACTCCACTCTAAAATTGACCTTGAGTCACCTCCTATCAATGGCAGACGTGTTCAGAAAATATATACCCCATGATGAAAAGAAATAAGCAAACACTTTTTGATTATTACTTCATTTTATTCTTTTTTCAGGCCTTCTCTGATAGAGGCAGTTAACAACTAGCTGACATTTAGTCAGCTGCGTTAAAGGATAAAAATTCTAGAGACTAGAATATTCACTCTTGTGAGTGACGGGTCTCTTTGACCGGCCATTTCAGTATTGAAGCCCAAGCTGTTTTACTGTCTCCTTGTTGTGTCTTCTCCTGGCTATCTATATCTACCAGTCACATAATCCCATCAATAGATAAAGTTGGTTGGTTGAGTTGGGTTTTTATGGCATATCAACCCTTGTAGGTTATTTAATATCAAATTCTTTTTATACACATATATTAGATATATATGATTAATGAACTCATCTTTTAGATAACATTCTTAAACGAACCTAGCTTACTTTTTTAGCACACGGTTAAAGGATTTCAAGTATTGCTATGTAACACTAACAATTTAATTTAACATCTGTCATTTGTTTGTATACAGTTAAATGGTTATACATATGTCATTTTGAGGGAGTAGTTTGTCGGTAATTTTATTTTTAAATGACTTAGAACCAATTTGTTTTCGAACAAGTACTTCTTGTATTTCTACACAGTTAAATGGTTTCAATTATTGCGATATAACACAAATATTTCTAACTAATATTAATCATTTGTTTGCACTCAGTGAAGTATTTTCACATATTGTTATTAAATACTAATAATTCTATTCATTTACGCGCAGTCAGATGATTCCTATTGTTGCTATGCATCTCTAATAATTCAATTAAACATCAGTCACATGTTTATACACAGTTAAATGACCAAACAGTTCTACCTCTAACAATTCAACTTAGCATAAGTCATTTGTTTGCACACGGTTTAAATGTCAAACTTCTATTTTACTCATAGATAGGAACCTATCAGTTTCTACAACTCCGGGCCAGAGTGGACTTCAAGAGGCACTTCACATTCCTCTAGCTCCAGCGCTGGTGCCTCACTATCAGATTGTTTAGAGTCATATCCAGGATACTCGTTGGTGCAGAGATGCAGTCGGTGTGTTATCCAACCACAGCCGGCTGGGCTGCGGTGGAAAAGGGTTGCTGAGTCTTTCACTCTAGTTCGTTATGCACGATCTGCATTCAACTCTCTCGCCTCTCAATCAGGGTCCACGGTCGCATTTTACACATCTCTGCGGGTGGTATCTCTCGTTCTATCATCGACAGCGACTTCTTATTATTACCTAACAATATACACGTTCAGATATGGAAAATATTTTGACTTAATAAAATATACGAAGTACATTCCGAAAGTAATGGGGCAAATCCCTGTGGGGTTGTGGCTAACGTGCTAGACTGCAAAATCATAGTGAGCGAGTTCGAACTCCAGTCATTTTATTATGTTTACTTTCAAAATAATACCCTTGGGAAATGTATGTACCCCCAGCTATGAGTTAAACAGCATCACTACTGTTCTGCAAGGATGACTTTGGCATTAAACAACCCAGGAAAGTTGATATGCCGTTAAACAAAGAAACCAAACTAAGCCAACGGAAAATCAATTTTTCTCCATAGAAACTACAACTGATAGAGGTAACACAGTAGCGCAGCTGGATAGAACACCTGCAAAAGACTATCTTTCTACATACAAACAACGATACGTTTTCAGCAGCCATGAGAAATAGTTTTCATTCTAAGCCCTTAAAAATTCTGCTCCAACGGAAATAAACCACTTTTTTCATACCGACGATGACGATGTCGTTGTCAGGAAAATTTTGAATCAGTTACCAAAGCGTCAATGGGTGTATTTGTCCCCGCTTTGAGGAATTTAATGGCATATCTCTTTATTCTGCTCGACTGATATTCCACTTCAGTGCGAAACAACCGGAGAAATTCTAGAGTATTGACCAAAAGCATTGACTTTCAGGCCACTACTGAATTTTTACTCTTGGGAGATCGAACTGCCGAACTATCAACCTATTTTCTTAGAGTGTTTCTTTCCAATCACGTGATATGTATGCACCAGTCACATAATCCTGTCTGTGTCTCTAACGCCAGTACTCAAAGCGCAGTCTGAACTCATGACCCTCGCCTTTCAATCAGCGCTTCTGTGGCATTTACTATATCTCTGCAGATGTGACCTCTTACTCTGCTATCAGCGACAGTAAAGTCTGTCATCCTATTGAATAACAATGTATATGTTTAGGTACAGACTGAAAACCTTTTTCTTTTTTTTTTCTTTTTTTTCTTTTTTTTTTTTTTTTTTTGACTACCAAACAACAAAAATCCTCCTCAGATTTTGTGGGACACTACAGTAAACTAGTAGATATTACTTTTCGAGCAACACTCTTTCGAGTGCACCTATCACTATCTCTCTCTATCTCTGTCGGGTCATATCTATCATTCTATTTATCTCTGTCAGTCATATTTATGTCAGTTTGTTCAAACTATCTTTTTTCGGTTAATATCTGTCAATATATTCAAGGGGCCCATTAAAATACACCAACTGCATCTCTGGAGAGGGATAAGACTCCCCAAAGAGTGTCCTGTTATGATGACACTAAATAATCTAACGGTGAGGTTCCAGTAATGCTGGAGCTTTAGGGAATGCGGAGTACCTCTTCATTGCCATCGTTCCTAGTTCTACTCAGTTCCAGAGTGGTAGTAGCTGATAGTGTTCAATCTATAGGTCAAATAGAGCTCGACTGCATACTTATGCTAAACTGAATTGCTTGAAATAGGAATGTTTTGACATTTAAACTACGTACTTATCCTAAACTGAATTGTTTAAAATGGAACTGGTTTTGTATGCTAAACTGAATTGTTTGAAATAGAACCGTTTTGACATTTAACTGTGTGTAAGCAAAAACTATACTGATACTAAACTGAATTGTTTGAATTAGAACTGTTTGACTAAACTGAATAGCTTGAAATAAAAATGTTTTTGACAATTAAACTGTGTACTTATGCTAAACTGAATTGTTTGAATTAAAAGCATTTATTTGTATAAAAATGAATTTGGCATTAAATAACCAACAAAAGTTGATATGCCATTAAACTCAAACAAACAAAAAATATATTCAAGGTTTGACAAGAATAAAAAAAGAAAAAAGAAGACGTGTTTTTCACATGTACTTCGAACAATGGAATGCTCGCTAGTTGAATGCCAAGAAAACTATTTTTGGAGAAAATTAACGCGTCATCCAGTGTTCATTTCTATCTTGGTAAATACAGCTTCCGTCTAAATACTTTTTGAAGCCCTTTCCACACATACTCCACTAGGGAAAACGTATACGCTCAGGTGTTAGTTCAGTAAGTATAAAGTTAAAAAGAACACCTGAATCGATATGTCGAAAAGAGAAAATCGATCTTTGAGATTCTTAAGACAACTTTCCGAAAAAGCAAAGAAAGAAATCCGACAAAAAACATAAATACCGGGACACTTAAAGAAGCCAGAAACGAATGTCCCTTAGAATTCAAAGAAGAAAGCGTTTCTTTAATGTTTTCACTTGGAGAGAAGAACAGAAAAATGTGTAGTCGGAAATCGAGAGCAAATTGATGAAATATATCTTCGCTATCCGCTGACTTTATGGCCAGGAAATGTTAAGTGTCTTCGACTGTGATGTTTCGTTCTTTTTATGCCACAATTAATCTAAATCTTTGTTGAAAATAAAGTCATAATTTCTAGTTTGCTTTTAACACCCACCAATACTTTATATATAATTATCTCCTATCTCCTTATAATATAAAACAAGTGTAGCGTTCTGTGTGTACATCTGTATGTATGTATAGATGATATTTAAAGAAAGAATGAAAGAAAGAAAGAAAGAATCATGGGATTTGTAGCTAGCTGCATCGAAAGAGAAAGAAAAAGAAAGCAGACAAGCTGTCAAGTCAGCAGTCGTAACAACAGGATGTCATGAGAACTAAAAAGAAAGAAAGAAAGAAAGAAAGAAAGAAAGAAAGAAAGAATATAAGATGTTTGGTGAAGTTGAAATAGAAGAGTATCAACGCACAGCAGATCCCAATATCCCAAATCCTACTGTCAACATAATATTCACAGAAATAGTGATCATAGACGTTACAACATACCAAATGTAGATGAAGTAGCGATGATTTTTTATAACACTGATGCAGAACCATCCTTTGAGAGAAATTCTGAAATCTTTTTAATTGGGATTATAAAAAAAGATATTTTGAATAAAATTCAACCGTCATGAGTGAGGAGTGTATTATTATTATTTAATAAACTTTACAAGAATAGTCGGCTGGGGCTGTATAATACACCGATTGTTCCTCTGCAGAGGAGTAAGACCCCACCCACGAGTATCCAGAATATGACACTAAACTATCTAATAGTGAAGCTCGAGTCCTGGGGCACAGGAAAATGTTTAGTACCCCTTGCTAATTACTCCCATGTCCACTCTGACCCTATGAATCAAGTAGAACTATTAAATCATTTACTATACTTGAAACCATTTATCTCTGTATAAACAAATGACTGATATTAAATTGAATAATTTGTCTTACATAGAAATACTTGGAACCATTTAAGTGCGTGCAAACCAATAAGGTTGAATAGAATTACTAGAGTTAGATAACAATACTTGAAACCGTTTAACTGTGTGCTCGTTTAAAAATTGTTTCCTACAAACTATTCGTTTACAAATCATATACGTCTGATATATTTTTATAAACAGGCTTTGGCATTAAATAACTCGCAAAGTTTGATATGCCGTAAAATGCAATCAATTAACAAGTTTTCCTTAGTCTGATGATCAGACCTTAAGTTCTTTACAATACCTGCTGTTACTAAGGGGTCACCCATCTGAGAACTAAACTGGTTCAATAAGGATGATAAGTGATGAGGCCGGAACCGGTGCTTTCAGAGTGACTTAACAGTAAGGCAATTTTCAGAATGTTTACTTACTATCTTAGCCTTAGATCGTCTGATTTGATTTACTCTTAAAGTAAAAATTCAATTACGTACATCTATAACCCTCTTTCTGTGCCGCAGAAGAAGAGATAAGCAAATGTTTAAAAATTAATCATTGTTCTTTTCAGTGAGTTCAAGTGGAATTAGTTTCTCGAATTTCTGAACTTTTTAATAACTTATAAACAAGAAGCAGACGGGCAGAACTTTTGGTTGGAGGCTCAAAATATGCCAAAAGCACCGTTTATAAAGGGATAAGACACCCACAAACCCCTAAAAAAAATTAAGTGTCTTCGGTATAACACTAAATTGCATCTGATGGCGAGGCTTCAGTTCTGGAGCTCTAGGCGTGTAGAGTACCCCTTCATTGCCATTACACACTGGTTCACTCTGATCGAGAGTGGTAGCACATGCTAGCGTCCTATAAATGGGTCAAATAAATCTGTTTAAAAATCATCTATATCAGAAATTAATGCTTTACCATATATCTATTTATCAACCCCTGAACACGAACAGGATATGAAAAAAGGTCATTTTTAAATGGAATTCAACAGGTTTGAATTTAGAGTTTCCCTTCTCTAAGACCAGTTGTTATGCCAAGGTTAAAGAGCCCAGTCTTCTCTACTATTTCCTTAGATTTGGCGGTAGAATACTTGGATAACTTCTCTAAAGAATATAAGCACTATGTGGAATGAAAACAGCCTAGTCCAGGATTTGAACTCAGGTCACAGTATCCATATCCCATGATAATAATCCTTACACCATCAGTGTCTTTATACCCAATAAATCTGTGTAAATTATTTTTGTTAAGAATTGTTACTTAAAGTTTTAAGTATGTGCAATTTGTACTACATAGGAATACTTAATATCATATAACTGTGTACAAAGAAATGATTTTAGACAAATGATAAATTACAATTTAAAAAATGCAATTGACAATTGAAAATATAGTTATGATAGAATGAATCAAATTCCGGCCTTAAAAACACCATAAGGAGTTAAGATACAGTTAAACAAATAAACCAAACCAAACAGAAAGACATATACACTCACAGACTCAGACACAAACAACTTTTTATTAAATTTCTAAGAGTTCCCCTACACTGAGAGCGGGAGGTCTCCGTAGCGTAATGGCTTAAGTGCTGCGGCCTCGAAGTAAATTCAAACTCCAGTCGCGCTATTACATTCACTTCCGGACTAATACTCTCGGGAAAGCTATGATTCCCTTATTCTCCCCAGTTATGGGTTGAATAGTATCTCAACTGTTCATCAACAAGAATGGCTTTGGTATTATGTAATCCACGAAGGTGGATAAGCTGTAAAATAAAGAAACCAATCCAGCATTGTGCCCAAAATGGTGCTGAGAACTTTACATCAAACGTAGAAAGACATGCACACACACACACACACATACATAGACACACATACAAATATATATAGAGATACACACAATTTGCTTTCTCGTCCGGTTGCAGTCTTTCTGACAAAACAAAATTACTTTACATGCACCCTAATAGATAGATAGATAGATAGATAGATAGATTACATGGCAGAGTCTGTGACCCTGGGTTTCATGCTATCTGCATTTCTGTATGTAAAAGCTCTATCACTAATATTGAGGACTATTTAACAATACTGCAACATTTGGTCCTCCATTAACTCACCAAGTGAGCTAATAAGAACCATAAACCTCTTTAATAAATTGTTATGGTAATTTACCCACGCACGCATGAACTCTTCCAGTTATAGATAGCAGTAGGTACTGCTCTTAGGTAGAAGGCAATATTCCAGCAGTCAGCCTTGACAGTCGGACCGAATAGTCTCCCTGGTAACCCTTTAATTTATATATGTTGTAGTACTGTTCTTTTGTTAATATATTTGTTTAATTGAAATCCTCTGTTGTATCTTTATTTATGGTCCCTAACAAGATCACAACATATATATATAGGTTAGAATAGCCTGGATGCAGAGTCAGCAGCAATTGGCAATTGGTGTTTAATAACACCGTTGACTGTCTACGCTACCCTAATCTAAATATATAATATACGCTCTATCAATGATATTGAGCACTATTTATAAATATAGCAGACTAAATTATCAATATATATATATATATATATATATGAAAATGTACAAAATTAAACTTTTAAAAATTCATACGCCCTGATAACGGTTTAAGAACCGAAACGTTTAACGTTGGCAAATAATTTAAATAATAAATAAAATCATTCTCTAAATACCTTGGGTTTTTCCATATTTATACATTTTCATACCATCAGATTTATTAACAGTTTTCAAGATTAATCGTATTGTAAGTAAAAGTAAAGTTAGCGACCGTAGTCGAGGGCGACCAGAAGGCTCCCTTTTCAATAGCAACTACATCGAGGTGTAGGGGAAGGCGCTACTCTATTCCCTGAATCGTATTGTAATAAAGGATAAAAGTGTTCAATATAAGAACAAAGTGGCTAAAAAAACTGTTGATTGATTGATTGATTTTTGATGGCATACTAACCTATTTAAGGATATTTTAGGCATTGTATGTTTATATTTACATTTCTTTGGGTGGTTGTTTCTCAAGAAATGTTTTCGCACACAGCCCGATCAGATATGAATAATTTTCAACTACTTTTTTGACTCCTAGAAGGGATCTTAATAGGTACTACCATTCAGAATTGACTAGGAGTAATAGCAGTGAAGCAGTACTGCATATTTCTTAAATCTTCAGAACTGGAGCCTCAAATGTAGTTTATTATAATGCACACAACTCCTCTTTTTGAGGCAGGGGTCTCACCATTCAGAAGGGGATACAGACAGCGTATTCTAAGGCCCTCCAACTGGGTGGGCAAAAAACTTTGATAATTTCCATTGCAAAAAACGACGTTGATTGCAACAACAGTCTTACACGGAATGAGAAAATAACGGAAGACAAAATATTCGCGAGATCTTCGCGCAGAAAACAGTTATCTGTAACACTTACTAGAATTTATGAATTAGGCTTTATTGGGAGAACAATTGTTGATCGGTAGATAGCATAAAAGATACTTGTTCCCATGTTTGCATTTTATGGCAACTTCCGAGTTTACTCCAAACACAAATTACATGTTTCTGGTCCTACATTATCTACATACATTCTGACTTCTAGGGTTTCTCTGTTTTTATCATTCTTTTCACAAATTGATTTAGATAATGTTGGACTGTTAGAGTAATGTTTTACGCTAAAATATTATATACATATATATATATATATATATATATATATAAAATAAGATATTATATATATATATATATATATATATATATATATAAAAGATATCGACACACGGTTAACGAAGGCATGAACAGCTATCGATAGGCTCTCGATCATATGGAAATCAGACCTGACCGATAAAATGAAACGCAGTTTCTTCCAGGCAGCGGTCGTATCGATAGTGCTAAATGGATGCACTACTTGGACGCTAACTAAACGGTTGGAGAAGAAGCTAGACGGCAATTACACAAGAATGTTGCGAGCAATACTGAACAAGTCCTGGCAGCAACACCCCACAAGGCACCAACTATACGGCCACCTGCCTCCCATCACGAAAACTATCCAAGTTAGACGAACCAGAAATGCAGAACACTGCTGGAGAAGCAAGGACGAGCTCATAAGTGACGTACTCCTATGGACCCCCGCATATTGCCAAGCAAAAGCAGGACGACCAGCAGGACGATATATACAGCAGCTATGTGAGAATACGGGATGTAGCCCTGAAGACCTGTCAGAGGCGATGAATGATAGGGAGAAGTGGCGAGAGAGGGTCAGGGATATCCGTTCTAGCCGCACGACATGATGATGATGATGATATATATGCGACAGGCTGTCCAAATTTAAAACACCTTATTTATTTTCTACGCAAATTACAAAATATACAGAATGTATAATAACACTGTTGGATGGTGAAAGTCTTCATTTAATTATCAATTAAACAATCATTTAAGTAATAATGATTATCCAAAACTTTAATAAGAGTGACCCTACATTTCTATTTTTTAATAATGGTCATCCTACAAAACGTATCCGTATTTACTTAACCCTTCCGCACGCGCAGGTTGCGACTGAAGGTCAGTTTTTAATCGGAGTTGAATAAACTTAAATTTAGAGTTTTCCTTCTCCTATACTGGTTGCCATACTAAAGCTTAAAAAAACTCAGTCTGTCATACTATTTACTCATAGTTGGTGGGAAAAAATATGGAATTATTGTGAATGCAAATAACTTCGTCCGGGATTAAAAATCGGTTGGCCATATCCATTTCGTAGGACGATAACCTCTACAATACAAGCGCCTCTTCTTACAAACCATATATAATCTGGGTAAGTACTGTTAGTAATACAAGTATAGTATACACAAAGAGTGTCTTTTGATTTGTACCTGCAATGAGCTTTCGTGCAGAGGTTTGTAAAAGAATGAATTACTCGATTCTGCTTAATAGATATAAATTTAATAATTTTTGTTTCGTAGTCTTATTGAACGCTGTTTAGTTAGGCTGATTAATGAGTATGTTGATCAGTATCAGTTAATTACATTATTTCAAATATATCTCATTGTTAGTCATTCGATGTGTTTATCTATTTTGCAGCCTAACTATACATAATGTGTGACCTAACTGACTCTGTTGTTATTGATTCTATCTATGCACAGATCTCCAATACTCAATCCCATTGCTCCATCAATTTCTTATTGAGAACGGGTACAGCATTATAAACAGTGAACATGTTCTCTCTCTCTCTCTCTCTCTCTCTCTCTCACACACACACACACACACACACACACACACACACTATCAATCAATCAGTCACACTCGATCATGATCTAGATAGATAGATAGATATCAGCAAATAATAGATTGAAATATACATACATACATACATACATAGAGATAAGCACACATAGAGACAGGTATGAACAAGGTCAGATAGATAGATAGATAGATAGATAGATAGATATGAACGGAATGACACCAAAATGCGGATAAAGAGAAAGATATATTTTTTGCATTGTTGCGGATAACAGTTGAATGACAGTTGGATGGCAAGACGGCATCTAACATGAAAGTAGCGGTGTGCCATTGAATTTCTGCATGCGGAAAAAAATGCACCCACTACTGATAGATGAAGATAAACTGAGATAGATAGATAGATAGATAGATATTTCTATCTTTCTGGTAAAAGGAAAAGGTAAGGTTACATATTCCATTAGCAACAAAAAATTATCTCGAATTGGAGGTAGGTGTTAGAGGAACCGGAAGACTTGAAATATAAAAAAAACATTATCATAAAAAGTTATTGATGAAATATTTTTGATCTCTTAGATATTGAACAGATGATAATGTGTGTATCGGAAATAAAAGAAAATAAGTCATATGTATGTCTACATAGGCTGTAACGGTTAGTAGTGGTGAATTAATTAATGCAAGACTATATATGTATATATATATGTATGTATATATATAGAGAGAGAGAATATCGGCCATAATTAAGTAAATTGGCCGACCGCAGTCGAGGGAGATCCAAAGGTTCCCTTTGTAAAGGAGGCCGCTATTCCTTTCTCTGAATTGGTCCACTTACTATTGATCTGTGCCTAATAATTATTTGGTTAAGCAAGGAGGCATCAAATACCATTTTTGAGTCTTTGGTATGATGACCTGGGATTGAACCTCGGTCTCCCGGACGATTTGCGAACACTCTAACCATGTCACGCTCCCTAGAGAATCAAGGAGTCACCGCCACACTATGCCAGTAATAGTGCTATAGTTTTGTAGTATTACGATTTTAAGGGATGGAATTGCTAGCCCCACACTCCCTGGTTTTATATTCAGAGTTTTCCTTCTCTAAGATTGGTAGCCTTACTAAAGCCAAAGATACCAATCTGCCTTACTATGTACCCATAGTCGGAACCATGATGGACTCATACCTTTTTCAAGACAAAAGTGAAAATCAAAGGGCTTCGTGCAGGATTTGAATTTAGGTCACTGAACACATTTTTCTAAGATGATAACCGTTACGCCACGGATTTCTAGTGTATATATATATATATATATGTGTGTGTGTGTGTGTGTGTGTGTGTGTCTGTCTGTGTGTGTGTTTGTGTGTGTGTGTGTGTTCAAAACAATAAAATTTTCTACAAAATAACCCCTTGGCATTCATCACACTCATTCCAGAGAGTCTTCCAATGGTCTAAGCACCTCTAAAACTCCCCTTTTGATAGAGTAAGAAAATGCACCATAGCATTTCCTCTAATGTGCACAAAGTTCACATTTGAGATTAATTTTCAGTGTAGGAGACAATAAAATCATATAGATCTAAATCTGGAGAGTATGGTAGGTATTTCACGAGCATAATCCTTTGTTTCATTAAAATCTGTCCAGCCCAGTCGATGGGAGCTGTAAAATACACCGACTGCATCTCTGCAGAAGGGTAAAACTCACCAACGAGCGTCCAAGATATGACACTAATCAACCTGATGGTGAGGCTCCATTAATACTGGATCTTTGGGGAATGCAGAGTACCCCTTCATTCCCATTACTCCCAGGTTCACTCTGTTCCTGAGAGGTAGCACCTGATAGGGTTCCATCAATGGATCAAAAAGAACTGTTTGACATTTAAACTGTGAGCAAACAAAGGACTTATACTAAATCAAAATGTTAGAAATAGAACTGATCATTTAACTGTGTGTAAACAAATGACGTTTAATTGAATTGTTAGTGATTCATAGCAAAATTTTATTTTCGTCTGAAGTTTTAAAGAAGTTCGATTAACGTTAAAGATATCTATTTATTTATTTATGTAGACGTGTTTGTATATTTAACTTAGTTTTGTTTCCAACCAGTTTTACTTCAGAAAGGCAATTGGCAGTAGAGCCACAATTTAATCTTTGTTGTCGGTGATAAAGAAAAAGAATATTTTACACCTTTAATTCACTTTTTCTTTTGCATTATTATTAATATCATTATCATTATTATTATCATCATTATCATTACTATTATTTTTATTTACTCCTGGGGAGTTTTTCACATCAGTTTTAGCTGATGGTTTTTCACTTGAGTTTGAGTGACAGCAAGTCTCCTCCATTGCGAGTTTTTCACACAAGTATCAAATGGTGGTCTTTTCACTGGAGTTTGAGTGACAACAAGTCTCCTCGGGTCTCCAGCTCTCTTCTAAGGATTCTATACGGCTAGGACTGTAGGATACACCGACTGCATCTCTGCAGAGGGATAAGACCCACCCTCCACCAACGCTTCAGTTAAACTGTAGTTTTGTGAAATGCGGGGTACCCCTTCATTACCATTGCTCTCAGGTCCATTCTGGCCCTGAGTGTCAGCACCTGATAGGCTCCTATATAATAGAGCTGTTTGATATTTAAACTGTATGCAAACAAATGTCTTATGCTAAATTGAATTGTTTGAAATAGAAACGTTTGATCATTTAACAGTGTGTAAACAAATGACGTTTGATACTTGGAACTATTTAACTCTATGCGAACGAATGGGTAATTTTGAACAGAATATTTAAATGATATCTTAAATAGCAATGCTTGTAACCACTTCGTTGTGCGCAAACAAATGAGTATTAGTAAATTAAATGATTTGTATTAAATAGAAATGCTTGAAATCATTTGACCGTATGAAAGAAATGAACTCAGGTTTATTTAGAAATGTTATGAACAAAATGTGTTTGTAAATCATATTTCAAATCAATTTGTTTTATCTCTGACATGTCTAAGTGGTTATCCAGCTGTCTTGATGTCTACATACTTATTATTATAACAGCAGTGCACAAATCATCATTAAAAATAAGCTTTAGAATTTAAAGAATTTTAAGATTCATACTCGATACTTTTGATACCTCGTCTATATATATATATATATATATATATATGTGTGTGTGTGTGTGTGTGTGTGTGTTTCTTGGCTAATAGTTTTATGCAGATATGTGTGCCACTTCAAATATATGAGGACAAAGGCATCTACACATAAATACACTCATGCATTCTCAAGCATACACCCACTTTCACACTTCTATTCATAAAATATAACTTTGCACTGGGAATACGAAGAGTTTGTTGTGCCAACCTTCAAAAGGATCAAGTATAGCATTTTCTTCTCTCGTCCATTCTTAGTCGTCTTCTCTAATCCACCTACGCGGTCCCATATTCTCAGCAGTCGAGATAAACGACAAAAGCATTTTCCTTAGTTCGTCGACTTTAACGTACATTATCCTATTCGAATTCGGAGAGCCAGTCGTACCAGAGACGGAAATGGAACAACCCCAATCTCTACGGTTTCTCACCTGACTAATTAATTTTACAATCTAACTTCTATTAACTCTAGAATTTTAGTCACCAGACTTTAACTCGTTCAAAAACAAAAGCTCAGCTTTTAACTAATCTTAAACTATCAATTACTCAAAGAGACACCAACGGTTTCCGCTTATGAGAAAACAGTTTAAATCATCAACGATATCTGCTAAATAAAAGATTCAGCCAATCTGATATTTTTCAACATTCCAGACACAATTATTTCCAAATTCATAACAGTTATGATCTCTTCTCTGCTTCTCTTCTCAATTTCAGGAATTACTATTTATTTTTCTACTTCATTAAAATTATTTTATCATTTAAAATTTCCATCTATGCTCCTTTACATCGGACAGTTGTCTCCACCCACTGCCAAGTGGTCGTGGCATACATTTAATTTAATTATTTTTTAATTGCCGAGTCATCTATATCATTTGAGAAAACTTTTTAAAGTAACAGGATAATCCTTGTCACAAACCCCTGTGAGTTCAGGTCGACTCTAAAACGACTTTTCACATGGTTTCTTGTCGTCACTGCTCATGACCTCTGACCTCATCGTTTTATTCTTTTTACTTCAACTGGTTCTCAACATTTTTCCTGGAGAGAATAGCAACAAAAAAAATGTATACATAAAACCCCCAAAAACTACATTTCTTAAGCCCGAACACAATATATCACACATGAATTAACTTTACATAATAAAATAAGTATAATCACATACCGAAACTAAAAATAGAAAAATAGACTCTGCTAAAACAATTTTATCAAATGAGCCACCGACTGTGCTCTATTCTTATTACACTTTCCTCTCTTTTTAGTTTTTTTTTTTTTAACCATATTCCACATAGCTGTTTTTCTATTAAAATTTCTCTAGACGCCACACGATATGGCAGTTTTCCCTGATTAATCACCAAGAGTATGTTACTCAACTTCCTCTTAAATGGAAACGTGTATCACACCAATTTTAATCCGTTTTAATTCATAGTTCCCGTATCCGAACACGAACAAACCCTAATTTTCCATCGACCAAACTACCAAACTACTTGCTTCTCACGCAAAGATGCAACATATCTAAATACCTCTCAAACTCCTACACTGTAGAACATCCACATTAATATCGTCAGTAACTAAATCAATTCCTCTCCGTTTCTCGAACATTCCAATTCTCACGTGTCTCGGAAACTACATAGCGGAAAAAAATTACCGTATTCTGTGCTACCACCAAAATAGTGTAATTTAAATCGTGTACAATTCCGTGGTCTTCAACATTATTTCTCTACGCAATTTTCCCATCCTTGAAGCAGGGCTACAGCCTTTTTCCTCTAATCCCTTTCGATGGGACTTCAATGTGTGTATAGTTATTTCCATCGTTTTGTTTGCATATTTTTAAACTATCATATTATAAGCTTTGCTTAATGTGACAGACAAACTTTAGGCAGCTTACAGTACATATGAATATGTCTATTTATTTTAAAATCAGTTTCTATTTAGAGGCTGAGATGTGTGGGCGTACGTATTTTGTGCTGTTTGAGAAAGCCTGATAGAGGATAAGAATGAGGCTTGAAAAGAATTATTTTTAATGACCTTTGTTAATCATGACCGCTACGTTAGAGCACAGCTAGAAGCCAGTATATCGGAGGCCAGCCAGTTTAAGTACCAGCATTGGTGGTCTGTATGCGTGGGAGAGTTAGGGTTAAGCGCTCTATATGTGCCCATGAAACCCGGAGAGACGAAGCCGAAAACAGTGGTCAGTGAAAATGGCCAGCGAGATTAGCTGAAAGGGCAGTGGATTGGATACCAGTCTGTCTTACTAGGTACCCATAGCCGGAACCATGATGGATTCAAGCCTTTTTCAAGACAAAAGTGAAAATCAAAGAGCTTCGTGCAGGATTTGAACTTAGGTCACTGAACCCATTTTCTAAGATGATAGCCGTTACGCCACGGATTTCTAGCGTGTATATATCTGTGTGTGTGTGTGTGTGTGTTCAAAACGATAAAGTTTTCAGTTCTAATTCAAGTTGGGTCCTACGGATTTCTATGCTGGTCTTTCCTTTTTCTTTTTCTCCTTGTGACATTGTTTTCTGGATTGGTGCAGTTTGACTAATACTACAAAACTATAACAACACATGGGGCCAGCCAAAATCACAATATAGATAGTCCACGAAGCCAAGAGACAATTGTTTCACACAATGAAGTAAACTTTCTGAACTAGAACCTCACGATCACAAACAGGACACTCCTTTTGCGTGAGGGAGGTCGTACCTGTAGGGGATAGAGTCATCATATTCTAAGCTTCACCGCCAGGGAAGTGTTTGCAACGTTATGTCTAATGAATCATGTCTTTGCGCTTTTTAACCCTGTATGGACCAATAATTGTATACTTGAGTGTAAACTTACATTTATAAATGTTCGTTAAATCATTGTTGCATTATCACCAAATGAATGTCTGTAGCGAGGTCAGTTGGTTGGTTGCTTGCTTGCTTTTTATGGCATATCATCCCTTTTTGGTTATTTAAATAAAATCCATTTTTATACAAATAATCAATTCTATTTCAAACAATTCAGTTTAGCATGAGTACACAATTTAATTGTCAAAAAAAATTCTATTTCAAGCTATCTAGTTTAGTCAAACAGTTCTAATTCAAACAATTCAGTTTAGTATAAGTATAGATTTTGTTTACACACAGTTAAATGTCTAAACAGTTGTATATTAAACAATTCTGTTTAGCGTATGTACAGTTTCAATGTCAAAAACTGTCCCATTTCAAACAATTTTGTTTAGCATAAGTACGCAGTTTAAATGTAATTGTCAAAAACATTTCTATTTCAAGCTATTCAGTTTAGTCAGACAGTTCTAATTCAAACAATTCAGTTTAGCATAAGTACGTAGTTTAGTTAGAGTGGAACTGGGAGCGATGGCAGTGAAGGGGTGCTCTGCATTCCCCAAAGCTCCAGCATCACTGGAACCTCACCATCATAATATTTAGTATCAAAATCAAGACACTCGGCGGAGTGGTCTTACCCCTCTGTAGAGTTGCAATCGGTGTATTCTACAGCCCCAGTCAACTGAACAATACATAGAGTTAAATGTAAAAGTTTTATTTCAAATAATTCAGTTTAGCATAAGTACGAAGTTTAGATATCAAAACAATTCTATTTCGAGCAATTCAGTTTAGCATAAGTACGCAGTTTAAACGCAAAAAACAGTAAACTCAAGAAACCTCGGTTTAGTTCTATTTGACACATAGATAGGACCCTATCAGGTGCTACCAATCCGGAAGAGAGTGAACCCGGGAGAAATGGCAATGAAGGGGTACTCCGCATTCCTCAAAGCTCCAGCATTACTGGAACCTCACCATCAGATTGTTTAGAGTCATTAGCAGGACACTCGTTGTGGGGGATAGCCCTCTGCAGAAGCGCCGTCGGTGTATTCTACAACCCCAGCAGACTTGGCAAGCGAGGTCAGTGGTGGTTACTATGTCAGTAAGGGCTACTATGTCAGTCAGGGTTATTCCTTGTTCGTGGAGGGAAGTTCACAATGACAAGATTTGTTTAAGCCTTAGGACCTTTCCTTTTATTATTCTCCCCACCCCACCGATCAGTTTCTGGGGCTGAGGAAGCAAGAAAAAATACATAACGGATATCATGTGCGGAGTAAACTTCTTTGTTCTTCGAGACAGTCTGTTCGCATCCTAGTCTCCAAAAGAGAGACAGAGGCCGAGTCATGAAGTATATATATAAATATATAAGTAAATATATATTAGTTTTTATATATATTGAATAGCATGGAAGCTTGTGTGTGACCTCAGGTTTCATGACGTTTTATAAACGACAATCATCAGGCAGAGAACGAAAAATAATGAAGAAATCGAAAAAATCGAAAAATAGTCAAAAGAACGTTAGAATTTACGCACACGTAAAGAGTTGAACACAATTCTAACGATCTTTTGAGTGTATTTTTCGATTTTTTCGATTTATTCATTATCTTTCGTTCTCTGCCTGATGATTGTCGTTTATAAAACGTCATGAAACCTGAGGTCATAGACAATCTTCCATGCTATTGAATACATATAAAAACTAATATATATTTACTTATTATTATTTTATAATAGCTCTATCACAGATATTGAACACTCTGCAAATTATATCGCATTTGGTTTGCCACAAACCCACGAAGTGAGATTGTGACAACCAACACTGTTACAATATATATATATATATACTCTGGTTCACAGAACATACCACTTCAGCTTCCACCCTGAGTGGGTGACATTTTAAATGATGACGTTCGCAAAGCTCATTACGAAATAATAGATCAGTGTTACAGAACTCTGTCAACTCATCTTTCTTTAGGTAGTTAGCTCTGTGTGTGTGTGTGTGTGTGTGTGTGTGTGTGTGTGTGTGTGTGTGTGTGTGTGTGTGTGTGTGTGTGCTTTGTTTTATGCCTGTTTTTGTGTTATGGTTTATTTTGTTTTATTTTTGTTGGTTTTTGTTGGGTGTTTTTTTTGTTTTTTGTTTTTTTTTTATATATCTCTGTAACATTGCTCAAAATGCTACACATTAAAATAAACAGCATAAGGCTATCATCTAAGGAAATGGGTTCGGTAACTAGAGACAAAAACCCTGGCTGAGGCTGTTTCCATTTCACATAGTGCAAATTGGACTCATTAACTGAGTCAGCCAGTATAGGAGAAGGAAACATCTGAATTCAAATCAATTTTACTCCGATTAAGAATTGATCTTATGTCGCATCCTTCGAGTGGTAGACGAGTTGGGTAAATAGATGCACATTAGAATGTGTCGTAGTGGTTAATGTGTGGAATTTCGACACCATAGTTAAACGAGTTCGAACTCCAATCGCGCTATTACGTTCACTTTCGGACAAATACCTTTTGGAAAGGTATGAACCACCTTGTCCCCCCACTCCAGCAATGGTTAAAATGGTACCACTATTGTTTTTCTACAAGGATGACTTTGGCATCAAATATCTCACGAAAGTTGACATTCCATTAAAACAAAGAAATCAAACCAAACCTATAATGAACACTTGCGTGAGTGTATTTGTGTTTACGAGTCCGCCGATAATGTTTTTCGTGCTTTGTTCACGTTAGGATCTCGTTTTCAAACATTCTGATAATAGTCATGAGACTAATACGCCGTTACGAGACCAGCAGTTAAAATACTGATTCGAAATTACCTGCAGAAAAAACGTTATTCAGTTATTACATTATCCTTTCCAAATAGCGATACATGTCGTTTAAATAGTTTTAAAAAACACGAATCGAAATGAAAATGATAAATGCGAGGGGTCATTACTTCAAATAAAACCGGTAATGTTAGGACCATGATTCAAAATGACGTCATTGCTTTGAGTGATGTAATCGAACAGAAGTTATTTTATTTCAGAACATGACATGAATTCACTTAACAATTTTGTTCTGTCTCATTATATTTAATTGTATTTAGTGAAACGTCAGTAGATGAAGTAATAAGGTTTCTGAAAATGACGTCACTATTTCTAGAATGATGTCATTGCACAATCCGCAGTGATGCTATCTGGTTGCTTCATGAGAAAAAATCGGGTGAAGTCTTGCCATCCAATCAAATAAAGGCTTTCGCTTAGCAAAGAATGGATACAGCATTTGATGACGAGGTGAGGGGGCGTTTATACATCATTGTCTAAAGTCTGTAAAACGGATAAATCATATAGCCGTCTGCAATAAAGTGATCTTTTAATACAGGCATCCCTCAAATAGTTGAACCAGACTTCTCCAATAGTCAGGGTCACATCCAATATATATACATATATATATATATATATATATATATATATATATATATATATATATTCCATTCAATTGAATTTTCATGCTTTGACACAATAGTCAAATTGTTATTCGAAGTTTTATATGTTACATTAAATTTTAAGTAATAGGAATATACTAAAAGTTTCAAACCACCTCCGCTAATAATCATTTGTACTTTATTATATATATATATATATATATATATATATATATATATATATATATATAAGTAAAAGTAAAGTTGGCGACCGTAGTCGAGGGCGACCAGAAGGCTCCCTTTTCAGTAGCTACTACATCGAGGTGTAGGGGAGGGCGCTACTCCTTTACTAGGATTGCTCCACTTTCCCCTTGATACGTACCTTATATCGCTGAGTGTTAAGCAAGGACGTATCAAGTACCATTTTTTGAGTCTTTGGTTTGACGCGACCTAGGATTGAACACTGGTCTCCCTAACCATTGGCGAAGAGTCTACCCACTAGGCCAATGAGTCCATCAAGTCAAGTTCTATCATTTAAGCAACAAGTGCATTAATCTGATCAATTGGCTGGTCATTTTAAGCCTTAAAACCTATGTAATTGTGCTAAAATAGTAATAATTAAAATCATTTTACTGTGTGCAAACAAATAAGATCTAACTCCGTTTAAAAATAGTTATCAACTATCAAGTAGTTTTTTCCTATTATATATATATATATATATATATATATATATATATATATATATGAAGAAAGCTGAAAAAGCAAAATAATCCAAAATTTGATGAATTTATTATGATAGTCGACGTGGAACGTTTCGGTTGTAATAACTTTCTTTAGGACTTTAATTTCATGAAAAATGTTGTTAAAGTAGCGATGGATGTTTGATGAGGTAGCCGGAGAAATGAAATATTAAATCTAAAGTCCTGAAGAAAGTTATCACAACAATTCATCAACTTTTGGATTATTCTTTTTTTTTTAACTTTCTTCAAATTGACGGATTTATATATATATATATATATATATATATATATATATATATATATATATATATTGTCATCGACAGAGAGAGTCTTTCGTTTTATCACAATTCATCAGTGTGGATATATATATATATATATATAATATATATATATATATATATATATATATATATATATATATTTGTATATATATATATTATGTTTTTTGTTTACATAACGGCTACCAAGTGCTCAATTTATTAGAAGAGATTTGCATTACGTGAGTGGCAACCAGTAATTCCTTCTCGAGGCGGGGGGCATTTATATTGTCATCCACAGACAAACTGTTTTGTTGTATCACAACTCATATATATATTAGGATTTGATATTGAAACAACCCACAAAAACTGATATGCCATAAAACACAATCAAACTAAAATAAAACACAAAGAATGGATTTTATTTTCGTCTGAAGTTTTAAAGAAGTTCGATTAACGTTAAAGATATCTATTTATTTATTTATGTAGACGTGTTTGTATATTTAACTTAGTTTTGTTTCCAACCAGTTTTACTTCAGAAAGGCAATTGGCAGTAGAGCCACAATTTAATCTTTGTTGTCGGTGATAAAGAAAAAGAATATTTTACGCCTTTAATTCACTTTTTCTTTTGCATTATTATTAATATCATTATCATTATTATATTATTATCATTATTATTATTATTATCATTATCATTACTATTATTATTATTTACTCCTGGAGAGTTTTTCCCATCAGTTTTAGCTGATGGTTTTTCACTTGAGTTTGAGTGACAGCAAGTCTCCTCCCTTGCGAGTTTTTCACACAAGTATCAAATGGTGGTCTTTTCACTGGAGTTTGAGTGACAACAAGTCTCCTCGGGTCTCCAGCTCTCTTCTAAGGATTCTATACGGCTGGGACTGTAGGATGCACCGACTGCATCTCTGCAGAGGGATAAGACCCACCCTCCACAAACGCTTCAGTTAAACTGTAGTTTTGTGAAATGCGGGGTACCCCTTCATTACCATTGCTCTCAGGTCCATTCTGGCCCTGAGTGTCAGCACCTGATAGGCTCCTATCTATCGGTCAAATAGAGCTGTTTGATATTTAAACTGTATGCAAACAAATGTCTAATGCTGAATTGCATTGTTAGAAATAGAAACGTTTGATCATTTAACAGTGTGTAAACAAATGACGTTTGATACTTGGAACTATTTAACTCTATGCGAACGAATGAGTAATGTTGAACAGAATATTTAAATGATTTGTAACCACTCCAATTGAATTGTTAGAAATAGAAACGTTTGATCATTTAATTGTGCGTAAACAAATGCCTGAAGTTTAATTGAATTGTTAGTGATGCATAACAATAATTGTAACCACTTCACTGTGTGCAAACAAATGATTAATATTGAAAATTTAACTATGTAGAAACAATAGCAATACTTATATGCAAAGAAATTAGTTACAACTCATTTAAAAATGAAATTAACAACAAACTATTCACTTACAAATCATGTATGAATAGCTATTCAAATGTGTGCAAACGAATGACTCATGTTAAATTGTTACTGTTTCATAGCAATACTTGAAACCATTTACTTGTGTGCGAACAAATGATAGATAGTTAGTAGAATTATTCGTATTTGATAAAAACATTTGAAACCATTTAACTGTGTGGAAAAATGAGCTCAGACTCGTTTAAAAATGTTATCAACAAAATGTGTTTACAAATCATATATTTAATATATATGTATAAAGAGGATTTGATATGAAATAAGAGACAATGTTTGATATGCCATAAAACCAAATCAAACCAAACCAAATCGATCTTAACAATGTTGTTCTCTGGATGGCCCAGAATCTTCTTCTGATTTCCAATTGCTCTAAGCCTCTGGGGACTGTTCCAAGTGCACTAATTACAATTATGACGACCATCACCCTCATGTTTCACGACTTTTTCTATTTCTCAAGTATTTGCCTATCTTTTCATTTTCATTCTGTGATTCGCTGGGACTGCAGAATCCACTAAATGAAAAGTTCATTTTTTTTTTTTTTTTTTTTTGTTGATAACACTTGGTCTGGTCTTCTGGTCGGGATTAGATGATCTGTTTATATCTCAAAATCACGGGAAAATGCATACGTTTCAGTTTCTAAGTCGAATTCTGGTGAGTGCATATACCATTTGTTATAATCGTCAAATTTTAATCTCTTGCACAATTCCGAGTGGATTCCCCCCCCCGCCCAGTCATGTCTGGTTTTGTGCTTCTTTTGTGCTAGCTTGCTGCATTTGCTTATTCTGTGATTAAGTGTTTCATCCGTCTCCTCATAATCTACACCTGCTATTCTGTTGCGTATAATTTATTTTCGCTTTAATATAATTGGTCCTTGTGGAATTATTTTGTGCAGCTATTAAAAGAGATTCAGTTTCTCTCTTAAGAGTTCTTTTTCTTAGCAATGTCCAAGCCTTTCGTTTGCAATCTTCCCAATCTCCCGCGTGAACTATCCTTACAATTGTTTTTCTTCTCATTTCTGTTTTCTAGATTTTGTTATTTTACTGTTTGTCCTTAGGTTGACATGGCGGCTGCAGTTAATCATTCTTTGCTCTTTTTTTGTGTATTCCTCGAGTTCTCAAATAGCTGCATCAATGCAATCTTTTATTATCATTCATGTTGTTGTTGTTGTTGTACAATATTTCCTGTTCTGTAACTAAATACTGCGAAGAATATCGATGAAGAATATGAGTGACTGAAATGTTTCATTTTTCACGTATTTTCTTTTCCGTTCTATATGTCTCTTTCATAATATTTGCATTTGCCAAGAGCTATCTATCAATCAGTTTGTTTACTCACATCTATCTATGATAGACACACACACACACACACACACACACACACACACACACACACACACACACACACACACACGCACGCACTCATACACACATATGTATATATTGACACAAACAGACATTAACACTGATATGAATGGATATGAACAAACTGACATAGATAATAACATAGATGAATAGATTGATAGAGAGATATCAACAGACATGTGTGTGTGTGTGTGTGTGTGTGTGTGTGTGTGTGTGTGTGTGTGTGTGTGTGTGTGTTAAATGATTGGATTGAGCATCTCTAAACACTGGCCCCAAAATGAATTTAGTATCAAATTCAAGGAATCTGCTTTGAAATAGAATGGACAGATTGAAGATGATACATAAACTTCTTAATAAACAGACCAAGGAGTCCTTGTAAATTTGAAAAAAAACCCTCTTCTGCTTTTCCTGTGCCTCCCAGGTGCCCTGAAAACAGATATATAAAGATCAGTTGAAGATATTTGGAAACCAGAAAATAATTTTCCTTCAACGAAACTAGTTGAAAATAAAGAAAAAGATTGATTTGATAACACTAAATAAATGTTTTCTATTTGTCTTATGACGTTTATTCATCATGTGTGTGTGTGTGTGTGTGTGTGTGTGTGTGTGTGTGTGTGTGTGTGTGTGTGTGTGTGATAGAGATTTTTTATATATATATATATATATATATATATATATAAGGATACTACTTACTGTTTTGAATAAATCCAGGAAAAAACCCGTCACAAAACAGCTGTTATGCAATTACTTATCTCCCATCTCACAAAGTACTGCTGATGAAGTAAGAAAGAACTTATTGGTGACATTCTCTGATGAATTACTACGCATCGATACACGACTGTTGGCCGATCAGCAAAGAACTTCCATACATTAGCTTTATGGGGCTGTAGGATACACCGACTGCATCTCTGCAGAGAGATAAGAATACCACCAACAACGACAATGCTTCAGTTATAATAGAGTTTTGAGGAATGCAGGGTACCTCTTCATTACTATTGCTCCCAGGTCCACTCCATGCTATAAGCAAGACTTGATTATAATGTGTATATATCATCATCATCAAGCCTTTCAGCTAGCACAGATTTCCAACTCTCTCTCTCTCTCTCTCTCTCTCTCTCTCTCTCTCTCTCTCTCTCTCTCTCATCCATCGCTTGTGGAAGGTCTTCTAAAGTGCATCTCATCCATCGCTTGTGGAAGGTCTTCTAAAGTGCATCTTGTGTCTGTGCAGAGTTCTTGTCGGTAAGTTCTTGCTGGTCGACCAACATTGACATTAGAGGTCTATTGGGGAATGTCACTTATAAGTTTGTCATGACTTCTCCAGTTGTGTCCTGCATGTCTTGTTTGTTTTACTTAGATAGTTTTAAAGATGGGAGGTAAGTGGCTGTACAGCTGTTGTTTACCGGATTTGTTCAATATCACTTGTAGCATTCTTGTGCAGTTTCCATCAAGCTTTTTCTCAGTGCGTTTTGTCAGCATCCAGTTGGTGCATCCATCGAGTAGTATTGATACAACCGCTTCTTGGAAGAAGAAGAAGAAGAAGAAGAAGAAGAAGAAGAAGAAGAAGAAGAAGAAGAAGAAGAAGAAATACCGTTTTATTTTGTCGGATAGATCAGATTTCCATGTGATTGATAGCCTATCAATAGCAGTCCACGCCTTCGCTAGGCGAATATTGACATCACTTTCTGTAGATGAGACGTTACTAGGGGCGAACTCATAAGAAATGTACTCTTATGGACCCCCACACATGGCCGTGCAAAAGTAGGACGACCAGCACGAACATACATTCAGCAGCTATGTGAGGATACGGGATGTTGTCCTGAAGACCTACCTAGGGCGATGAACGATAGGGAGGAGTGGCGAGAGAGGGTCAGGGATATCCGTGCTACCAGCGCGATATGATGATGATGATGATGAGATTTCCGTTATAATAAAGGAGCATGATGATGCGACTGTTTACGAAGATGCCAAAGATTTTAATTGCAATTTTGTTGTTATATCCGTTAGATTGATTATTTGGATGATTAAAACACGACGTTCAGCACTAATACAGACCCAAGACAATTATCATTCAGCAGCATTTGGACTAAAAATTGATTTATTCTCTGACTTAGAGCAATTTAAGTGTATTTGCCTTATAAAACCTCGCAATGATCTGCTGCTTTTACTGAGATACGGTTACATACTTTCATTCATACACACAGACGCATGTGCGCATACACAGAGATAGACAGACAGGTAGGGTTTTAAAATAATGAAAATATTACTGATATAACATTGATCGATATATAGATAGAGAGTGAGGAGAGGGAGATTTACAGAGGTTTGGTTAGTCAAGGCCAAAACAGGGAATAAGTTATAGAAATATTGATTTAATCTAATCTTTCGAATATCAAGAATCAACTTTCCTTGATAATTACTATTCAAATTTCCGGTTTTTATAAGTCGATTTGACTCCTTGTACTAACAAACAGAAAATAAATTTTGTCAAGCTATATATATATATATATATATATATATATATATATATATATATATATATATATATATATATATATGTCTGTGTGTGTGTGTGTGTGTGCAAATTGATAGATATCATCAGACTGAGATAAGTTTGTTTTTAGTGCAATAATTAACCTTCATGCGTTATTCAATGTTACCCGTGATATATCCTCCAAAAGCTATCCAGCAGTGATACTATTTAAGCAAGGGGGAGAAAGGGATTCATTGCTTTCTCAAAGTGGATGCAATCGCGCGACGAAGGTTCGAACTCGCTTACTTCAACGCTTCAGTCGAGCATTTTAACCACGGGGACTTCCCTGGAGATAGATAGATAGATAGAACAGACTTACATGTATATGGTTAAGTTTTAGAGTGTTAGTGTTTTGTTTAAAGGTATATCAATCTTCGTGATTTATTTAAGGCTAAAACCATTATTGGAGAACAATAAGGGTACTATTTAATCCATAACTGTGGAATTAGTTTCTTAAGTGTATTCGTCCAAAATTGAAGGAAACAGAGAAACTAGAGTTCGAAATCACTCACCTTCCCCGACATAGATAGATAAATGAAAACAGACTAATTAAAACATATGCGAACAGATAAGATGGTTATCAACCAGTATATTTTAATCGTGCCCATTTCTATTCTGATATAGTCTTCATATGCAACTAAATAAACGCCATGAACGTCACGAAGAAAAGGTTTTGCCTGTTTTTCATCGTGAAGATACAGAAGTAACTTAGCTTTGTTTTGAGTAAGCATTTGTTCAAATATGCGTCCAAGCATAACAAGTGAAATAATACGTATTTGCAGAGACAATTTATGCGTAGATATATATAAATTGGATTGAGCAGCTATTTGCTGAAACCAAGGGAAGATAATCAAGGTCAAATTGTTAAGCATTCTTGGAAAAGTGATCGTTGTAATGTCTTTATTAGATTAGCCCTCTTTCATCTATCTCTTCAACGTCTTCTCTTTCCATTTGCTTTGACACCTTCAATCATCTTCATTGATGCTTGGATATTTTGAATGGAGGTGGATAATAACCTAAAATTGACTCTTTCCTTACATTTGTGCTCAACTATAAATCAACGTTGTCAGCGGTGATTTGATTTGAGAATTTCCGCTGTTCCTTACTGAAATAACCACGGTATCAAATACTCAAACAGCAGGGATTTTTTAGCATATCGCTCCTTTCTAACAAAATTTTTATTAAAACTAAATAAAATTCAACTTGCCAAAGGTTAGGTTACTATAAGCTTAATAACATTCATTAATTAATATGTACTACTTAGCCTGGGTTCAATCCAGGTCGCGTCAAACCTAAGACTTTAAAAATGGTATTTGATACTTCCTTGCTTAACACCCAGTAATATAAGGTAGGTATCAAAGGTAAAGTGGAGCAATCCAGGGAAAGGAGTAGTGCCCTCCCCTACACCTCGGTATAGTAGCTATTGAAAAGGGAGCCTTCTGGTCGCCCTCGACTACAGTCGCCATCTTTACTTTACTTAGCTATAATTTATTATACTAGCCTACAGAGAAAAAAATTAACGTCTTGCCCCAATGAGGTATTTTAACTTTTTTCTAACAATTTCGAGGTACAGATTTTAAAAGAAAAAAGAATTTTTCCCCTCACGTTTGGATGTTTTGCAACAGAATGTTACAATGTATTTTTTTAAATACTAGTGACACGGCAGAAAGAAACTCAGGTTGAACTTGTTTACAGGAAATCTCAAAGTCATAAAGAATTAACAATTAATTTTACAAAAACAAAGTATTGTTACAATTGACAAAAGCAACAGAGTTCGACTCATTTTCTATGAATAGAAATTTACTATTATTCAACAATTGCATGCATTCAAGTTCACTAGAAAAACAAATTCACTTTTTTTTCTTTTTTGTTGTTGTTATTATTTGAAGTAATTTAATTCAAACTAACCTAAATATTTTTCTTATTTGTCGAAAAATAAATATTTACATTTTATAAGAGAGTTCACTCTCACATTCTAATTCAATGTAGAATGATCACTCATTTCTGAGATGAGTGAAAAAAAGGGAGGCCTTCCAACGAAATAAAAAAAAAAGATTTTATTATATGACCTGTCTGGTTATTTGTCTTTTCCGACCCTTCATCATCATCATCAAGTCGTGCCGCCAGCACGGATATCCTTGACCATCTCTCGCCACCTCTCCCTATCATTCATCGCCTCCGGCAGGTCTTCTGGGTTACATCCTGTGTCCTCACATAGCTGCTGTATGTAAGTTCGGGCTGCCGAAAATGGGTGTTCATTCTACATTGAATTAAAATGTGAAAGAGAACTCCCCTTATAAAATATAAAATAACTAGGGTTTTTTAGGTGGGGTGCTTTTTGCAAAATTTTAAAAATACAGTGAGTTTGAGGGTCTAATTAATTCAAATCACAAAAAAAATTCTATAAAAAATTTTCCCCAGTGAATTCGAACAGTGCAAAAAAATTACTTGATTTGATTTTCGTTTTGAAATGTTGCTACAGTATACATAAAAAAAAACTTGACAAGGTTTCCTAATGATTCATTCAATAAAATCAATTCAGTTACTTTAGAAAATTTCAATAATCTTGGAAATTTTATCAGAAAATTCAAATGAGTCTCTCTATATCAGAAATATCGGTGGCAGACACATCAAAATAATAGAAAAGTGCTAAAAATTTGACTTGAAGTTTCCGAAAATTATCGAATTTCATTAAACTTCGTACGATATTTTTAAGTAATTTTCTAGTCGACGGATTGAAAAAATGTATAAAACTGTCATACTTCGAAAAAAGTTACAGAAATAATCAAATGTATTGCAATATTACAGGTATTATTAGAGCACATAAAAATATTCAATTCTGCAAAACACAATGAATCATCAAATTAAACCAGAAACAGAAAATTTTACATACGAAAATATAGTTACCTTGTTTTTATTCTGAATTTGAAACAAAGACATACTATTTCATTTCGTTACATAATCTAGAAGGAACATCTTCAGAAGATAATTTCATTACAGCTCTGATTTTTCCAGATATACTATATTTTTGACCCCCTAAAAATGATACAAGATGGATAAAAATGGACTACATTTTCGAAATGATTGCCACAAAATTAGTTGAAAAAAATTATAAACATTCATGATGCACTTTTATTGGTTGGTTGGTTGGTAATAATGGCATATCAACTTTGTAGGTTATTTAATGCCAAATCCATTTTTATACGAATAAACACTTCTATTTTAAACAATTCAGTTTAGCATAAGTACAGTTTAATTGTCAAAAACGTTTTTATTTCAAGCCATTCTGAATTAGAATTGTTTGACAAAACAGTTATAATTCAAACAATTCAATTTAGTTAAAGTATAGTTTTTGTTTACATTTAGTTAAATGTCAAAAGGATTTTTTTTCAAATTCCATTTCAAACAATTCAGTTTAGCTTAAGTACGCAGTTTATATGTCGAAACAGTTCTATTTTAATCAATTCAGCTTCGCTTAAGTACGCAGTTTAGTTTTGTTTGACCCATAGATAGGATCCTATCAGGTGCTACCACTACGAGCCAGTGAACCTGAGAGCGATGGCAATGGAGGGGTACTCCGCAATCTCCAAAGCTCCAGCATTATTGGAACCTAACCATTAGATTGTTTAGTGTCATATCCAGGACACTTGTTGGCAGGACACTTGTTATATATATATAATAACAGTCCTTACTAACATCAGCCATATGGCCAAGTCGGCTGGAGCTGTAAATACACCGACAACTTCTCTGCAGAGGGGTAAGCCTCCCTCCCCCACCCAACAATTGTCCTGGATATGACACTAAACAGTCTGATGGTGAGGTTCCAGTAATGGGTAATGTGGAGTAACCCTTCATTGCCATCGCTCTCAGGTCCACTCAGGCCCTGAGTGGCGACGACTGATAGGGTCCTATTTATGGGTCAAATAAAACAAAACTGCGTGCTTATGCTAAAATGAATTGCTTGAAATAGATCTGTTTTGACATTTAACTATGTAAATAAATGACATGTTTAATTGAATTGTTAGTCATACATAGCAATATTTGGAACCATTTAACTTTGTTGACTAAACTGAATTGTTTGAAATAGAAATGTTCTTGACGTTTAAACTGTGTACTTACACTAAACTGAATTGTTTGAAATAGAACTGTTTATATGTATAAAAATGGATTTGGCATTAAATAAACTACAACGGTTGATATGCCATAAAACCAAACCAAGCCAAACATTTGCTATTTTTGAAGATTTGTTAGTACAACCAAACATGCGCATATTATTGATCTTTAATTTTGGGGCGAATACACATTTTAAAATTTTATTTTTATCATTTTTTTAAGTTACGGTATTTTGAGGTTGACAGTTTTATAGAAAAATTAATGGGAAAATTTGAGCGTGTAAATTTATCATGGTGCAATCTTTAAAAAAGATTTTCTAGCTAATTTTAAGACAAAATACCCATATGGTTCCGAGAAATGTTCTGATTTTTTAGCTGAAAGGCTTGGTAACGTATTTTTATGACTATTTCTGTAGAATTTTACTTTTTATAAACAGATTTTAAAGCAACACCTCTCATAAATTCCTGTGTTTTTTGTAAAAACACTGAAATATTTTCTGCATATCTGAAAAAAATCATATCGCCAAAGTTCATTTCCAGTATAAATATAAGGTACATGACGTCTATAATTTCATTGTTTGAAGCAAGAATCCAAGTCAAACTTGATACAATCGAGAAGAATTTAGATATCTCCAAAGTCTAGTTTTAGATGTAATTTTTATTTATTCATTTTTTAGCACTTTTATGTGAGTCAAAAGTCAAATAAATATTAAATCATTTTCAACACAGTACTAATTAGAAGCCATAAATTAATTCCCACTGAAATTCTTGCCTATGAATATGTGACTATTGTATGAAGTATCATATTTTTGACAGATTTACAATGTTCAATCTAAAAGTCCACGAAACAGCCAATTTTTCCAACGGTGCCCCACTAACTAAATAATCTTTCGCTTACTACATCCCGCTCAAAAAGTGGCAATGGATATATAGAGTACTTGATAGTGAATATTATTTAGTTATATGCTTGGTTATCAACAATTTATAGTTATAAATGCGATACAAATTTGCACATGTTGTGCAACAGAATATAAGTTAATAAGGTTGTGGAATGAGAAATGTGGTTTCTTCGAACTGAATGAATACAAATACAGGAACAATCGAGTGTACAATTGGCAACATTTGTTGTTGGGGGGGGGTGTTTTTTGGGGTTGTTTTTTGTTTTTTTCTTTCAGTTTTTTTTCTTTTTTTTTTTGTGTTTTTGGGGGGTGGGGAGGCCTGGGCAAACCTAATGCAAAAAATACAAAATGAAAATTGTGAACAAAGTGGTGGAAGTCGAAATGTTCTTATTGTGCAAATGTTTATATGATTTCTATGAGAAATCATTTTGGGAGAGATATTTTTAAGAAGTATTCCTTAGTTATTGGCTGTGTGGATTTAAATATGCCTGCTTGTAAGCAAGTAAACTTATGATATTTTCCCCGTCCCGGGGGATTAGAAATGAATCTTGTTTCAAGGTATGCTGTAGGTAAAAGAGAATGAGACTTTTACGCTCTCTCTTAATATACTACTTTAACAAAACCATCAAATGGTTCATTAGCGGAAATTCTTTGTAAGAGAATAGTAATCTCTCTCTTTCCAAAAGTAATTCTTGGTTAAAGATCAAAATCAACTAAAGTAAGGTTGTCGGTTTCATTATAGACTGGAGAAGACGTTTGGAAAATCAACTGATTTCCACAGTAAACAAGAAGTATCAATTTTTGTGCTAAAAAAGAGGATCCCAGAAGACATACAATTTAAACAAGTAATTTTGTATTTTTAACCATTCAGCACCTTCATTCGATTTGCAGACGATAATATTTGAATTGCCTCGTAAAACTTGTCGGATCGAAACTGTAAATAATTTAAGAATCTTTTCCTTTCTGAATAACTAAAAGTAGATATCTTAACCAATTAAAACCATGAGTAAATTAATCTACTTTTGATCTATTTTCGAGCCAATTTAGATTTTATGACTAAGTGATAATATACGCGAATTTTCAGTTTTTGATAAGGATTACGTCTTTATTGACGGCTCAATTTCGTCTTTATTTCTTTTGGGTAAATTTCAGTTATTTTCCTTGTAATGTATTTCGATTAGACAACACTTAACTAATTCAACAAACATAATATTATCGCTTTCTTTTTGTTGACGATCTGCGGAAGAAATAGTTCAATTAGTATAACATTCCTTATTGCTGATTATAATTTTATAGCATAAACATACAAATTAGCGATCAGTCAGCATATTCTAAGCCCCGCCGACAGTGTTCTCGTATCTAAATATATCTGAAATCTTTTCGAATTAATCAGTTAAGTCTTAACCCAAAATTATTCAATTTGCCCCCGCCCGTCAGGCGTGCAACCAACGTTATGAATCACTTGCCATGACAGAAAATACATTAAAAATTTACTAATACATAATTCTTTTTTTATTTGATGGTACTAGCGTTTCATTTTATGTTTTACATTTTTTTTTTTTTTCCTTTTCAGATTTGCTGTTTCTTTTCTACTTTTCCTGTCCATGGTCGGAATGCCGCTGACAATGTTTATAATCCCGTCATGCACCGGTCTCGCAGGCCTTGTTATCGTTGTCATGATCATGGGATTGTGTATGGGTTGTATCGACTGTATTGCCAATTTAGGCATGATCAACCTATTTCAGAGGAACGTATCACCGTTTCTACAGGTAAGATATATCATTTTTCAAAATAGTTCTTTATGGCACTGAAAATACGTTTTTAATCAACGAAAGATATTTTACTCGAATTTAAAATTTGGCGCCGACAATTTTCAACTGAACGATGCTACTCAGCTGAGTAAACCATTTATAATTGATAACGATACTATGAAGACCTTGTTTGAGAATAATCAATTTTATAGGATGCGATAGATAACCATTATACTGAAAATATCCTCGTCAAACGCTGGAAATCAGTTGTTATATTAGTTACTTTAAGGAAGGAGTTCCCGTGTTGTAGTGGTTGACGCATTTAACTGTGACATTGTAGTTAGCGTGTTCGAATTCCAGTCGTTCTATTATGTTCTCTTTTTAGCTAATACTTTTACGAAAGGTATGAATCTCCTTATTCCTCCCAGCTATGGGTTAAATAGTACCACGACTGTTCTTCTACAGGGATGGGTCTGGCATTAAATAACCCACGAAGACTGATATACCATTAAACAAAGAAACTAAGCAAAAACTAGTAACTTTGATAACAATCAAGCTGGGAAAAATATCTTTGGCATACGCAAAAAAAAAAAACCTGCTGAACTCTATTTAAATGTTCTGCTTTTGAAAAAGATAATTGGGCAAGCGAAAATAGACCACCCCCTCGTCATTATCATCAATGCGTGCCGACAGCATGGATTTTCTCTGTCTCTCTTTCTCTCTCACTCAGCAAGTCCTCGAGACGGTATTCAATATCCACACAGAGCTGATGACTTTTTGCAAATCAGCCAGCATCGTGTAGGAATCCTTAAGAGATCGTCGCTTGTGAGTTCATTGTAATTTCTCCAGCAGGTCTTTCTCGTCTTACTTAGATGGTTTGCAAGATCGGAGGTAAGTGGCCGTGCAGCAATTATTTTCAAGGATGCTGGTTCTAGAATTCTTCTGTTGTTCCCATATAGCTTTTCATTCCTGGTGTTTTGTTAGCGTCCAAGTAGTGAAACTATACTGTAATGCTGAAATGGCTACAGCTGGGAAGAATTCTTGTTTTATTTCATCGGAGAGATCATATTTTCATATGGTCGTTAAAAAAATATATTTGCTGAACTTGGATTTAATGAACAATGAGTGTCATATGCTGTTGGAAGACACTCAAGAGAGAGTTTATTCCACAGTTCAACAATTCTTGAGAAGTAGAAGCTGAAAAAAAAATGAAGAAGCCAGCTCATCTCAATGTGTCAATTATTCATTTCTTTCTGTTTCCACGGCTTCAGAAGCAAAACGGAGAGAATAAAGCAACGTTGTTTAAGTGTTAAGATGAGTTGTGCTTTTGAATTTTTCCCCATCCAATCCAACGATTAGCATTTACCGGTATAAAAGTCGTCAGTGACAACGCTACAATTATTCTAGGAGGCGTTCGTGGTGAAATGGGCTCGGCGTAGGAAACGGAGATGGCAATTCTAGTTCAAACCTTGGACTAGACTTTATTTTACATAGTGCTAAAACCCTTGCGAAAGGTATGAATCCAGCTATCCTCCCTCCAGTAATAGATGAATTGTAAGATAGAATGAAGTCTTCAGCTTTGTATGGCAACCAGTGTAGGAGATGGACAACTCTGAAATCAAACCAGTTAAACTCCGATTAAAACTTGGCCTTGTGTCTCATCCTGCTCGTGCAAAGAGGTAGGTAATTATACACAATAATTCGATAAGTTGTTCAGAAAATACTATTAGATTTTTGTATAAACAGTTTAAATTCTGTTCTCGCATGTAATTTTAATAGTAGTTGTATTTTTTTAAATTTTACTTTCATAATCATTAAATTGTTCGTTTGGTTGATTTTCTATCACTTCTTTCTGAATTTGATTTTGAAGGTTATATGAAGAAGCTTTTACGGGATAAAAAAAGATGCATTTACTTTTTTTTCATGACTTCCAGTTCGGTCATAATTTTGCTTCATGAAATTGCTTGGTCACGTGTTGCCAGGATGACACAGCAAAGCTCACTAACTTATGATTTTAGATTTTGCCTCATCCACCTTATTCTCCTGATCTCCCACCCACCGATTATCGTTTTTCTTAAGCATCTGAAAACCTCTTTACGCCAAAAATTATTCCGTTCCAAAGGAGAAGTAGGAAATGCATTTCAAGATTTTTGCCATCAAAACCTTAGTGAGGGGGTCCCTGTAGCGTAGTGGTTAAAATGCTGGACTGTGGCATCGAAGTAAGCGAGTTCGAACTCCAGTAGCGCTATTACGTTCACTTTCGGACTAATACCTTTGGGAAAGGTACGAACCTCTTTACTCACCTGGCTATGGATTGAATAGTATCACCGCAGTTCTTCGACTAGGATGGCTTTGGCATTAAATAGCCTACGAAGGTTGATAAGCCGTTAAACTAAATCAAAGAAAAATATTTGTCGTACAGGCAAAAATAGCCTAATTGATCGATGGCAGAAATGTATAGATATTCGGGGATCATATTTTGGATGATTAAAACACGATTTAAATTCGTCAATTTATGAAGAAAAGACCATTCTCAAGTGAGACATTATTTTCCGAACAACCTAATAATATATATTTTAGAAAGACTCTATGGATACAGAAATATGAACATGACATGAATATATAGCAAAAAGAGTTTTAGGCATAAAGAAAAAGTTTCTAATAACCTTTTGGTGCACAGTGGTTTCCGTCTTTTGAAAATATATATAATTCTTTTTCATGACTTAACACATACATTATCACTTATAAATAAGCAATATTTTTTCAAGGGTGATTTTTTTCTAAGATAGATTTACCAGAGTTTTATCATTTTTAACGCAATACAATCGAAACATTTTATAATGTGTTATTTATTACCAAACTCTACATTGAAAATATCTTATCAAAAATAAAATTTTATCACTTCCGTGTGCCCCACCTGTCCACTTTGATCAAATAGATCTTAGACATGAGAGTTAGAAGTTGACCATATGACAGAATTGGATAAGAAAATTCGCCTCCTGTCTGTAATTACAATAGTTAGGAATTAACGCCTTAGTCCATTTTTGCGAAATGTCTCGCGCCTATCCCAACACTTCTGTGACTAAATATAAAATTACATTAATATATATAAGAGGTGTACTTATTATTAGACATGCTACATATGTGGAGAGAGTCCTAGTGGCGTAGTGGCTAAAGTTTTAGACTGCGACATCGTAGTAAGCGAGTTCGAACTCCAGTCGTACTATTGCGTTCACTTTCAGACAAATACCCTTGCAAAAAATATGAACTCTGTTATCCTCTCCCTTGTTATGGGTTAAATAGTAGCACTACTGTTCTTCTACAAGCTTTAGATAACACAGGAAGGTTGATATACCATCAAACAAAGAAACCAACCATACTTATCTTTTTGTGACACAGTTCCTATACTGTAAGATTTGGGAATATTCATACCTCATAATATATGTTTTGAGAATATAATTTTCTATTAAAAATAATATAATTCTTGGGTCATGTCTTCGAAGAATTTTTTAAGTAGGTAGAGTTGTAATTACTCATAGGTTATACTGTAGATAAAGTTCAACTTAACATTTAGCTGACTATATAAACCTGATGTTTTCATTCATTCCACTATTTATCAGGTGAAAATATTTTTCACTTTATATAAATGTCTTTGTATTCTGTTTGTTTTGAAATGACGTACTTTGCAATCTGATGTGCTCCAATGGTTTCAGATTAAACCAGAGGTCAACCTCACATAGTTGATTGGTTGGTTTTACGGTATGTCAACCCTTGTTGAGTTATTTGATGTTGAAGTCAGTCTTTTCTTTTGCAAGTAATTATATACTTTCTAGTAGCTAATTATAAGATCCCTTAATAAACAGTTATAGCTTCAAGTAACAATTCTTAATTCTAATAATTCGCACGCAGTTATATGGTTTCAAATACACTAATAATTTGCAAGCAAATATATGATTTAACTCAATATCTATTCAAAAATCCGGTCTCCTAAAACTAACATTTGGTTGAGATCCTAAGTCAGACAAGAGGAAGTCTCCGAAGCGTATTGGCTAAAGTGCTACACTGCGGTCTCGAAGTAAGCGAGTTCGGACGCTATTATGTACTCTTTTGGAAATTAGAATCTCTGATGTTTTTCTGCAAGGATGGCTTTGGCATTAAATAACTCACGAAAATTCATGTCATTAAATAATGAAACCTAACCTAACCAATTAGCCAGACAAATATATATATATAAAGCCCGGAACTGTTTTAAATATACAAAGTGTTGCCAGGGTAAAACGCTGAATGGAAGCGTTGAGATCTAATTACCTTCTTCTGAAGCGATCAAATAACGTAGAAATTGAGTGGATAAAAAAAAACAAGCAGTAAAGACGTTAAGAAGTAATAAAAATGGAGGGAAGTTGTTAAACGGGAATTTTAAGAGGTGATGTCAACAGAAATTAGTGTTAACACCTATAAACTAATTTAACAAATCTTATACTGCCACTAATGAAATACAAAAAAGAAAAACGAGCTTCTAGAATAAGTTTATTCACTCTCGTGATATTGTTCCGCTTCTTTTGTATGTTTTTGCTTTATTTTACCACAAATAACTTTTTATAACAACAAAAAATGATCCTCTCAATTTCTCCTCACTTCACAAGTAAAAAAAAATGGTAAAATGATCCATTTTCATTTAAAAGCTTTGCATTATGTAGCAACAATATTTAGATTACGAATTTAGATACATTGAAAAAAGTTTTAAATCTCTCCAGGATCCTATTATATCCCTGTCGGCGAATACGTTGACTGTATACCCTACTAAGAGTTAATCTCCTCTACAAAGAAAAAGGGGGTGTCCTGGGTATGACACTAAACTACATCTGATAGTGAGACTCCAGTACTGGAGATCTGAGGAGTGGTGAATACTTCTTCATTGCTATTACTCCTAGTTTTATTCTGAGAGGTTGTACCTGTTAGGGTCCCATCTAGGGGTCAAATAGATTTATTGAAAAAGGATTCGTATTCGATAGAACTCAAACAGAAAATTTAAATATGAGCATATGGTGAATGCGATTCTTTGACCTCTTGGCATCAAATATTTCTTTTGTATCCAACGCCAGGAAAAATCTATAAAATACATTCTAATAAAGACGTAAAAACGAATATCAAAAGAGATAATCCTGGCAAAACTGAAAATAGATACGTAATTTTGTCCACAAACGCAGCATTAAATAACATTGATTTTTTTTTAAATTTAATTTGGCATTCAAGTCGATCCAAAATAATGCGGAACATAATAAAGCAAACGACAAAATTACTTCACAGTAAATTGGCCGTTTCATGAATATTTCGATTGAACATTGCAAATTTGTCAAAAAATATGACACGTCATACATTGGCCACATGTTTACGGGCCAAAAATTCACTAGGAATCCATTTATAACCTTTAAATAGCCATATTTAGGTAATGATTTATTCATTAGGCTTTTGATACCAACTTAAAAGTCCCAAATATTAAAAATTAACATCTAAACCAGAATTTGGTAGTATCAAACTTGGATTTTTGTTTCTAAAATAGAATAATACATTTTATGCACTTGATATCTTTACTAGAAACCAATTTTGGCAATAGAATATTAGCAATTTAAAGAAAATGTTGATCATGGATATTTTCGAAAGAGCCCTGACAGAACTAAATGAAATTATTTAAAAAAATAGCTTGTAATTCTTTGTTTTCGAATATATATGAATAGCATGTTCTATATCCAGCATTTTTATAAAAAAAATTTTTTTCAGATATACAGTGTTATTTACCAAAAAAATAAGCATTTCTTAAGAGTGTTACCGTAAAATCTGGTTTTAAAAATTAACATTTTACTGAAATAGTAAAGTTGGCGACCGTAGTCGAGGGTGACCCGAAGGCTCCCTTTTCAATAGCTACTACACAGGGGCGGGCGCTAATCCTTTCCCCGGATTGCTACATTTTACCCTTGATACGTACCTTATAATGCCGAGAGTTAAGCAAGAAGGTATCAATTACCATTTTTTAAGTCTTTGGTATGACATGACCTGGGACTGAACCCTGGTCTCCCGGACCACTCTATCCACTAGACCAATGAGCCGTTTTTTGTTGTTGTTGTTGAGGTTTTTTTTTGTTTTTGTTCTTTTGTTTTTTACTGAAATAGTCATAAATATATTTTACCAAACTTCTCAACTCAAAAAATCAGAACATTTCTGGAAACCATAGGGATATTTTGTCTTAAAGTTAACATATATCAGAGCTAAAAAGGCATTTTAAAGATTACACAATAATTTCAATAATAAATTTGTATGTATAAATTTCACCATTAATTTTCCGATAAAACAGTTTCGCTTCTTGCTGTCCAAAGCTAATCGTATCCTTTGTTTATTCTTTAATTTAAAAAAAATTTAATTGTCAGAGTAAGATAGATACACGCAATACAATCTTCTAAACTATTTTTCCATTCATTTCGCATGATGACGTCCAAAGCTAAACTTACCAAATAGCATAAACAATGGCGATAAGGCTGGATAAGACTGTTTGCATTTCAAGTCGCAGTCATTGAAAAAGACATGAATCCATCTCTTCTCTCTAAATCCCAGCTATGGGCAAATAGTAGAGCAGACTGATCTTCAGCCATGATTAGAAAATCAGGTTAGAAGAACAATTCTGAAATCAAACCAGCTTTACTCTGCTTAAATATTGACCTTGTGTCACACCCTCTTCATGGCTTTTTTGATTATTCATTTATTTACAAAAGCTTTTCTTTGATATAATTAATGAGTTACAACACTTTTTAATCAACAATTTTTTTATAGCAGTTCCTAGAGTTTGTAAGACCAAATTAATGAAAAATATAATCAGATTATTGACAGAGAGTATAATCATGAACAAATTAAAGTAATTGTTGAGATCTGTAAATAAAATTTTGTTATAAATTCATTTTTTTAATTGTAAAATCGCTCTTTAATGAACCAAAGGGAAAAGGGATTTAGTTGCGATTCACGTGACGTTAAAAAATGAAATTCAATACATTTTTCTCCCGACGGACATTTCATTGTTCTATGATTTCTATACAACTCAAGAGACGGGGTGGTAATGAGAGTTCGTATTATTTCTCTTGTTTATGCTAGGCGACCATTTTATCATTATTCTGACTGGTAATATTGAATTAAAAAACCGCTATGTTTTTATTTCAACATCTTTTATCAGAGTAAATGAGTTTTATACTGAATTTGATTTTTTTCTGCTTTTCATATATATATATATATATATATATATATATATATATATATATATATATATATATATATATATGTATGTATATATATATGTATGTATATATATATGTATGTATATATATATGTATGTATATATATATGTATGTATATATATATATATATATATATATATATATATATATATATATATGTATATATATATATATATATATATATATATATATATATGTATGTATGTATGTATGTATTCTAAAAAATCACCTAATCTTTGTTATTTTCAGTCATTTTTTTTTTTTAACAATTCTTTTAAGTTTTCATTAGTCATTTTTAGTTTTGACACTCCATTTTTAATTTTTAGCCGAATTTTTAACTGTCCTTTTTTAGTTTTTTAACAGTTATTTCACCTGTCTTTATTTGTAGTTGAAAGATTATTATTTTTGAACAGAGCGTTTTAAGTTTTTTAAGAGAACATTTAAACAGTCATTTTTTAGTTTTTTTTTAATCTGTTTTAAGTTTTTTTAACAGTCTTTTTTATTTTTGGTAACAGTCCTTTTCAAGTGCTTTTTTAGTTTTTAACAGTCATTTTCAACATTTTTTAAAGTTTTTTAACAGTCCTTTTTTTTTTTTTTTTGTTATTTGATCTTCCTTTTCAGCAGTCCTTTTTTAATTCTTAACAGACCTTCTTTTCAGTTATTTTTAGAGTAGTTTCTTAGAGTTTTTGATTTTTTTTTCTTTTGTTTTTTCCAGAGTCCTCTTTTAGTTTTTTAAGTCATTTTTTTAGTTTTTTATCAGTGCTTTTTTTATTTTGAATGTTCTTTTTTATTTTCAAGGGCTGGGGATGCAACATCAAAATACGTTTTTTTTAATCTTTAACAGTCCTTTTTTAGTTTTTAACAATAAAAACGACTGTTAAAAACTAAAAAAAGGACTGTTAAAGATAAAAAAATATTTTTATTTTATTTTATTTTATTTTATTTTTTAGTTTTTAACACTCCTTTTCTTGCCTTTTTATTAATTCTTTTCCAATTCCTTTTTTTAGTTCTTTTATCAGTCCTTTTTAGTTTTTTAAGTCTCTTTTTAGTTTTTTAACAGTCCATTTTTATTTTTTGAACAGTCCTTTAGAGTTTTTCTAGCGGTATGTTTCAGGGGTTCTTTTTTAATTTTTAACAAACTTGTTTAGTTTTTTTAACAGTTTCTTTTTAGTTTTTTTAACGGTTTCTTTTTAGTTTTTTAATTGTCCCTTTTTAGTTTTTAAGTCTTTTTTGTTTTCTTTTTAACAGTTCCTTTTTTATTTGTTTTTTCTGGGAAATGCCACTCCAAAATACCTTTTAAGAAAGTGAATAATATAATGTTTTTAACGCCATTAAAATAAATAAATAATTATTTCTAAGTTGTTAGCACGATTTCATCTGCTAATCGACTCAACCCCACGTAGTAAAAATTCTCTTGCGACATGATTAGGCCGTCGCAGTTTTGGTTCGAAACTGAACAAACCACGAGTCAGATCCACGAGTCAAATAAGAAGCAAAAACATATACTAGCTGTTTCTTTATTTTCCCCTCTCGGTCACGGAGGGTGGGGGAAGGTATTACAATTATAGAGAGGGGTGTTAATTCCTTACAATCAAAATCACAAACAACAGGCACAATTTCTTATGCTATTCTGCCCAATGGTCGGCCCCTATCTCTCATAGTCTTCGTTCTGTTCGACCATAGTGAACGGCGGGCACAACCGGTCCGGCAAAATTAGCCCTTCTCCAGGCTGCTGCTCGACTCTTTCTTGATTGCTTCTTTGAATATATGGAGTCTTTGCATTAGAGGTGTCCATGGTGTAATGGTTATCGTCGTAGGAAATGGACACGGTGACCTGAGTTCAAATCCTGGACGATGCTGATTGCATTTCAAATTGTACTAATACCGTTGGGAAAGGTATGAATCCAATTATTCTCCCTCCAGCTATGGGTAAATTGTAGGGTAAACTGAGTGCTGTTGCCTTGGTTAGGCGACCAGTCTAGGAGAAAGAAAACTCTGAATTCAAATCTGTTAAACTCTGCTTAAAAAATTGACCTTGTGTCACATCCTTGAGGGGTTGGTAGATATATATATATGGAGTCTTTGCTTCGGGAACAATTACGTCTACACTTTTCATATGGACCTCCTCCAAATTAAAGTGCCTAAAAATTATAATCTTGTCTACTGACCTCCCACCGTACTATTTATTACGGGCATTAAAAAGTAACTCGTTCATCCCAATCAAGTAATCTTTCTATTTTATCACTTATTGAAATCTTTCTAAACTTCCGAAGTTGTTTTAGTTATTCCTTTGATATCACTATACACACATCAGTATACAAAACATACATATACGCTACTCATGCCCACATACGCCTGAACAGAATCGCTCACCCCCATACACATATACATACATATGCTATACCCGTATGTATACATATGTATGCAGACACGCTCGTCTCTACACATATATGCATTATTGCACCAAACTATATCCACCCGGGAGCCGGATAACTTTTAGTGTCACGCGCCATCTTCAATCACTCTGTATAACTTTTAATAAGAATATAAAACTAGAATAAAAAGGTATATCGTATTCAGTGCCTTATGCACAAAACACGAGATATAACGAGATCACCCCCGAGACTATCAACAACTCACTATTAAAAACTAAGCAGTATGTGATGCACGGTGACTTTTCAGTGGAGTTTAAAAGGTTTGATTTTAGAGTTTTCTTTCTCGTAGATCGGTTGCCATACTCTAAATTCAAACCTATTAAAGTCCGCTTAAAATTGACCTTTCGTCATATCCTGTTCATGGGGAGGGGTTGGGTAAATATATACATACTCATATAGACATACTTGCAATTACATGCATATGCATTATTGCCTCTATGAGCCACCTGTAGAAGAAGAAATTGCGAAAACGCAGCATTCAAAAACACAATCACTATTTAAGTTGTAATAGGAACACTGAAAATAATCTATAAGAATATTGACATACAACTTGGGAAAACCCAAGAAAATTCATCTCTAACCAAAGTACAAAATATCATGTTCGAAAGCACTGCTAACACACTTTGAAAAATTAAATCAATTTCCCAAGAAAAATGTTCCTTTATCTCAGACAAAAGGCTTGTAAAAGGATTCTATCGAACAACAAAGCAGAAAAATGGATCGCCCTGTCGGCTATAGAATATGTCGACTAAACCTCTGTAGAGAGTTAAGACACCCCCCACTAAGTGTCCAGGATATAACACTACACCATCTGATAGTGAGGCTCCAGTCTGTTATATTATTTACCCATATCTGGAGGGAGAATAATTGCCAACAGTCTCATCCAGGAATTGAACTCGTGTCACCGTGTCCATTCCCAACGATGATGACCATTACACCATGAACTGATGAGATAGCAACTCTCAAAACATAACAGTTAAATATATGGATATGTTATATGTCTGAATCGGGCCACGTGATTGATTGACTAGTTGATTTTAATGGCATGTCAACTCATCTGAGGTTGTTTTATGCCAAGAGGTTACGGAATTGAGTACATTGTTGCTTTACATTTATATTTTTGTGTAGTTTTTAATTTTTTTTTTCTTTTTGCGCACGATTAAATGATATCAAGTATTCTTATCTAATACAATTTTCAGACAGATCTATTTAGCCCATTGGTGGGACTCTAACAGGTACTATCCTTCCATGTCAGAGTGGACCTGGCAGTAATGACAATGAAGTGATACTTCACACTCCTGGGAGCTTCAGCACTGGAACCTTAATACCAGATGCAGTTTAGTGGCACACTCAGGACACCCCTGGGGAGTCATACTCTTCAACAGGGGATAGAGTCCGCCTATTCTAAGCTCCACAGACAGAGTAGGCCCTTGAGCTAAAGTTAGTTTTCTTTAATAAATATCACCGAATAGCGTAATGTAACTTGTGGATCTAATTCTTGCATGGTGCACCATATAACAGGATTGATTCCAATTTTAACTAACCTTAGTAAATGGTAGCTATGATGCTGTTTGTGTACATGACCATATAAATGAATCCTATGCAGAATAACGTAATCGCTTGTCTCGAGCCAATTCTCACACTTGCAGCGACGAGAGATTAAGATTAATACAGATTTTCAATGCAGATTATAAAGAGATAATCCTTTTGTTTGCATCATGTTGTAGCTTGCTGGTTAATCTTGGCATAATCCGGATTTCACTGTCACGAAATTTCAGCTTCCTGAATGTTAAGAAATCGTCCTTAGAAGATTTTTAGTTACGGATTTCTTAATAGCTCTTTTTTTCACATTACACGATCTCTTTTCGAACAGGAATACGGAGTAAATAAATAGGTACTCTGTTGGTAGGACTTATAATACATTGACTGTATTCTCTGCTGAGGAGTAAGACTCCCCCAAAAGATTAGATGTCCTGGGTATCACACTAAACTGCATCTGATGGTGAGGCTCCAGTTCTGGAGATCTAAGGAGTCCTTCATTACCATTACTCTCAGGTCAACTCAAACCTGGATTTTAAGCATCTGTTACGTTCCATCTATGGCTCAAATGGATCTGTTCAAGAATTATTCGTGTTCCATAGAACCGTGCGCTAAAAAAGCTCTTAAGAAACAACTAGACAAAAAATTTCAATAAGAACGTGCAATGAATGCGATTCCCTAACTTCTTCGCATAAAACAACCTTGAAGGGCTGATATGCCGTTAAAATCAAATAATTGTATTTAAGCCAAAAATATAAATAATTTTTAAACAGATCTATTTGACCAACAGATAGGACTCTAACAGTGGACCTGGAAGTAATAGCAATGAAATGGTACTCCACACTACCTAGATCTCCAGAACTGAATCCTCAGATGCTGTTTAAGGTCATACCAAGGACACACCTTTTGTGTAAAAGGTCTTATCCCTCTTTAGGGAGTATAGTCAACGTATTCTACGCCTCGCTGACTGGGTGGATGGTTAGATAGAGTCGATATAGCTTATAAGGGATATTTATAGAGAGAATGTTGAATTATTTTTCTAAATTTCTGAGATGTAGCTTGATAATTATTATTACTTAAAATATTCGGACGATTGACGTCATCTTTATCATTATAATCCCAACGTTTCAGCCAATACGTCCTTCGGCCTTCTTCAGGTGTTTCATGTCGAACTCGGGAGTCCACACAGAATCTCGAACTGAACTCTTTATTTGAACCACAGTAGTAGACTGTTCCAATTCTGTTAACCATGACCTGGTACAAGTGTTAAGTTATTGTAAGTATTCCTTGTTAGTTTTACCTGTTGTTGGGATTGAACCTGCAACCTCAAAAAGAACTTGATGGAGACATTTGGTTTATAAGTCTAAAAAATTCACTCTGAATCGTTCATCAAAGGACACATGGCGCAGTGGATAAGGCGTTCGGTTGGAAGGTGCTTCTGAGTGAAATCATCCGGAGTTTGCAGGTTCAATCCCAGCAACAGTTAAGATTAACAAGGAAGAATTACTATAACTTAACTCTTGTACCCGGTCATGGTTAACAGAATTGGAACAGTCTTCTCCTGTGGTTCAAATAAAGGGTTCATTTCAAGATTCTGTGTGGACTCCCGAGTTCGACATGAAACACCTGATGAAGGCCGAAGTACATATCGACCAAAACGTTGTGATGATAAAGATGAGGTCAGTAGTCCGAATAGTCTAAGTAATAAGAAGAATGTTTTACGTATGTGTTGTTGTTTTTTTATCAGCAAGAATAAGTGCATATCTTATTTATTATTTATGAATACAAGTAACGAATTGAAATGTCACAGAAATTCATCAAAGATGTGAGAATTTTTAGTTTTACACATGTCTCGATCTTTTGTCAACATGGCCGTGTTTTGTAGATATGGTAATCGGGTCACGACTTGACAACTATGACAATTCAACGGTTTTGTCGGGATCGTTAGTTAATGACGGTCTTTTATGCATGTAAACACGTTTTGTTACGTGTATCTTGGCGGAGTCTGTGTATTACTATGCAAGCAAGAAGACATAGAGGTAGGTGAAAAGGACACGCCCTCAAATAAACATTGTTTATTATTTACCGATTGAATTTCATATGCAAGTAAGTATTCAGCCTCCGACACGTCAAAACTACCTCTGTTTCTATCACTTTCTATCAATTTCTGCTATATACTCTCTTTCTCTCTCCTTCTCTTTCTATCTCTCTCTCTCTCTCTCTCTCTCTCTCTCTCTCTACATGTAGATATATATATATATGATTTTATACATGTATATATTCAGTTATAAATATATATATATATAAGTTTTAAAAATCAGACTGACAATTTTAGTCAGATCTAGCGTCATCAGAATGAGTCAACAATGTGTGGGGGGGGGGTTCATTCTAATCTCGAATTAATTTATTCATAACTATCCTTCTTTTTTCTGTTTCCCCCCCCTCTCTCTCTCTCTCTCTCCGGCTCAACCTCTACCATTCACTATTTCTCTCTTCCCCTCCTCTCACTCTCTCTCTCTCTCTCTCTCTTTCTTTCTCATATAATCTCCTGATCTCATGTTGCCCAGTCAGCTGGAGATGTAGAATACACCGACTACATCTCTGCAGAACGAGTGTCCTGGATATGACATTAAACAATCTGATGGTGAAGTTCTAGTAATGCTGGAGTTTTAGGAAATGCGGAACACCCCTTCATTGCCATCGCTCCCAGGTACACTCTTGCCCAAAGTGGTAGTACCAATGGGTTAAATAGAACCAAACTGCATACTTATGCAGACTGAATTGTTTGAAATAGAACTGTTTTTGACTCCGAAACTGTACTTAGGCTAAACTTAATTGTTTTAATAAGAACTGTTTAACTAAACTGAATAGCTTGAAATAGAAATGTTTTTAACATTAAATAACCTACAAAGGTTGATATGCCATGAAACCCACACAACCAACCATCTACCAATATAAGATAATGAATACAAAGGTATTGGTAGAGATCAGGATGCGAACATACGCATATATATATATATATATATATATATATATATATATATATATATATATATATATATATACAATGTCTTTATATTTATCCTTTTTTATATACACTCTCAATCGGTCTCTTTGTATTAACTGATCTTGTTCTCTTTGCTTTTCTCTCTAAATTTCAAACATTTTACTTCTGTCTACTTCTTTTTTCTTTCTCTTTTTACCACATAATTTTTCTTAATCTCTTGCTGACCTCTCTCTCTCTCTCTCTCTCTCTCTCTCTCTCTCTCTCTCTCTCTCTCTCTCTCTCTTATATATATACCTCCGCTTGTATCAGCCAAAAAATGTTGAGACAAGGATGTTCAAATTGGGAACCAAGGGTCTGGTTTCAAATTCAACCGTCGTTCCGTTCTCCATTTGTATGTAACATACCTACCAAAGATCTCTCTTTTGGGGAGTTTTTACCTGTCTTCAGAGAATACAATCAACGCATTCTAAGCTCTGTCAACATAGCTTTATTGACATTTAGATTTTGCGTATATTGAATTATCCAAGAAATTTGGTAATATTTCTCTTTCATATTTTCCTAGTAAACATATCATCAACAAAATACGCGAATGATTGATCTAAGAAAAGGAATGACATAGCATCAATATTGGTAGCTATGTAGGCGTTTGTTTTCGTTCTATATTTTCGTTTTATGATTTCAACAGAAAATATATACGTGTGGGCATTATAAATCTGTGTGAACAATGGACACTTTTATATTTCATATTTATAAAATATACATGAACTGATGGAAACTGATAGATAGATAGATAGATAGATAGATAGATAGATAGATAGATGTGAACGTTCTTTTTCTCTCTTTGTTGCTTGCTTACTTTTAATGTATGTCAACATTTATTATGTTATTTAACGCCGACGTCAGTCTTTTTTCGCAATTATATTGTTTCTAGTGACTATTCCTATTTAATAATAATCAACTGTGAAGGAATATAACTTCAATAAATTATTCTTGATATAAATAATTGCCACAGTTTCGAGTACATTTTTATTTTGTAATAATCAATTATTCCTATCTAACAGTGATAATTTGCAAACAATTACATTTAGTTCAAAATCGTTTTAAACAGGTAAATATTTCGTAATTAATTGCAATATCAAAGATTTAAGAGCCAATATATTAATAAGGTTCATTATCATTTTAAACGGGCAAACACTTCATACGTAGTTAAAATATCAATATTTTAAAAGCTGATTTGTAAACATACTTCAAAATAATTCTAAACAATTTTTTTAAGAATTATTGGATGCAAACAGATATTACCACTCCAGGTCAGAGTTGATCTGAGAGTAATGGCAACTGGGGGGTGACTCCACTGGTCCCGAGTTCAAGAACAGGAGACTCAACACAGGATCCCTTTCACCTTCTATTCATCTACAGGGTGAGTGAAAAGTAACTCCCAATTTAAATATACAATCAATTTATTGCTTGCGAAAATTATTAAGATATTATTAGAATTTTAAAATAGGGAGTTACTTTTCACTCACCAAATATATATCTTTCATTTCCTTCATATTTTTGCTATCTATCTCTCTGTTTCATTGGACCTTCTTTTCAATCTCCTCATTTTCCCCCATCGTACCATTTTTTTTTTCTCTTTCACATCTACAAAAAAGTTTGGTTTCGTTTGATGGCATATCAACTGTTGTCAGTTATTTAATGCCAAATCCTCTTTATACACATATATTAGATATATATGTCTTGTAAACACATTTTGTTGATAACGTTTTTAAACGAGCCTAAGCTCATTCTTTTGCCAACAGTTAAATGGTTCCAAGTATTTCTGTGTATCACTAACATTCAATTAAACATCAGTCATTTGTTTAAACACAGTTAAATGATCAAACAGTTTTATTTCTAACAATTTAATTTAGCATAAGTCATTTGTTTGGACACAGTTTAATTCAAACAGTTCTGTTTGGCCCAAGATAGGACCAGGTGCTACCATAATGGACCTAAGAGCGATGGAAATGAAGGGGTGCTCCACATCCCCCAAAGCTCCAGCATTTCTGGAGCCTCACTATCAGACTGCTAAATGTCATATCCAGGATACTCGTTGGGGGCAGTTGTACCCCCTCTGTAGGGATGCAGTCGGTGTATTCTACAGTCTCAGTCGACTTGGCTGACATCTACAAATAAGTAGCTTCAACCATGACTTAGTAACGTAATGATGAATAAGGCATTTATTTTTCACAGCAAATATCTATCTTCCACTGTAAATTTTCCATGTTCATCCTCTAAATCAGCGGTAAATATTGATCACATAGATCGAACGTTACACAGCGAAGAATTCAGATCAAAACTCAGCTGATGTCAAGCTACAGACTTATCGATCAGGCCCTATAGATTTTTCAGTCCTATCGACGGTGCTTAGAATACGTAGACTGTATCCCCGGCAGAGGGTTATAACCCCACCTCCTAAAAATGAGTTTCGTGATTATAACACTTAACAGTATAATTGGGAAAACTAGAGCCTCACCTGAAGGTGAGGCCTTAGTTTCCTCAATAAAGTTATTATCGAACAGTTTCTGTCCTTAAGTATTTGTTCTTTCCCTGTGAAATTTTCTCTCTTTTCAACCATCGCTGGTTCCATCCTCTCTCTCTCTCTCTCTCTCTCTCTCTCTCTCTCTGCCTTTCATCCCAGTCATTCCTTCACTGACCTGTTTTTTACTCCTCTATCCATTCTGATATTTCCTCCTTCCCAAGTGTGTGTGTGAGAGAGAGAGAGCACCTTGTTTTTTCGTTATCTATTACGTTCTCTTTGGTAATTCCAATTTTTTTCTCTTTCCATTCTCTTTTTTTCCTTCTTTCTTTTATTCTCTTTCATCCTTTTATTTCGACCGTTTCTTTTATCTTATTAAACAAAACCACTCATAAAATCTTTCTTCCAAACTTATATTTTCTGTTCATTTTGTATTTAAATGTGTAATTTCTATCTTTCCATATTTTTATTTTGCTTCTGTTATATGTTCTCTTTTTAATATCAAATTCGTCTTCCCGTTTCCTGCAATCTATTCATCATAATTCCTTTATTCCAAAATCGGCACTCATGTCTTTCAGATAAGCTCGATTACGCTGCTTGATCTTGATAAGGTTTCTCTGGGATGTCGCTTATCTTTATAAATGCTGACCCGGAGAAAAAACTTTTTTTCAATTAATATAAATAAAACTCAAATAATGCCAAAATTTCAAAATTCCTTTATGAGAACATTAGCTAAAATATTTCTTTCGACAGAATGAAAGAAATAAACGAAAAATTGATTTCATTGCATAAAAACTCGAAGCACACCGTCCTGAAAAAAAATGTTACCGGAAATGTTTAGATATGCGCCTGCGCATGGTGGCCCGGCCAAATGATATGAATTCATATTTGAATGACTTGCTATATTAAAGTAATCGTTTGCGTATCGTAATAGAGCTGTAGTCACTGTGCTTGTCTTGTAATCCAATGGAATTCTTTGCTTATTACTAAAGGACAATGCCTTCAGCTATTTTGTTACAAGTTGCTATGTCTAATTGAAAAAGAAGTAACTCATAAGTTTTTAAATCTAATTTTGGGGCATATTCGTGAGTGTGTATAGATATACAAGAGTAATGGTTAAAGTGTCACCATTTTAAATTATCCATGTCACGCGTGTGCTTTATTTGTTTTAGGTTTTGTCTACTTTGCAACAAACGAGAGTCAGTAATGCACTGTTTGTGAGGAAAGCAGCACCAAGACGCTATTCAGTCTTCCTGAAACTTGTAAACAGCATGCTGTACATAAAGTATGTTTTAGTACAAAAATTTTTTACAAATAGACTAAAAAAGTTGAAAAGACAGTCCGCGATGTAGAAACACACTGACTCTCCATTAAAGAAAAAGTTCCGGATTCAGTGGTCAGTAAAGAAGGTCACGTTGACAATCTTCTAAAAAATCCCAATTAGTTAAGGTTTTTCGTTATCTTTTTCTTTTTTTTTTTTTTTCTAGTCTGGTTGTGAATGTGAAAAAAATTATTTTAATCCATTTTCTTGTTTGATCTGAAGAAGTCCTGTTAATTTTTTATTTATTTCCATCCTGTTAAAAGTATTGATTTATATCAATGCTTTTAACAGGATGAAAATAAATTCATTATCTTAATGTGGCCGATTATGCGGGTTTTTGAAGAGAAATATATATATATATATATATATATATATATATATATGCAAACTAATGTAAAATCAGATGAACCCAAATGGTCTAAACAATGTAACATGTTATATTATCTTTGTAAAAGAGATGAAAGCAACTTATTCAATCACAGATATAAAGGCGAAAATTCTATGAGTCTCTGTGTGTCCGGTCATAACTAAAAAAAAGATACGACACTTGACCACCAAAAACCAAATATATTCTGATTCAGTATCCCTTTATTTCCTGCTAATTACAGGAAGGCACAAGACCTTAAGTTTTGGGGGGAAGGGGAAGGGTGCGGTCTTACATTGACTGTGTTTTTACTAAGGGGACCTAGCTAGCCACATTCGCCGACCCATTCAACAATACAATATATAGTCATTCATCCGTCGCTATGCGCGCTGCTACCACCAAAATACCACATTTGCTCGATGAAGAAAAACCTACTTAAAATCCCGAGAGTGGTGCATGATTTAATTTACAAATTGTGATTTTTACAAATGAATTCATATGATGGGGATGGGAGAAATAACCCCGAAATATATACAGAAACAAAGGAAAAAAAACCCGTTTGGTTGCCGTCTCACCCCCACGTCTATAAAAATTGGAGGTCGACTGTTTTCCGGGGCGAAAGAACCGAAAACAAGCCGGACCTACCCTAGGTGGGGCAGGAATCCTAATCTACAGGGGTAAAAAGAAATAAGGGGTCGGGCGCGGTATGGGTTGATTCAAACGGGTAATATGATTTTTATTCATATGAATGTTCAAGATCTTCAGTAAAAGCGGACTGGGATACGGGTTGAGATACAAAAATAATGGGGATGGGGAAGTATGTTGTCGATTTTGGGTTCTATGCGGTTTCGTAGTAGGGCATTGTAGATTTTGGCTGCTATGGATATAAGTGTTATGCCTCGGTAGTTTTTATTCCTAATAAGTCAAATGACGTAATTTAAACATCAAACGCCGATTCGCCAGTTAAACGGCCAACCTTTTCTTACTATACATATTTTCCCCTAGGTTTTTGTATTTCACATTTCTAAACATCCATCGTTAACTTAAAATTATTAATATCACCCCTCATGGTCCTGATGATGGTTCAGTAGAACCGAAACGTTATAGTGTCGACCCGTTAATAAATCATTCCTTCCACTTGGACCGTTGTTATCAGTTTTTCTCCACACACACACACACACACACACACACACACACACACACACACTCACACACACACACACATATGGCCAGAGCAATCCTGAAGAGCCATTTGGTGAAACCTGGGTAGACTGGCACTTCGCCATGTAGGAATTATTTTCATAATATTATCTCTATCTTATGTATTGAGCACTTTATGAAGTTTTAGCTTAGGTAATTCTGTCGGTGTTTTTTTTCTTTTGAATAGACATAAGTGCTGTTTAATTATTTTCAAGTAGCACGTGCGTTTTTCGTCTTTTTTTTTTTTTTTAGTTTGTAGAATTTGCAAATTGAACAATCTGGGGTTTTTCATACCAAAAGAATTATAGATGGTTTCAAGTTTAGCTATTTAAAACTAAGAATTCCATTTCTCGTAAAAATTGAAAAGATTTGACCCGTGGATAGGACCCTAACAGCTACAATCACTCCGGGTCAGAATGGAACTGAAAGTAATGGTAATTAAGGTTACTTCACATTCCTCAAACTCCAAGGCTGGAGCCTCACCATCAGATTCAGTTTCGTATCATTCCCAGGGCATAATTATGGATATTAGTCAACTGATACAACTATACTTGTTTTGTATATCAAAAGAATGTCGGCGGGGTTTAAGAACACGCCGACTGTATCACGTGTATAAGGGTAAGACCCCCTCCCCAAGAAAACGGAGTATTCTGGGTATGACACAAAAATGCATCTGATGGTGAGGCTCCGGTTCTGGAAAACTGGGGAGTGTGGAATACACCATTTATCCCAGGTCACTCTGACTGTTAGGGTCCCATCTATGAGTTAAATAGATCCTTTTGAAAATTATTCTTATTCGATTGTAACGTATGAAAAACACTTATTAGGTGCTTTCTATGTCTATTCCAAAACGTTTTTATTTGGTATTTGGAGAAATACTTAAAATGCACTAAATGCCTGGTTATTGCGTACAAAAAAGTTGACATGATTTTCAAGCTAATGGTGTAATTCCCCCTGCGCTGAATCTTTAAAACAAATGACGTCAGAGACTTGGTTGGTCGGTTGGTCTTATGGCATATCAACCTTTGAATGTTATTTAATCCCAAATCCTGTTTATAGATGTATATTAAATATATATTATTTGTAAACGAATAGTTTGTTGGCAACAATTTTTAAACAAGCCAGATTTCATTTGTTTCCACCTTTTAAATGATTCCACAGTTGAATGATTCCAAGTATTGCTATCCAGTTTTGATTGTTTTATTTGCACACGGTTGACTGGTTTCAAGTATTGCTAACACTAATAATTCTATTCAAAATTATTCATTCGTTTGCACACGGTTAAACAGTTCCAAGTTGTACTATGTTTTTACTAATAATTCAATTTAACATCAGTCATTTGTTTGCACACAGTTCAATGGTTTCCAGTACCGTAAATAATTAAATTGTTCTAATTAACTCATCGATGATAGTACCCTACCAGGTATTATTTCAAGTCAGAGTTGATCTGGGGGAAATGAAGGGGTACTCCACATTCCCCAAAGCTCCATGATGAAACCTCATCATCTGATAGTTTAGGGTCATATCCAGTATTCTCGTGGGGACCGGAGTCTTAAACTTCTCTGCAGAGATGCAGTCGGTGTATTCTACAGCTCCAGCCAACAGGGCTCCAATTAGCATCTATTAGACTGGAAAGGGAAGTGTTAACGCCCTCCTACTCTACCACCACCACTAGTAAATAAAGAAAGTACAAGTGATACTCTAACTTTTTTTTTTGTTTTTTGTTTTGTTTTTTGCTGTTGTTTGTTGTGTTTGTTTGTTTGTTGTTTTTTTTTTTTTGTCGGGGTATGAGGAGCTAAACCGTGGCTTATACTGTTTTGACAATAGCTATAACCGACTAATATTTTTCTTTACAACAACGTGGGTTTTGGGTTGTTTTACAAGTAAAACTGACCTACCCAAAGATGATACTGCACCAACTTTCTATATTAATGAGGAGAAATATTGTTTTTGTTTTGTTTTTTTTTATTGGGGGGTAGGTTTTTCTTGTCACTGTTGTTGTTTTGTTTTGTTTTCAAAGTACTTGCAAAAATTCCCAGCGTTTTGAAAACTACACACTGAATGCACCGATGAAAACTGGACACTGAATGCATTGATGAAAACCGTTTTTTTTCTGGAAACTGTTGTCATTGTTCCTGAGTTTGTTGATCTGGCACCGAACAGCGTCATTACATTTTTTAAGTTAATAATGTCATCAAATACGCTCCTATTTTATAGTATTTACCATTCACTATCCATTGTATTCCATTCAGTTGTATTAACGAAATGTCAAAGAAAGATCAGTTGTCTTTTTAAACAAACAAGTTTTTATCACAATTATATCGAAACAATAATTGCTTCTTTTTGTACTTGCCTTTTTTAATATCGTATGAACGGGAATCTTACAAATATTGGCAATGTCTGTTTTTTCTTGAAATATTGGAAATATTATACTTTCGCCTTTGTCTTCACTTCAATCTTTTTTCAATTTAAATCCAACTATAAAATATCATAACACCCTAACGAACAAAATATTACAGTTTTATATTACGAGTACAAACCTCTTTAATTGATTGATTGATTAGTATGTCAACCGGTCTAGGTAACCAATGCCGATTGGTTAGAGAATCGTATTCATTGTATATTCATATTTACATATTTGGTGTACTTTAAGGGTTTCTTTTTACACACGGTCCAATCGAATACAAATGATTTTTAAACAGATCTATTTGACCCATAGATGGGACCCTAAGAAGTACCATTACTACGAGTCAGATGGTTTTGGTTGGTTGGTTTGGTTTTCTGGAATATCAACCATTGTTAGTTATTTAATGATAAGTCCTATTTTTACATATATATTAAATATATGATTTGTAAACACATTTTGTAGATACACACAGTTAAAAGATCAAACAGTTCAATTTCTAACAATTTAATTTAGCATGTGTCATTTGCTTGCACTCAGTTTAAATGCCAAACAGTTCTATTTAACCCATAGATAGGACCCTATCAAGTGCTACCACTCTGGATCAGAATGGTCCTGGGAGCAATGGCAATGAAGGGGTACTCTGCATTCCTAAGAGCTCCAGCATTACTAAAGCCTCAACATCTGATAGTTTTGTGTCATACCAGGAAACTCGTTGGGGAAGTATTTCTCCTCTGCAGAGATGCAGTCGATGTATTCTGCAGTCCCAGCTGACAGGGCTGAGGTCAGATGGTATCCTAACATATAGTATTACTCCGGATCAAATGGGACTCTAACGGTTACTACTCCTCCGGGTCAGATGAGATTCTAATAGGTGCTGCCATTCCAGGTCAGAGTGTACCTGGGAATTATGGCAATAAATGGATACTCCCAAGATTGCCAGAACTGGAATCTCATCATCAGATGTAATTTTGGGTCATGTCTAGAACATCCCTTTTTGTCGAGGTCTACAAGGGAAACATTTAAGTCAACTGTTATGTATTTTTCAAGCCATTTCTTGGATGGCATTATCATCATCATCAACAGCACGGATTCCATTATCTATCTCTCTCTCTCTCTCTCTTTACCATCTCACTTGGTAAGTCCTCTAGACAGCATCTAGTATCCCCACGGAGGTGATGAATGTAAGGTTTTACTGGTCAGCCAACAATGATGTATCTATATGTTGGAGTCCTTTAGGGAATGTATCCCGCATGTCTTCTCGCTTTTCTTGGTTAATTTGTGAGATGGATGGTAAGTGGCCGTACAGCTACAGTTTTGTAGGGTGCTGCTGTCGGGGTTTGTTCAAAACCGTACGTAACATATGTCATTGTTGAACGAATGTATTTTCAAATATCAGAGCCTGGAAAAATAGAAAGAAAAACAGCAGGTGGAAGGTTTACATTTCAGTATAAAAAAAAGAAATGCCAACATGAATTTGATCCTATTTAATAACTCTGCTTTGTTTATTTGATATCAGTGAAAAACCAAATAAATAATTTCAAAAAAATAAAAGCACAATGATAAACACACTTTTTTACGTGAAAGACAAAACCATTTTGACATGGCATCAAACATGTCTTAAGAATTTTACGCTTTCCAGATTAAAGTTGTCACTTACCTTGATATGACATCTTCGAATGAAAAAAAATACATCTGCTCGAAATATAAATAAGAGATGTGATTGATACAACTAGCGTAAAAGTAAGAGCAACAAATATGGCGGCGAAAGAAATCAAGAAACAGAATAAGGTATGAACCTTCGTAGCATGTTTGTTAGAACAGATAGTACATTTAAGCCGGTGATTATGAAGTAAAGTGGAGCTGAAGTTCGAGTCTCATTGGGAATTTATTTTTCATTACTTTCTGGTTGTTGTAGATTGACAATTTGAATGAGGTGCTAAAGAAAGGCGACTAAAAATTAAAGATGAAAGAAAATACTAGTCAAAATCAAAAAAAGCCATCAAATGCAGATATGAAGTCATTATGAATTTTCAGCCAATGAACTTTTCAACCCACCCTTATATATATATATATGGGGGGAGGTGTACGCACACGTATATATAAAAAGCTATCGATATATACGCACACTTTGTAAATATTTCCAACAAAAGTTTCTATCTTACGCTTCCTATATCTTTAACTATCGCGAGCGTTCTCTCTTTCTGATTACATGGATAATGAACAAGGATAGATAGATAGATAGATAGATAGATAGATAGATAGATAGATAGATAGATATGACTGGGTTATATAGAAATATGAATTGACTGGGATGGTTAGATAGATTGGTACAGACTAGGATAGGTATACAGATATGAACAGACTGAGATAGATAGATAGATAGATAGATAGATTTGTTTGGTTGGGTTTCTTTTTTTATTGTCATATCAACCTTCGTGAGTTATTTAATTCCAAACCCATCCTTGTAGAATATTAGTGGTACTATTTAACCCATAGCAGTAGAGTTAAAGGGTTTCCCGCCCCTCCCCAGAGTATTCGTCTGAAAGCAAACGTAACAGCGAGACTGGAGTTTGAACTCACTTACTTTGAAGCCGCAGTCCAGCCATTATCCCTCGAGGATGGTTAGCAAGCTCGACTAGCAAACCTACACGATTGAGTTCGAGTCTCATTGGGTGCCCCTTTCATATGGCCTTGTGCCACATCTAAGCAAAAAGCTTAGTAAATTTTCATTATGCCTCGAGGACTCGATTGATAAATACATACATACATACATACATACATACATACATATGAATAGGCTGAGATAGATTTATGCTGCGCTAAAAATGTATACCAACTTAATCATTCGCTGTTATAATCTGATAGTTAACCCTTTCTACAACAAGGCAAGACACTTTAGGCGGAAGAACTCAAGCTACACAGCGACCGACGCAGTCAGCAATCAAGGATTGCTCACAAGAACATCAAAGGCGTTTTATCCGAGAGAACGTACCAAGATAGCCTTACAAAGCCCGTAATAGATTTTATGCTTTCGTGCACGTCTTGCTTCTCCACTTTATTTTGGCACAATTCGACCAGCCATTAGTCTACCGATATTTGATAAATATTTCCTATTCGCGGAAATAAACGTCCTCTTTGTGGCTCTGATTCCATGACCCGAAATTCCCTGTGAGTCTACTGCTTTCATTTCCTCCAAGACGACTGAACCCAAAACTCCGACTCTGTGGATAGACTTATCAATAGAAATATATGTACAGGAAATTAACTGGCCTGAGTAAATAAGAATTATCTCCCTGGTTATATATATATATATATAATTATTTACATATATATATATATATATATATATATATATATATATATATATATATATATACCTTTGGCTTCCTTTCCGTGCCAATAGTAAACATTATGTCTGAGCAGAAACTAAAAGTCTATTTTATCTTATAAAACGAATTGAACTTATCTATACATCTGGTTATCAGTCAGAGAATTTACACGCGCACACGCATACGCGCACACAGTTATTTAGCCACTGAAACTGGGATATTACCCCCGATAAGGACAAGGTATCTCACGTGATGTCACACATAGTATGACAAAATTTATATTTCGTGCTTTGGCTTCTAAGCGACTGTTTCACGTTATTATGATTATTATCTTATAAGCAGTAGTTACCAAGTCTTCTTGGGGTGTTCTCTTCGGATGATGTTTCCATCCAATTGCACTTTTTTACGTGGTTTGTTCTTTGATACTTTTAAGTTTCTTGTTGTCGTGTTTGCATTTTAAAAAGAGGTTCTTCTCTTCTCTGGAATGTTTTGTCACTGTGTTTGGTGTTTTCTTTTTTATATTCCATCCCATAATTGAGTTTTTGTTTTCTTTTTTATTTACAAAATATATTTTTAAAGAGTGGTATAGTTTTCGTATTACTATTTTTTCAGGGACTTGAGGAGACGATGGGATCTGGCAGTTTTTTTTTAAACAATAATAATTTAACATTTTGAATTAAAAAGAATAATGATAAAATCTTTTATAATATTAGTGAATAATATTAGTGAATAATAATAATAATAATAATAATAATAATAATAATAATAATAGGACATAAGGATGGAATTCGGCAGAGAAAATGTTTCATCCTAATAATGAAAAGCGACAAACGACACCTGACGGACGGAATGGAACAACCAAACCAGGACAAAATTAGAACGCCGCGAAGAAAGGGAAACCTACAAATACGAGGAGATATTGGAAGTTGACACCATCAAACAAGTGAAGATGAAAGAAAAAATTAAGAAAGAGTATCTCAGGAGAATCAGAAAGCTACCTGAGACAAAACTATATAGCAGAAACCTTATCAAAGGAATAAATAACTGAGCTGTTTGCCTCGTGAGATAGTCGGGGCCATTCTTGAAGTGGATCAGAGAAGAACTTAAACAAATGGACCAGAGAATAAGAAAACTAATGACCATGCATAAGGCATTACATCCCAGAGATTACGTTAACGGACTATAAGTATCAAGAAAAGGAGGAGGAAGAGGACTTACTAGTATTGAAGTCAGTGTTGATGCATCAATTCAACGACTTAAAGACTCCATACAAAAGAGCGGAGAAAGACTGATTACAGCCACCAGAAACAATACTGATAACACGAGGACCAAGAGAACGACAATAATCAGAAAACAAAAATGGGAAGAAAAACGTTTTAAGCGACTAATAAATATTTCACACGAGAAAACGTGGACGTGGCTTAGAAAAGGAAACCTTAAAATAGAAACTGAATCTCTCTTTATAGCAGCACAAAACAACGCTATAAGAACCAATCATATCAAAGCAAGAATACATAAGACGCAACTAAACAAGAAATGTAGGTATTGTTGTAATAGAGACGAAACGATCAATCACATAATAAGCGAATGCAGAAAATTAGCACAGAAAGAGTATAAGACGAGACGCGACTGAGTGGGCAAGGTAATCCACTGGGAATTGTGCAAGAAATTGAAATTTTTCCATACGAACAAATAGTACATGCACAACCCAGCATCTGTCATGGAGAATGACACACACAAACTCCTATGAGATTTTGACATACAAACGGATCACCTAATCTCGGCCAGACGACCAGACTTTATAAGGATCAACAAAAAAAGAGAACTTCCAAAATTGAGGACTTTGTTGTCCCGGCTGACTACAGAGTAAAACTGAATGAGAATGAAAAGAAAGACAAATACCTTGACTTTGATAAGGAATTGAAAAAACTGTGGAAGATGAAAGTAATGTTTATACCAATTATAACTGATGCTCTTGGTACAGTTACCGAAGGATTATTAAAAGGACTGGAGGACTTGGAAATAAGAGGACGAGTGGAGACTATCCAAATTACTACATTATTGACATCGGCCAGAATACTGAGAAGAACCCTGGAGACTTGAGGAGACTTGCTGTCACTTAAACTTTAGTGAAAGACCTTCAGCTAATACAGTTGTGAAAAGCTCATAAGTAAAATAATAAGAAGAGGAATTTTTAAAAAAATTTCTAAACAGCACACTTAAATGTTGTTTTTTTTACTTATAAATTCACTAAAAAATCTTTTTTAGAATGTTAAATCTATGGCAAAAAAGCTATACCTTTTGAAAAAAAAAATCCAACGCTAGTCACGTCGCTATATTTTAAAACATAATGCTATAAACAATAATAGAACGCTAAGAATTTTTAAAATTTTTTCATTTCATTTTTCATTTGAAAATATTTTTGATAAAGAATTATGACACTGCATTCTAATATCACTCTGAAGATGATTTAACAGAAAAACGTTAAGTTAAGCGTTCGTATATTATCAAAATTATATATAATATAATATAATTTTTAGAATTTTATAGTAGGTCTGCAAGATTATTATATACATTAGGTATCATACAATGACTGATGTTTATACAGCAGCATTGCTTCCAACAAAGCCTTCATCAGATGATGACTCTGGGTTCCGGCATGGTTTCGGAGCCGAAGCATCATTACCACTCACCCGGAACGCCCCAGCAGTAACTTACGATACCACCAGACGTCACTCAATGGGATTGCTAGTTAGAACCTTATCTTGGATCTTTTTAAGATATTTCCCCTTGTCTAATGGAGAAAGTCCAAGATTAGTTAACAATACGGGGATTGAGTTGATAATGAAACCTGGGCCTCCAACTTCGGTAGGAAATGCATTGGTTATCCAGCCATTTCAGACACATTATTATCGCAGATGTCCATATTTTTCCAACTGATGTGCCCAGTCGATATTTTCTTCAAAAGGGATCGTTAACACAATAACGAAAACTTTTTTTTTAATTTAACGGACCAAATGACAATATCTGGACAATGAGTCATTAACACGGTTTCTGTTAGAAATACGAAATGATGTTCTAAATCAGTTGCAATGTGCCAGTCCGTGCAGTCATCGAGCAATAATGATCTGTAGTTATTTTTATGCGATCGTTTCGAAATATTTCGTTCTTTAACGAAATGAGTCACTCTATTGGTGATATTATTTAGAGTTTTATTGGCAGTCTCACAACATATCTTCTCAGGCTCGGCAAAAATCTCAAGGACTTCGTTATGTCTCCACGTGTAGCTTCTTAAAGCATACTCGCATCCTGTGGGAATATGTTTGAGACTGGTAGTTTTCCCACGTAGTCTACATCGGTCGGATGTAGTTAACCCCCAAACATGAAGGTTGACTGGTGTTGGTAAAACGTCGTAGACTACCTTTATGAGAAAACTTAATTTTTTAGGTTCTATGTGCTTAAGGTCACCCCATGTGACAGCTCTGTCTTTTGCACTCTCTCACTTGTCCTATGCGCCCTGTTTTCTTTGTTCTACAGCTATAGCAATACGCCTGACTTCCTTGAAATGATGAATTTCTTCTGAAACCATTTTTCTTTAGTTTTTTATGGATTCCCTGGACCATCAATTCTGTAGATGAAGGCCTAGATCTGCTCTTCTATTTGCCACAATGCCACTTATTTCTTTCATCTTAAGGGCCGATTCTGCCTTCTCTACAGCTATTTTTACCTTCCGTATATATATATATATATATATATATATATATATATATATATATGTGGGGGGGGTGTATTTTCTTAGAAAAAACTGTAAAAGTCATCAAAAGTTGAAGAAATATCTAAGGAAGGAAACAATGTCGGAATCTCAGGTTCGGGAGACTGCTTGGAGGTGCAATGTTTGTGGCCGTATTTTTCTCTCTTGCAGAAGATATGCGTTAATCACATGAATTCTCATCAGAAATGGAAACAAGATGCACTTCCTTTGAGGCTAGGTGATAACATTTGCGTCATTTACAGTAAATTCCGCAAATTTTGTCAGGGTTGAAAAGACACATGACAGTACAAAAAACTCCCCAAGTACCCATGTTGTATTTTGACCTTCGACCCGGCCAAAAATGCCATTCAGAGTGATGCACCGGAAGGAAGTGACACATTCTAATGGCAGTTATGAGGGGAAATCGCGTGGGCGGAAATTGGCTGATGAAATAAGACGAGGTAAAAAAATTCCCATGGTACACTCATAGACTGATGCACCGGAAGAGAGTGACCTGTGAACTGCATGACAGTTATTTCCGCTTGATAACGATTAAACATGCGATTCCAAAGATCGAGTAGGCGACTGAGTAGACGTTGAACTATTATATAACTCAGTCAAGACAGAAGTCAGACAGTTAGAGATCGGACGGAGTTATAGACGAGATATGGTAGGGAAAGCCACACCCGGCCGAAGGGCCCTCGGGAACTCCGATGGAGTTTGGGGGCCAGAGAAGTTGCTGATAAGATGCAGTAAAGAAAGCCATTATCCAGCAGAGTGGGCCTCTGGGCCTCCGGTTGAGAATCAGGAGAACGAGAAAGACACAACGTTGACGGCCATAAGAGTGGGGTCAAAATATTACAGTTTCTGTTCGGTCTCCAACTCCCTCTCACAGTAGAACCCCACACAACCTTTTCAAACCTTGCAAATAAATTGAGAGGTATATATTTTCTAAAGGAACCTTCCCTCGTCTGTTATCATTGCGTCAGTATGTATCCTGCATGAACATTTATATGACTATATAACACCCATTCAAGAAATATCTACTGTCATCACTGTTTCACTATCATTGCCATCTCCTTCTTGCATTGCAAAAGTCATTTGAAGAGACAGTCGATGACAAGACGTCAGTCCATATGATGCTGGAGGATGAAGAGTCGGCAATCATCTGTGAAGATGGAGCCATAATATATGTATATCATTATTAACACATTTAATTAAGAAAGAAATATTAATCTCGCACATCAGGTAAAAATGTCAAAGTAATCCCTGGAGGCAGTGCTCAGAATACCCCGACAAAATATAAACCTGGTGTTGAGAAAGAAAGAAAGAAAGAAAGAAAATCCAGTAGAGCCGGAAGAAGCCAAAAAATTATGATATGAACTAAGGTAAAAATCGTACTTGATAGTTGTGAGTAGTATCACATAGTTTGATGGTGACATTAGGCTTATAGGACTAAAAAATTACTTTGAATTGTCCAGTGGGACAAATGGCGCGGCCGATAGAGACTTTTAGTTTAAAAGTACTTCTAAGTGAAACCAACAAGAGGTTACAGGTTCAATTACGAGTAAAATAACAAGAAATATTTACTATAGCTTAAAACTTAGTCATAGTTAACGGATTAAATAAAGGTTTCGGTTTGAGGTTCTTTGTAGATTCCCGCGTTCGACATGAAACACGTAAAGATGGTCGAAGGACATATCGGCCAAAACGTTGTGAGTATAAAAATGAAGACAATATTCCAAGTAACAAAAATGAATAATCTCACCTCTTTTTGTCGGCTTCTTTACGGAGAGGCTCGTGTGTAATAAAATTACAATCGTCAAATAAAACAGTACTTATATATATATATATATATATGATTAATTTGAATTATATCATCATCATCATCATGTCGCGCCGCCAGCGCGGATATCCCTGACCCTCTCTCGCCATTTCTCCTTATCATTCATCGCCTCCGGCAGGTCTTCAGGGTTACACCCTGTGTCCTCACATAGTTGCTGTATGTAAGTTCGTGCTGGTCGTCCTACTTTTGCACATCCATATGTGGGGGTCCACAGGAGTACATCGCTTATGAGCTCGTCCTTGCTTCTCCAGCAGTGTCCCGCGTGTCTGGTTCGTCTGACTTGTATAGTTTTCGTGATGGGGGGCAAGTGTCCGTATAGTTGGAGTCTCGTGGGGTGTTGTCGCCAGGACTTGTTTAATACTGCTCTCAACATTCTTGTGTAATTTCCGTCTAGTTTCCTCTCCAGCCGCTTCGTTAGCGTCCATGTGGTGCATCCATATAGCAGTATCGACACAACTGCTGCCTGGAAGAAACTGCGTTTCATTTTATCAGTTAGGTCCGACTTCCATATGATCGAGAGCCTATCGATAGCTGTCCATGCCTTCGTCAGTCGTGTGTCGATGTCTTTTTCGGTTGATGAGACGCTACTTCCTAGGTAGGTGAATTTGTCTACTAGTTTCAGAGAGGCTCCGTCTAGTGTGGCAATGTTGCCCGTTTGGTTGTGACACATATATTCAGTTTTGTTTGCATTGACATGGAGGCCAATGCCTGCTGCGGCTCGTTCCAAACCATGCAGTAGTGTCTCTGCTTGATTAGGCGTATTCGCTAGTAACGCCAAGTCATCAGCGTAGTCGGCGTCCGTGATTGTTTTTGCGGGGTACCTTTTGCTTCTTCTCTTAGTCAGCTCGAAGCCATTTTCTCTGATTTTGTCGATCGAAGTCCTAAGCACATAGTCTAAACAGATGATAAAGAGGTACGGGGCTAGTGTGTCTCCTTGTAGTACTCCTGCAACAATGTCGAAGTATTCCGTGTCTCCATCTGGTGAACGTACTTTCACTTTGGTGTTTCTGTAGAGAATCATTATCGCTGCTACTGTTTCTTTTGGTAGGCCGTATGCTAGTAGGATTTGCTCCATCTTCCCTCTGTGTATGGAATCGAAGGCCTTGGTAAAGTCGACAAATAGTAATGTCGCCTGAAGGTTTTTTGCCCGAACGCCTTCAAGGATTCTACGGATGGTCAGTATTTGTGAGGTTGTGGATCTATTTCTCCGGAAGCCGTTTTGGTTTTTCCTAAGGATGTTGTCTATTTTGGGTTCTATGCGGTTTCGTAGTAGGGCATTGTAGATTTTGGCTGCTATGGATATAAGTGTTATCCCTCGGTAGTTCTTGGCTAGTCCGAGGTCGCCTTTTTTAGGGAATGGAAGGATGCATCCCTTCGTCCATCTTTCTATCCTATTTTGACTATAGACTGCGTTGCATTGCCGGAGCAGTATATCGTCGAATTGTCTAGTCTTCCACACTTCTGGGGGGATCTCGTCTAGCCCTGCTGCTTTCCTATTTTTAATTCTTCTGAGAACTGAGTCGAGTTCTTCTTTGGTGAAAGGACCTAGTTTAAAGTCTAATTGCTTACTAATAATTCTGGTGATCGGTTCATCCGTTATTTCCGGTGGGTTTCCTAGTAGATTTTTGAAATGCTGTTCCCATAGTTTTACTCTTTCTTGTTGGCTTGCAGCTTTCAATTTTGCTTTGGCTGTGCTCTTCCTTCTACTTACTTCGTTTATTGTTTGCCAGGCTATCCTGGATTGTCTATCTTCCACCGAGTCTCTAATCTTATCTATCTGATTTTGTATGTATTCTGCCTGTTCTTTTAGATATATTCCTGTTAATTGATGTTGAGCCTTTTCTAGTTTTCGTGCATTTGTGTTTGTTGGGTTCTTTTGATAGCTTTTGGAGGCAGTTTTCACAAGTGCACGTTTTTCTCTAATCGCTGGCGTTTCCCAAGGGGCTCTATATTTAGTTCTAGGTTTTGTTGGAATACACTTTGCTGCCGCCTCAAGGTGTGCTTCTACAAAATTTTCATATTCGTCATTTGGGGTACCTTTTTCTGCCTTCTCTTGTAGTGCTTCGAATCTGTTTCTTAATTCTAATGCATATCTATCTCTAATATCTCTGTTGTTGAGTAGGGCCCAGTCATAGTGCTTGGTTGTCGCTTTACGTGTGGCGTTTTTTCGTAGGCTTAGACGTACTTTGGCCGTAACTATTCGATGATCGGAGGACACACCCTCGAAAGAGGAGTATGCCTCGCAATTCATCGCACTGTTTTTCCATTTCCCGTTTATAAGGACGTAGTCTATCTGTGCTTTACTCTTATTCGCGTATGTGTAGGTCCATAATTTCCCCTCCCTTTTTTGAAAGTTTGTATTGAGGCATGTTAATTTATTTTCTATCATGAAATCTATTAGATGTTGTCCATTCCTGTTTGATGCGTTGTGTAGGCTGTATTTGTTGTGTCTGTTTTTCCCGATTTGTGCATTCATATCTCCGCCAATGACTAGCAGGTTGTGTTTCGGAATGCTACGTACTAGGGAGGATAGATCTTCGTAGAAGGTGACTATTTCGTTTTCTTCGCTAACATTGGTAGGGCTGTAGCAGGAGATAATTGTTGCTTTGGGGTTGCCATTAAACGTTGCGGCCATCATCCTAGGTTGTATTCTCTCAATGCTGTTCAGTGTTTTTAACGCTCTTGGTCCTAGAAGCATTCCCACCCCTCCTACCGATGCATTGATAGAGTTTTTCCATGCGGATACAGTCACCAGCATCCATCCATTACCAGTTTCGTGATACTTGATATCTTCGGTGTGCGTGTATCGGTGCTCTTGTATGCAAATTATGTCTATCTTATGTTCTACGGCTGATGCAGTTAGCTCTGATAGTTGACCTATTCTATTTAGGGTTCTCACGTTAAATGTCGCTATCTGTATTGTTTGTTTGCATTTTAGTAGTTTTTGTTTGAGTTTGAGCTCTGTAGCTGATTTTTCGAACACTGAGGCCAGGGCTCCAACCTCAGCAGGACGCGCCCCTTTTTTACCCGCGCGAAGAGCGATGCGGTTTATGTATCTGGTTTGAGTACGAGTCATGGTTATCTTTCGATGGCTGTTTTTATTCTCATCTATAGAAGCCACTCTTATAGATGAACAGCAGTAGTTCCCCGATCGAACTGACAATCCTGAGCGTTAAGCCGCAGGACTCACACGTACATCACGCTGCTTCCCATGTGTATGTGTTAGAAAAAAAAGAAGAAAAAAAACACAAACAAAGAAACAAAAAACAAAAAAAACAAAAGAAAAATGAAAAAAAAAAATTGAATTATATAACAATGACAAATAATATTTATGCTGTCGATTTGTAGAATTTTGGCCTAAAATGACAAAAGTAAGTAATGGTCACATGAAAAATAGCCTCGTGGTCCTAGAAAAATTCCACTCACTTTATAAGTGTTTTTGTAGCCGTCTAGACCGGTCTCAAATCCGGGAGCGGTGAAGTAGAATTTTTTAAATCGATGAAAGAAATATCTTATCGACCCATAAATCGTGGCCCAACCCCAATGCGAGGGCGGTTTCGCTAAATCTCAAATTTAAGCTCTTTACTCGTCTTTAACCGCTTACTAACCGGCTGATTCCTTAATGAATCACGATTCACCAGGGTTGGGAAAGCTGTTGCTACATTACAACAGGTTCTTCAATATATTCATGATTATTTTCATAAATGTACTTTCTATTGCTTTTAGTTGGATTACTTCCGGTCAAATTTTTCTTTATTCTTACAAAGAACAATTGATTGAATGATCCACCAAAAGAAAGATTTTAATCCAAATATTCAAAACTAATCTATATTTTTAAATATTATTTCATTCCAAGCCTTCATCAGGATAAACCAAATATTAGGATTAGCTTTATATATATATATATATATAAGCATGAATATGTACACAGTTCTTTTGCATACATTCATAATGCACGAATATATATATATATATATATATATATATATATAATTCCTTAATTTATTGTTAAATCTGAAGAATTACTTTAAAATATAAGTTAGTTTACTGTAGAAAAGGAATTAGAACCTACTTCCAGTTACTTTATTATGATCCCGACCGGTAACAAAAGAAAAACCGGAAGTGGTCGAAATGGGGGAAAACTCTTCCCCCCTCTTCAACCCCTTCACACCCTTCCCTCCTGTGTCCATTCTGGCGGTATTAATTATATCCATTGGATCTGAAGAAGCCCTGTTAAAAATGGAGTTATTGATTCATATCAATACCCATAGCAGGATGGAAATAAATTTATAATCCTAAAGTGACCGGATTTTGTTGTTCTTAAAGGGATTGTTGCTCTGTGATGTCATTTATATTGAGCTCTTTACCAGGAAGATTTAAATGTTCGAAGTTTGAATGATTTAATTGTCCTGATAGAATTATTCCCGACTTCGGTTTGACTGAACTGAAGAAATATATATATATATATATATATATATATAATTTAAGAAGCTTTATATATATATATATAGCTTTTTACATTTTCACACCGATACTTTCAAGGTACAAGTACTACTTTTTACCATTAACATTTGAAATTGTAATTACCTTATATATATATATTTGTGTGTGTGTTCATTCATAAGTGTCTACTTTCTGCTCTTTCATTTTATTTGTGATATTCTAGTGTATGTATTGATACATATGTACATCAAAACAAACGTGAAAGTAATATTTATTTAAAATATAAATTTATTCAGAAATTAAAAACAATTTTATTACTATTTGCCACTCTTTTTCATTACCAAATAATACCAATACAAAGGAATTATCTTTCGGCTTGATTACTTGATTTTTTTAACAGAATAAAATCTGATATCGATTTTGTGTGTGTTTTATCTCTTAGATCCAGACGGTGATTGAATCGATTATGGGTTTGATCGCTAATGGTTCCTTTGTATCAATTTAAGATTACAGCCGTGCGAATTCAGATAACTGGTTTCGTTTCAGACATGAAAGAAAGGTTTTAATTTAATGACGTGAATATCATGGATGTCTGTACCAATGATACACATTATGACCGTGGCATTATATAAATAACATTCAAATCAATAACAGGTACTTCAAAATAAGTGATTTCCTTTTCATAAGAGGCAATAAAGTGAAAAGGGAGTTTCTTCTGTGCTCGTCACAGATCGAATACTAACAGAAGAAAACTGGTAATGGCTAAAAATGAACTGTTCACTATGAAGACAATCAATACATGGAGAAAGAAAGAAAGACTGAAAGAAAGAAAGACATTAACAAAAGAAATGAACAAGAAAGAAAGAAAGAAATGAACAAGAAAGAAAGAAAGAAATGAACAAGAAAGAAAGAAAGACATTAACAAAAGAAATGAACAAGAAAGAAAGAAATGAACAAGAAAGAAAGACATTAACAAAAGAAATGAACAAGAAAAAAAGAAAGACATTAACAAAAGAAATGAACAAGAAAGAAAGAAAGAAAGAAAGACATTAACAAAAGAAATGAACAAGAAAGAAAGAAAGACATTAACAAAAGAAATGAACAAGAAAGAAAGAAAGACATTAACAAAAGAAATGAACAAGAAAGAAAGAAAGAAAGAAATGAACAAGAAAGAAAGAAAGACATTAACAAAAGAAATGAACAAGAAAGAAAGAAAAAAAGACATTAACAAAAGAAATGAACAAGAAAGAAAGAAAGAAATGAACAAGAAAGAAAGAAAGAAAGACATTAGCAAAAGAAATGAACAAGAAAGAAAGAAAGAAATGAACAAGAAAGAAAGAAAGACATTAGCAAAAGAAATGAACAAGAAAGAAAGAAAGAAATGAACAAGAAAGAAAGAAAGAAAGACATTAACAAAAGAAATGAACAAGAAAGAAAGAAAGAAAGACATTAACAAAAGAAATGAACAAGAAAATAAGAAAGAAGTTATCAAAAGAAATGAACAAGAAAGAAATATGAATTTAGGAAAATCGGATAAAAGGAAATTATGAAGAACAAAATGATAGAAGAAAGAGAAAAGAAATAGACGAAAAGAATGAGAAAGAGAAAGAAAGAGAGTAAAGAAATCTAAAAGAAAGAAAGAGGTAAAAATAGAATCGTTAAAGAAATTAGAAAGCGTGTAAATGATAATGAAGGTCAAGAAATGAAAGAAAGATGATTGAATTTCTTCCAAAATTTCTTTCCAGGTCACGATGCACACTTGTTTTCGCACATGTGTCACTCTAGGTTTTTTTTCTCTTTATATGTAAAAGAATCAATATATTTGCCATTATAACGTGTGAAATTACATACTTCTTTGTTTGTTGATCGATTACCTTTTATTTACAGTACAGATTGCACACAGGTCATCTTGAAATACCTTTCATCTGTTATTGATCTTATTTTCCATAAGAAAAAATACTTATCCTTAACTTATCAATCACCTAATTTTCCATAAGAATAGTTACTTATCGTTACCTATATTACAATAAAACATGAATTCTCTTTTACGTAGAGACCAATGCTTCTTGCTGCCTGTTTAAAGCTATGCAGCAAAGATTTGACTTGAGCGGATGTATTTGCAAGGAGCGCTAGGTCATCGGCGTAATTTACATCAATAATAGTTTCTGTATGATAATGTTTGCTCCTAACCCTAATCCTGACTTTTTTTTACTGTGAAACTATTATATCTATTGACGTTCGTAGTTCATAATCTCGACAGATTAGAAATAGAAATAGCGCCAATGTAACTCCTTACAAGACTCCAATCTTAATCAAGATTGTGCAATCTCCTCAATAGATGGCAAGTCTCCGAAATTAGTAGACCAGTTAACATACCTCGGAAACAACATCTCATCTACTGAAAGCTATGTCAACATACGCATAGGAAAGGCAGAGGCTGCTATTGGCAGCTTATCGACCTGATCTCTGATAAGATAAAACGGGAATTCTTCCAATCAGTGATCGTGTCGGTACTATAATATAGTTGCACCTCTTGGACGCTAACAAAACGATCGGAGAGAAAGCTAAATAGGAACTACACAAGGATGTTGCGAGCTGTTTTGAACAAATCCTGGAATCAGCAACCTACAAAAGAGCAGCTCTATAGCCACTTATCTCCCATCTCACAAACAATCCAAGACGAATAGGACATACTGGGCATTCTTGGAGAAGTAAGGTCGAACTCATAAAGGACATTTTCCTATGGAATCGTGCACATAGACACGCTGGTATAGACCGACCAGCAAAAACTTATGTTTATCAGCTCTCTGCGGACACTGGGTGTCGTCTAGAGGATTTGCCAATAATGGTGACTGCTAGGGATGGATAGTAAGAGATACTCTAGGGAATCGGAGCTCTCAGCCGGCCTTGATGATGATAATGAGAATACAGATGCAGATATATTATATCCCATACTTTTGGTATGAATTTCTCTATATCGAATATCTGGGTTAAGATTAAAAAGTATTGAGACTGAATCTGTAAATGTTTATTCGGTTTGGGTTTTTTGTTTTAATGACACACCAGCCTTCGTGGGTTATTTAAAGCCAAAGCCATCCTTGTAGAACAGTAATGGTACTATTTACCTCATAGCTTGGAAGATAAGGAAGTTCATATCTTTCCCAAGGATATTAGTCCGAAAGTGAACCTAATCATATTTAGCAACCCCTCCGCTCAAGCAGGATATGACACAAGGTCAATTTTTAAGCGGAGTTTAACAGCCCTACTATTTACCGATAGCTGGAGGGAGAATAACTGGATTCATTCCTTTCCCGAGGGTATTAGTGCTATGTGAAATGCTATCAGTCTCGTCCAGGATTTGAACTCGTGTCACCGTGTCCATTTCCTACGACGATAAACATTACACCACGGGCACCTCCGAAAGTGAACCTAATAGATCGCCAATTCGTTTACTACGCTGTCCACTGTACCCGATGACTCTACTCAGTAACAAATGTTTCAAATTCTAAATTCAAATGAAGACGTTTGGACAGTTGTGCAACTTAAATTTCATGCTTGTCCTTGTGGTGTAGTAATTGTCACAGTAGGAAATGGACACGATGATCCGAGTTCAAATCCTAGATGAGACTGTTTGTCTTTCAAATAGTGCTATCTTTGGTAAAGATATGAATCCAGTTATTCTCCCTCTTACTATGGATAAGTAGTAGAGCAGGCTGAGTTCTTTAACTTTGCTTGGGCAACCGGTCTAGGAGAAGGAAAACTCTGAATTTAAACCTGTTAAACTACACTTATAAAATTGACCTCGTGTCGCATCCGGCCCGTTGGAGGGGTTGTTAAATGCATATATTTCATGCTAATGCGCTTGGGAAAGGCATATATCAATCTTTTAAACTCTCAGCTATGTAGCGCAGAATGGGTTCTTTAGCCTTGGTACGGCAACCAGTCTAGGAGAAGAAAACCCTGGATTCACACTAACTGGACCATTCTGTTAGTGTCAGGTTTGGTTTCTTTGTTTAATGCCATATCAACCTTCATGGGTTATTTAATACCAAAGTTATCCTGAGAGAAAAACAGTAGTGATAATATTTAACCCACAACATTCTTGTGTAATTGCCGTCTAGTTTCTTCTCCAGTCGTTTAGTTAGCGTCCATGTAGTGCATCCATATAGAAGTATCGATACAACCGCTGCCTGGTAGAAACTGCGTTTCATTTTATCGGTCAGGTCTGATTTCCATATGATCGAGAGCCTATCGATAGCCGTTCATGCTTTCGTCAGTCGTGTGTCGATGTCTTTTTCGGTTGATGAGACGCTACTTCCTAGGTAGGTGAATTTGTCTACAAAGGTTCAGAGAGGCTCCGTCTCGTGTGGCAATGCTGTCCGTTTGGTTATAACATATATATTCAGCTTTGTGTGCATTGACATGGGGGCCAATGCCTGCTGCGGCTCGTTCCAAACTATGCAGTAGTGTCTCTGCTTGATTAGGCGTATTCGCCAGTAACGCCAAGTCATCAGCGTAGTCTGCGTCTGTGATTGTTTTTGCGGGGTACCTTTTGCTTCTTTTCTTAGTCAGCTCGAAGCCATTTTCTCTGATTTTGTCGATCGAAGTTCTAAGCACGTAGTCTAGACAGATGATAAAGAGGTATGGGGATAACGTGTCTCCTTGTAGTACTCCTGCAACAATGTCGAAGTATTCCGTGTCTCCATCTGGTGAACATACTTTCACTTTGGTGTTTCTGTAGAGAATCATTATTGCTGCTAGGGTTTCTTTTGGTAGGCCGTATGCTAGTAGGATTTGTTCCATCTTCCCTCTGTGGATGGAATCGAAGGCCTTGGTAAAGTCGACAAATAGTAATGTCGCCTGAAGGTTTTTTGCCCGAACGCCTTCAAGGATTCTACGGACCATAGGCCAAATAGATCAGTTTAAAAATTATTCTTATTCGATATGAATAAATAATATCGTATGACTATAAATTATTTGTATTAAGAATACTTACTTCAAGCGATAATTGTTTACTCAGGATTATTATTAGTAACTTGAATTCATATAATTCTGCGAACAAATGACTTTTATTAAATAGCTATAATTGCTGGAAGCCATGTAATTATTAGTATTTGATAGAAAAACTTTAAACCATAAAACTAAAAATATATTTGTATTAGATAGAAATAATTGATATATAACAGTGTCCACACAAAAAACTCTTAAAAACAACTACACAAAAAATGTAAACATAAACACACAATAAACACGTTTTGGCATAAAACAACCCTTGACAGGTTGAGATTCCGTCAATTAATCAATCTATGGTTTCTTATGTACAAAAATGAAACAAATCTTAAACTTGTAATGGAGGAAATTGAATATGACAACCATTTCGATATTTGTTTCTTTCTGTCTCTTTAGTTTTTGCTTTGTTGTTTTCATATATTAATTTTTTTATTTTTACTTTGATGTAAAAGTTCCTTTTGATCTTTTTTTTTTTTTTTTTTTTTTTTTTTGTAATTTGGAATGTTTCTCAAATGACTGCTCCATAAAAAATATGTCCAAGAGACGTGAATCATAGTTAATTCGGTTACTGAGTAAAACTTCATAATCTTAGTTTCGTCAAGAGTTTTGTATTTTGTTTTTTGTTTGTTTTTTTTTTTTGTTTTTTTGTATCATGTTCTGTTTTATGTGTACTTATTTACTGTCATCGTTCAATCTAGCGATGAGGGAAAAACAAGAGCTGTGTTAATAGTTGATAGTTTTCCGCCGCTTCAAATACTTCTACCTTTTTGGTGTGCAGCGATGAAAAACAAAAAAGCGAAATGTCATCAGAAGTAAAAGGTGGAAAAATCGATTTTATTTTATCACAGAAATGGGGTGATCGATTTTTAATTCGATTCCCAATTATCTTCGCATTTTAGATCAAACAACTGACTTTGGTGCTTCTTAGAGACAGCGCTGTGGTTAAAGAGTCGGATCTAACTCTAAAGAGTTTGCTTTTCGGTCTGTGGCACCGATAAATTCAGCAAACAAGACCATGAATTAAACTTGATGAAAGGATTTTCAGACTTCAGTTTTCAAAAGTGTTTCTATGCATACAAATAAAGCGTAACGGCTATCGTCGTGGAAAATGGAATCGGCGACCCGAGTTCAAATCTCGGACGAAACGGTTCACGTTTCTCTTCGCTTTAATGCCCTTCGGAAAGTCATGAATGTCAGCCCCTACCACCAGAAATAGTTGTCTAAAAGAAAAACTCTTAATTAGAACTAGCTTTACTCCACTTAAAAATTTACCTTTAGTCACATCCTGCCCGTGGCGGAGGGTTTGGATGAATATCTCCGTGATTTTTACAGACAATAGCAAGATGGATGAGACTGCTTAATCTATCCGTCAATCAGTCAGTCTATCTGTCTCGTTCTTTGATTTTTTTTCCTGTCTCATTAACTTTCTGTACTTTTGTCTTGTCTTTTTTCTGCATTACTTCATCATCTTTTTGCTTTCAATGTCTCCTTGCTTCCTAATTTATCAACCTATTTATTGGTTTTGCTTACACGAATCGTTTGAAAGGATTCCAGTCGACCACAGCTCCTAAGTTCTCATTTCACCAATAAGATTTTCAATTGCTCCTACACCGAGGTGTAGGGGAGGGCGCTACGCTTTTCGCTGGATTGCTCCACTTTACCCTTGAAACGTACCTTATAATGCTAAGTGTTAAGCAAGGAGGTATCAAGTACATCTTTTTGAGGCTTTGGTATGACTCGACCTGTGATGGAACCCCAGTCTTCTGGGCCATTGGCGAAAACTCTACCACTAAGCCAATGGGCCGGTCACCACATGCAGCGTAAAATGATAACAAAAAAAAAATATCTTGTCATTTTATGGAATTTACCATCTCAGCGACCCAGAGGGTAAAAATAAAAGAAAGCGAAAAGATGGAAAAATAGTTAGATCAAACCTATAGCTTGACCACAAGGGTACATCTATACGTCAATAATCGTACAGTTTATGATGGGTATTATGCGAATACTTAATAAGGTTCAAAAACTGTTTTTTCATATTTTACAAAAATCCTAAATATTCAGTGATATTGAAGATTTTTTTTCTTTTTTGCAATTCAAAAATTTATCCTTATTTTTACTTCGAAAACGCATTTTAGCCTTTTAATTAAAGCATGAATCGATATTTCATTAATTTTTTAAATAAAAATCGAAAAATCGATTCCTTTCTATCTTACATGGAATAAAGAAATCGCCCAAAAATCAGAACACCCAAACAATTTGTAATATAATATTCATTTCCTTCTAAACCAAAGACTGGATCATTTTATGATTTCTAGTGAAACATTATACAATCAAAATGGATAAAATAAAGTGTAATTTATTATTAAATTCTATTGCCTTGAAAGACTTTTACCAAAAAATATGATAGATCTATCAGCAGGGTTTAGAATACGCTGACTTTATTCCTTGGAGAAGAGTAAAACCTCCCCATAAGAAAGGGGTTCTCTGTTTATGACATTAAACTGCATGTGGTGATGAGACCTCTCATTTCTGGCGATCTGGGTCATTAGGAGTACCACTATACTGGCATTACTTCCAGATCCATTCTGAAAAATCTGAATTTTCTTTCTAGTTTTATAAGAAGTGGTAGTATGTTGCTGCAACAAAAATCTTAAGCTATACTCTTCTTTCCGAATTATACTTAGAACTATTCAACCCCCCATATATATATATATATATATATATATATATATATATATATATATATATATATATATATATATCCCTCTGCATGAGTAAGATGCGATAAAAGTTAAATATTAAGCGGAGTTTTACAGGTTTAAATTCAGAGTTTTCCTTCTCCTAGACCGGTTGCCATGCCAAGGTTGAAGAGCCTAGTCTGAAAAACTATTTTTCCGTAGCTGGAGAGAGAATAGTTGGATTCATACTTTTCCTTTGGGTTGTGTGAACAGCCTCATCCAGAATTTGAACTCAGGTCACCGTGTTCATTTCCTAAGACAGTAACCATTACACTACGAACGCCTCCATAGTTAGATAGATTGATAGATTGATATTATACGCACTCACTATTCATTGTCTGCATAAAGCCTTAAAGTTTTTTGCGTAGAAGGTATCCCTTTCTTTCTGTCTTTTACATGTCTTTCCTTCGTTATTAGAGGTAAAACTCCTACATCACTTTGGTGGTCGGCCTCTGGGTTTCTCGAAAGAAGTCACCGTGGTGTAATAGCTAAAGTGCAAGATTGCAGTCTCGAAGTAAGTGAGTTCGAACTCCAGTCGTACAGTTATTTTTAATTTCGAACTAATATCCCAGGGGAAAGGTATAAACCCGGTTATGGGTAAATAGAATCTCTTCGGTTAGAATGTCTTTGGTATTAAATAACCCACCAAGGTTGATATGCCAAGAAACCAAACCATCTGGGTTGGATGTTGTTAAAACCATTTTTGTATGACCAGGCCATAATAATTTTTCTTATTGATAATGACTGTTAATCTTCATCAAGTTGGTCAATAGTTTTGATTATATGATTTTACTTTATCATAAATCCAACAGGTTAGAAATATAGTAGATGACAAAGTATATGACAAAATATGCTAAAATCTGTTGTAAATTTGTTAAAAATGCCGTAGAATTGTGAAAAACGTACTTATGTTTAAGACGCACCCTAATTTTGGAATACAAAAGTCTAGAAAAAGAAATCTCGTGCATAATATGCACGGATTTTTAGAATTTGTAGTAGCTAAATTTAACTGTAGTTTAGCATTTGTTCAACTTTTTATTAGTTCGTATTTACTAAAAATCAGAATTTATATAGTTTACACGATGTCTTAAAACATAAAATATACACAGTATTTAGAGCAAACACACGGACATATACACGCAAAAAATGCAAAAAGATGGGAAAAATCTCACATTAGGGGAAACAAATTTATAAATAAACACTTATTCTGGTGGATATTTCTCTGTAACAACGTAAAACATATTAGTTTGGACTAAAGGTATAAAACTCATTTTCGGTCATCCCGAAAGCATGAATCCAACTACCCCCACTATCTATGGATAGATAATTCTTTTGGCAATCTGTCGAGGAAAAGGAAAACTCTTAATTCAGACCAGCTTAAAAATTGTTTCATCCTACTTGTAGAGGAAGGATGGGGTATACATCACGTGATTTTGTTTATTATTACCATTTTGCCCCTTATATTATCCGTTTGGATGTGCTTTTTACAATAATTAAAGTTGGCGACTGTAGTCGAGGGTGACCCGAAGGCTTCCTTTTCGATAGCTACTACACCAAGGAGTAGAAAAGGGCGCTACTCCTTTCCCAGGATTGCTCCACTTTACTTTGATCCTTACCTTATAATGCTGAGTGTTAAGCAAGGAAATACCAAGTACCATTTTTTAAATCTTTAGTATGACTCGACCTGGGAGTGAACCCTAGTCTCCTGGACCATTGGCGAACACTCGACCCACAAGGTCAATACTCCTGCCAAAGGTTTGAGTTATCAGTCTTCTTACGTTAGATCAGCTGACTACTACCACTAATCCCACAAATGTAAATTTGTTAACCTTTTCAACTATAGCGTTATCCATAGTGATGTAATCGTTATCACCAGAGATCATCTTACACTTTTGGGCATTTATTTGCATTCTCTATTTCGAGCATAGGTTTTTTATTTCCTCGGTTTTCGCTTTTCAAATATAGCCGATATTAGAGTGGTGTCGTTGTGTATATCACTTGTAAGGCTACCATCGACGATGACAACACCTCTCTAATCTCTGCTTTATTTCAGATATCATACAACTACAATCTCTCTTTACATTTTGTTTTCTCTTATGTGATTTTTCTCAGTCAGTTCATGTCTATCTTTCTGTCTATCACAGTGCCTGTGCCGTAAACAGAGTAAATATGATTGTGAAAAATTATATATATATATATACGGGAGCTCCACAAGAATGCTACAAACTATATAAACAAATCCTAGAAGCAATACCGCACGAAACAACAGCCGTACGGCCACTTACCTCCCATCTGTAAAACCATCCAAATAAGACGAAGAAGACGGGGGGTATCCTTGTGGTGTAATGGTTAAAGTGATGGACGGCGGAATCGTAGTATGCGAGTTCGAACTCCATCCGCTCTATTACGTTCACTTTCGGACAAATACCCTTGGGAAAGATATGAACCCCCTTATCCTCCCAGCTATGGGTTAAATAGTACCACTATTGTGTATGATGGCTTTGGCATTAAATAACCTTCAAAGGTTGATATGCCTTTAAACAAAACAAAACAAACCGAAGAAGACATGCGGACACTGCTGAAAAAGTAAATACAAACTTATAAGTGACGTTCTCCAATTGAACCCAACACATGGACGTGCCAGTGTTGGGCGACCAACAAGAACTTACCTACAACAAATCTGTGTAAAGTAAGTAAAGTTAGCGACCATAGTCGAGGGTGACCCGAAGACTCCCTTTTCGATAGCTACTACACCAAGGTGTAGGGGAGGGCGCTACTCCATTCCCTGGATTGCTCCACTTTACCCTTGAACCGTACCTTATAACGCTGAGTGTTAAGCAAGGTGGTATCAAGTTCCATTTTTAAAGTCTTTGGTATGACTCGACCTGGGATTGAACCTAGGTCTCCCGGGCCATTGGCGAACACTCTAACCGCTGGGCCAATGTCCCGTGTAGACAGGGGATATAGTTTGGAAAATCTACCAGAAGCGAAGGATGATAGGGAAGCACAGAGAGAGAGAGGGAGGGAGTCAGGTAAATCTGTACCAGCAGCGCGACATGATGATGATGATGATGATATTGGAACTCTGCACAACTCTCTCGTAACTTCGAGTTCCGTGTTTTCACACTCATAAAACGGGCAGATGTCATAAGTAGCCACGACAAAAGCGAGTGTCAAAAGGACTACTTACGCGGTGCTTAAATAATTTTCAAAGAATTCTCAACTACGAATGGTAGGTACGATATTACTAATAACAAAAATTGTTGTAAACAACTTGCTCTTTCTAAATCAGACTATCTGATGAGTGTGAAACTCTGCACGAAACTCTGAATTATGGGTGAGTAGTACGGGTTCCAATTATAACGGAGGTCTTTTTAAAACCAGCCCCACTATTCGTGGATAGAACAAAGTCCTTCTTGACTTATTGTTCGTGAGAGCTGCTTATTTACAATAACGTTTATCATTAGTGTATATATATATATATATATATATGTATGTGTGCGTGAATGCGTGTGTGTGATGGATATTGACTTTAAGACCCTTTTATCATCGGTCGATGCAGCGGCAAAAGTCGGACCCAGCCTGAACGAAAATAAAAGGAAATCCACCTGGTACCTAAAGTAAACAGGACGCAGAAAATGCCCGGTAAATTGCACGTGGGTGGCATGGTAGAAGGAAGTGTATCCACGTGCATTGTGTAAGCGGCGAACTGGAAGAGGTGTGACGACGAGAATTTGGGTGGGCGTCCGGGATATTGCATTACTCGGAAGATTTCGTCTCGATAGGGAAGGTAGTGAAAAGGGGTAATTAAGCTGTGTGTGTGCAGCTCAGCTGTCTTCTACCCTCTCTTATTTAACCATCCGTACCTTTTGGGTAATAAAATGAAGCTGATTATATTTTTATGCATCAGTGCTGCTGTCTTTCTCTGCTATACAACATATATATACATATATATATATATATATATATATATATATAATATCAGGATTTAAAATAGTTTTCACCAGTTCACATCCCTGTTTATTCTTGAAATCTTCCACTGGTTTTTCAAAAAGATGAGTTGGTTGGTTGGTTGGTTTTAGGGTATATCTACTTTTGTTGGTTAGTTAATGCTGAATCAATAACCAAAAAAAAAAAAAATAGAAAATGAAAATAGGAAAAAAAGACAACTGGATGGATCCATCAAGCAACAAACTAATGAAATTGTACTCAAGATGACCAGGACATGGTTAAGAAGAGAAAACCTAAGGCAAGAAACTAAATCTCTTTTAATCGTAGCAAAAATAATGTCATAAGAATCAATTATCTCAAAACGATAACTGATAATATGCAGAAAAATATTTAGTGTCGGTTATGTGGTAACAAAGATTCATACTTTTAGGTTAAGTTGATGACAAAAGAATGGTGTGCCTGAAATTCTCCCGAACAACATTCCTTAGGTTTTCAGTTCTGCATTTTCCTTCTCCTTGATTGGTTGACTTACCAAAGCTTTAGAACCCATTCTGACCATCGCTCAAAAACAAAAGAGAAGTATTGATTCCTTTCCCAAAGAATATAAGCGTGCAGTGAAACAAAAAGACCCTCATCTAGAATTTGAACATGGGTCATCGATTTCATCAGGAAGAGACAAAATTGTGTAGAAATTTGAAATTCAAACAGATCACCCAATCTTAGTCCGAAGATCATATCTAATCATCGTCAAAAGAGGAATGAAGACTAGTCAATGCTGCTTTTTCTGCCAATAAAAGAGCAAAATTGCAAGTGAGAAAGAAGCGAATCCATCTTTTCCCGAAAAGTATAAGCTCTAAACGAAATGCATACGGTCTCAGCTGGAATTTGATTGGTTTAGTTGGATTTGGTTTTATGGCATACCAACTATCATAGGTTCTTTAATGCCAAAAGTACGATCACCAGATGGAGACACAGAATACTTCGACATTGTAGCAGGAGTACTACAAGGGGACACGCTGGCTCCGTATCTCTTTATCATTTGTCTAGACTACGTACTTAGAACATCGATTGACAAAATCAAAGAGAATGGCTTCGAACTGACGAAGAAAAGAAGCAGAAGATATCCCGCAACAACAATTACCGACGCCGACTACGCCGATGACATAGCGATACTGGCAAATACACCTGACCAAGCCGAAACACTTCTGCATAGCCTGGAACGAGCAGCAGCAAGCATAGGCCTCCATGTTAATGCACACAAAACGGAATATATGTGCTATAACCAAACGGGGGACATCTCCACTCTAGAAGGAACCCCTCTTAAACTAGTAGACAAATTCACGTACCTAGGAAGCAGCGTCGAATCAACCGAAAAGGACATCGAAACAAGGTTAACGAAAGCATGGACAGCTATCAATAGGCTATCGACTATATGGAAATCAGACCTAACCGATAAAATGAAACGCAGTTTCTTCCAGGCAGCGGTCACATCGATACTGCTATATGGATGCACTACATGGACGCTAACAAAACGGCTGGAGAAGAAACTAGATGGCAATTACACAAGAATGCTGCGTGCAATCCTCAACAAGTCCTGGCAGCAACACCCCACAAGACACCAACTGTACGGACACCTGCCCCCTATCACGAAATCTATTCAAGTTAGGCGAACCAGACATGCAGGACATTGCTGGAGAAGCAGAGATGAACTCATAAGAGATGTACTCTTATGGATCCCCACACACGGCCGCGCAAAAGCAGGACGACCAGCACGAACGTACATTCAGCAGCTATGTGAGGATACAGGTTGTTGTCCTGAAGACCTACCTAGGGCGATGAACGATAGGGAGGAGTGGCGAGAGAGGGTCAGGGATATCCGTGCTGCCAGCACGATATGATGATGATGATGATGATGATATATATATGATTTGTAAACACATTTTGTTTATAACATCCTTAAACGAGCCTGAGCTCTTTTTGCACACAGTTAAAGTTTCAAGTAATGCTATATAACATCAGCCCGTTGTTTGCACACATAGATTATTCTATTTGACCCACAGATAGGACCCTATCAAGGGCTACCACTCCGAGTTAAAGTCGACCTGGGGACAATGATAATTGCCAAAATCTCCAAGGCTTGCGTCTCGCCATAAGATGCAGTTTAATGTCATATCTAGAACACTCGTTGGGGGGGGTCTAACCCCGCTACAGGGAGGCAGTTGATGTATTCTCCAACCCCAATCGACTGGGCTGCTAGAATTCGAATTATATATATAATCTTAATCTCTCACAAAGTTACACATTTCGGTTTCTCCTTCAAGATTGATTATCTCCCTATGTATAATAATCTGGGAAAATAGTAAACATATTCCTCGTGGATAAGTCTTTTTGATATTAAAGTACTAGTATTAGGAGTTTGATTGGTTTTGTTTCTTTGTTTAATGACATATAAACTTTCGTGGGTTATTTAATGCCAAAGCCAGTCTTGTAAAAAAACAACAGTGGTACTATTTAACCCATTCCTCGGAAGATAATGGGTTCATACCTTTCCCAAGAATATTAGTCTGAAAGTGAACGTAATAGCGTGACTGGAGTTCGAACTATTTAGCCAATACACGACAATGACTCCCCTGAAAGTTTTATCGTTATTACGGGGAAAAGATCAGTGTGTATAAAGTCATAGCCTTTGTCACCTTTCTACATTCGTTGGTCGCTAATCGTCACCTCCTATGACTTCTTGTGCGCTGTCTCCGTACCATCTTATCAACAGTAGTGACTTTGTCATCAAAATTGAAGTCCTTGAACAGATCACCAGCATCGTGACCATGCTACTGAAGTCTCTGCTACGCTGGGCAGGACATGCTTCCAGAATGATTTGCTTGGTTTGGTTTCTTTGTTTAATGGCATATCAGCCTTAAGGGGTTATTTAATGCCAAAGAAATCCTTGTCGATGAACAGTAGTGATGCTATTAACCACATAACTGGGGAAAGAAGGGCCTCCAGGATAAGGAAATTTTTTTTAAACTTTTAAATAGTTTTTGTTTTAGATTTTTTTATTTGTTTATTTTTGTTTGTTAGTTTGTTTGTTTTGGTGGGGTTTGCTATATTTTTTTCGAATTTTTAAAATAGTTGACACGCCACAAAAGAAGCGAAGAAAAATCAACTGGTAACGTAGCATGACCATTGGTTAAATGATGATTATTTTTTTATAATCCTGGTGTTCTGAGTTGACCGTTTTATAATTTATCCTTATGACAATATCCTTTACACCACTCGTACATAGGGGGCTTAGCGCATCGGTTATCTCTAAAGAAAACGAATCGGCGACCTGAGTTCAAATCCTAGACATGGCTGTTTACGTTTGATTTTGGGCTAATGATTTGATAAAGGCATAAAACCATCTCTTCTCTGACACACACACACACACACACACAACTATAGTGAATAGTCGGGCGGACTGCATTCTTTAGCTATGTTTAGGCAACCAATCAAGGAGAAGGAAGAACTTTACATTTCAAACCAGCTTTGCTCCGCTGAAGAAATTATCTTCTGTCACATCCTGTTCGTCGTGGAGCGTTTGGGTAAATACAAGTAGACGCTTAACGTAACGGTTATTGCCGTTGGAAATGGATTCTTTGACCTGAGTTCAAATCCTGAAACCAGCTAGTTGCGTTTCACTTCGTGCTAATGCTATGAAAAGTATGAGTCGATCTCCTCTACTTCCAACTATAGGGAGATAATCGGGTAGACTGGGTTCTTTCGTTAGGCAACCGATCTAAGAGAAGGAAAAAACGTTGAATTCAAACCAGCTTTGCTTCACTTAAAATCTGATCTTATGTCATATCCTGCTCGTGGGAGAGAAGTAAGGTAATTTACCAACATAAAGCGCTGCTGAAAATTGATTTATCTTAATTGTGTTAGATTTTTCTATTTACTCAACCCCTTCGCCGCAGGGATGTGACACAAGGAGTACAGTTTGTATGAATGTGAATTTGTTTTCCTTCTAAATTGACTGCCTTACAAAGGCTAAATAAACTAGTCTACCCGACAATTTAGCTGGTGAGAGAAACAGGTGAATTCATATTTTTCTCAAAGGAATTACCCCAGGATTTGAAATCGTGTCGCCGATTTCATTTCCGCTGATGTTAACCATTACACTAAGGAAATACCCCCCTCATGAAATTGGGAGAGATGTCCTTATAAATGTGAGACGCTGTATGTTGAGTGATTAATTTTACAATTTCAAGATATTCCTGGTGAGCCTAAAAGTTGGGACCAAATTGTAACGTTACACCCTCACCCCCACCACATTTTAGATCAGTCTTCTAACCATTCCACTCGGCCGGTGATCAACTAGTGGTTGAGGGGGTAATGCACATTTCTTTACCGCTACAGAAGAATACGATCGGGGGGACCGGAGAAAATAAAACAGACGAACAAACACGAACAAAGCTAGGGGTTAACCAAGAGCAGAAGGAGGTATGCAACACTTCATTTCCGTGTGCGGACTATCGCTAGCGTGGGTTACTAGCGAAAATTCCACAAGCACTGGAATGCCGACGTCTTTTGACTCAATCTTCTTCGCTGGACCCTATCTTGTCTCCTCTACTGTCTCCGGAGTCCGGTGTTGACTGCCCCTGTCCATGGTTCCACGCCAACTCTGTTTGCTGTCCCGCCTCTCTGCTCTCTCAGCTCCTTTGTCCAGCCAACTCTCATTCGCGTCCCCTTACCACTTCCGGATACGGCGAGATTTCAGGTCCAAGAATCCTTTGTTTGGTTTCGCGCCAAAACAGACAAAGGAATCGTCTGCCTTGGCGGGAAACCCATATAGTGCTACAAAATGACAAGACTGTCCAAATCTTTGATTTTTGCTTTTATGTCTGTTTCGCGGGGTCGGGTTTGCTTGAGTGTTTATTTTTGCTTTTTTTTTTATTTATTTTTTTTTTATGTTTTTTTTTTTTTTTTTTTGGCAGAGGTGAATTTTTTTTTCTTAAAATATATGCTGTAAAATTTTCTATCCTGCATTTTGTTCTCTTTTTTTATTATTTTAGGCTTTGCACTTCTCCTACGGATTAGGGGCATTCATTAGTCCAATGGTGGCAGAACCTTTCTTGCTGAATGTCGACTGTACCCCATATATTGATGGTTACTCTATCCACAAAGCTGCTAACCTGTCGAGCAGGAACCCAGAAGACGTGACTGTACCACCCTCACCGTCAAGACTGGCCACTGTCCAGCACGAAAGTAGACTTAAAGACGCTTTTTACATCATCGGAACTATCCAGGTGAGTAATGGAACTTCTTCGTTCTCTTTTTTTACTTACTAATAAATATAGACGTTTGACTGCGTGTATATACTTTTTGGTTTGGTTGATTGGGTTTTATGGCATATCAACCATTGTTAGCTATTGTTGTATCGTAGTAAGGAAGAGATATACAATGAAATAAAGAGTTAATTATTTATTAACTGAATTGGTACCGTCCAACAAATATTATAAGTCTCGCACTGTGAGTGTTAGGTCCGAAGTTGGTCTTACTACTGACCGAGATCTTGCAGAACCCTCTTGTGCTTAAGAAACACAAAGTCTTTTATACCTCTGCGATACCGGAAGTACGAGCCACTATACAACTGCTATCTAATGCCAAATCCTTTTTATACGTATTTATCAAGTATATCATATGTATACACATTTTGTAGATAATATTTTAAAATGTGCCAGAGCTCATCTTTTGCACACAGTCGAATGGTTTCAAGTATTTCTATTTTCTATTACTCATTCGTTTGCGTACGGTTAAATTGTTCCAAGCATTGCTATGTATCACTAACAATTAAATTAAACATCAGTCATTTATTTACACACAGTTAAATGATCAAACAGTTCTATTTCTAATAATTCAATTTAGCATAAGTCATTTTATTGCTCTCAGTTTAAATATCAAACAGTTCTATTTGATCCACGGATAAGATCCTATCAGGTGTTACCACTCCGAATTAGAGTGTATCTGGGAGCGGTGGCAATGAATGAGTACTCCGCACTCCCCAAAGCTTCAGCATTACTTTGTTTAATGTCAAACCTTAGGACTCTTATTGGGAGGGGGGTCTTAACCCATTGCTGAGTTGCAGTCGGTGTATTCTACAGCCCCAACCGACTGGGCAATGTACTTTATGGAGGAGCTCGTGACGTAACAGTTATCGTCACATGAAGTGGACTCGATAACCCGAGTTCAAATCTTGAATGAGGCTGTTTGTATTTCACATGGCGCTAATACCCTAAGGAAAGATATGAATCGAGTTATTCTCCTTTCAGCTAAGGATAAATTGTAAGAGAGACTTGTCTCTTTAACCTTGGTACGGCAACTGGTCTAGGCAATGGAAAACACTGAATTCAAACCACACAAGGAGAGGAATAGGCTCCGCTTGGATATTCCTGCCCAAAACACGCACCCTCACAACCAAAACCGAGTTACAGAATGTCTCAAACTATGTACTTTATCGCAACCCGTAGTTTATTTTACAACAATATACGAAATAATTACGGTCAAACACCAGTTTCTTCTAGGTCACCGAAGTTAAGCAGCGAGGAGCCCACACAAAACTTTGATGGGTGACCTCACAAAAGAACAGTAGGTACTTTAAACAGCAGTGTGTCGGACTAAGCAAAACTATGTAAATAAAACAATAATATATCAACTCTTTAATATTGATGAATTCTGTCAAGGTTGACTATGGTGGTAAAAGCTTCTTTTACTGATAATGTCTGGATAGCTTGGCTAGTTAAGGCAACTCGTTATGAACGAAATGACATACCTGTTTGTGTAGGTTTGTTTGTTTTTACTGTTGTTATTTACTAAGTTCTGTTGATCTGTTTAGAAATACATTAGAAATAATGTTACAATGGAAAAGTTTTATTAATTATCTAACCAGATAAATATATTGAAAAACATAAAAAGGGAATAATTAGTTATCATGAATTAAAGCTAATCTTACAGACTGAGTAGGATCTTATTAAATGCTTTGCCAATCATTTACTACAGAAATTATATGTAAAGGATTTTACCAGTGAAATAAATTGAAAATGAAGGCATTACGTATAATGAAAATGCATTGTTTTTGTCTTACAATAGAAATGCATTAAAAATAATTTCACTACAGCAATGATTTATAAATGATTTTACCGAGGAAATACATTGAAAATCATGAAAAGAGGGATTATCAGTGGTCAGGAATTACTGTTAATTTTATTTACCGAATGCATAAAGTAAATAAGCTGTTTGTGATTTTACTGTAAAAATGCATTAGAAATAATTTTACTCAAGAAATACATCATAAATAAATACATAAAAAAATTGGGATGTCCCCGTGGTGGAGTAGCTAAAAAACTTGACTTTTGGCATCGTAGTAAGCGAGTTCGAACTCCAGTCGCGTTATTACGTTCACTTTCGGGCAAATACCCTTTGGAAAAGTATGGACCCACTGATCTCCTTAGCTATGGGTTAGATATTACCACTTCTGTTCTTGTACAAGGATTGTTTTGGCTTTGAATAACCCACGAAAATAATACTTAAAAAAATAATACTTAAATTATACATACATAGAATCTCACAAACTGAATAAGCTATTTTATGTAGACAGTAAATACATTTCTAATTTTACTGTAGAAATGCATTGGCAATAATTTTATATCAGAAATTCTTTATAATTGATATTACTTGAGATATACATTGAAAAGACAATAGACTATTGTCAGGAATTATGATTAATGTTAGAGACAAAATAGGAATATAATATGTATATTGTAAATGCATTGCTAATTATTTTTTCTTTTGAAATACATTGAAAAAAAATTTTCTATAGGAATATATTGTAAATGAAATTTGAAAATCAAGAAGAATTTTTTTTTGTCAGTGTTTATAAATTGATACAAGAGCCACAGGAATTTTTTGATGTTTTTATCATTTCTAATTTTATTTCAAAAGAAATTCTTCGGAGTCTTGTTTTAATTTATTAAAATGGAAAAAAATCAAGGTCATATAACACATTTTCTTTAATAAATGAGACAAATAAACGCAGAATCCAGAAAAGAAAACCGACAATCTATTTTTTCAAAGAAAATCAAGAAATATTTACTTTGTTTCTTCTTGTCTTTCTTTTTTTTTTCTTTGTTAATTTGTTTGTTTCTTTTTTTGTTTCTTTTTTTTTTAATTTTTCGCCAACAACCACAAATTCTATCAATGTATACGGAATATCGGAACAGATGAATGAGGATATTTTAAATAGAATTATTTAAGCTTTCTATTCGTCTATTATGCATTATTCAAAGATTTCTAAGAATTTCTTTTTCCAAATCATCCACTAATAGAAAGAAAGAAAAAAATTAACCTCTGGAGAAAATTAAGTAAAAATAGCATAAACGAACATACACAAAACTATACACACACGACATACATACATACGTATATATATGTGAGTGTGTGTGTGTGTGTGCAATGACTGGGGTTTCCACAAAGTAACGAGACTATAGCTGTATTTACTACGGTAATAATGAACAATAAATGCAAGATTAATTTTCTTCTAATTTATGCATTCAACATAATAATATACTCCAGCGATTTTTTCCTTACTTGGATCATCTCTGAAACTTCTCTTTTAATGTGATGCGAAACTACGTCGTCATATTTCTTTAAATATGACCCCCATGCCCTCAGCCCTGTCAGCTGAAGCTGTAGAATACGCACACTTCATCTCTGCAGAGGGGTAGAATCCCATCAACGAGTGTCCTGAATATGACACTGAACTGAATTAAGGGCAAATAGAACTAGTGTCCTGGATATGACACTAAACCATCTAACAGCAAGGCTCCAGGCCTTGAACTTTGGGAAATGTGGAGTACTCCTTTAGGGCCATTACTCCTTGGGTCGCGATGACCCGGAGTGCTTGCATCTGTTGGGGTCCTTATCTACGGGTCTAATAGAAGTTTAACAATTTAACTGTGAGCAAACAAATGACTTAAGCTAAATTGAATTGTTTGTGTTGCACTGCAAGACTTGTAACCATTCAATTGTGTGCAAATGAATGAGTAATGTGGTCCTATACTAATCAGGGTTGGGAATTTATTTCCGTGACTACTACCTGCGTTTCCGGTTAGTTGGTTTATCAACTCCCGCTGAGCCCACGTTGTGTTTGAAAAAATAAAAGACGGAAGATGACACAATCTATCCAGAACCTCTTCTGACGGTTGGGGTGGTACAAAAACAAGGAGGAAATATATATATATATATATGTATATGTGTGTGTGTGTTGTTATATAATTACGGAATGATTTTTTTATATCAATCATTCTTCGTTAATTATATTTTATCATTCAGTTTGGTTGGGCTTTGAACTATTCGGCTCTTAGTGCAGGTGCACACATATTGAGTACAGTTCACGCTCCTGCGCAGAGGATAGGACAATCACAAATGTCATAATAAAAACCCCAGATAGGAAATGAGACTGGGATGTGAATGACGTCATGCCCGGAAGCGATGGGCTGAGAATTTGGTGATTTTGAAAAAGACGTTAGTTGAGATCCGACTGTGGGCCGGGCCAGTCCAGCTGGGGGCTACGGAATGCGCAGTGGGTTTGTTGGGTCAGATAGTACAGTGAGCAGAGTAAAAATTCTCTCTCTCTCTCTCTCTCTCTCTCTCTCTCTCTCTCTCTCTCTCTCTCTCCTCGTATCGAAAAACACGAGGAGAGAGAAAGTCAAGAAGTTAATAAACGTTTCGTACCTGAACAACGGAGAGACGTCAGTGTTTCGTATTTCCCTGCACCAGTATATTTTACAGTGTGCGTGCGGAAATTTTGTCACATTTTGTTGCATTTTAGAGACAGATAAATGAGGTATCTGGCTGGTTCAGTCCTTCTATGTTACTGAAATCTTTCGGAGAGTGGGGTTTTTACTGAAGAGGCTTTAGTTGTTGGAGAGGTTTATTTTCTTATTCTCCGGTTTTCGGTATGAACATCTGATATCTTCAGTCTTCTAAGCCTAAAAACATGTATTTTTATTGAGGATTCCCTTGAGAACAAACATTTCTAATTGGCTAACCAATCAGCCAGAAGACCATTCTTCTGAAATAATCTTTAAATATCTCAGATGTATTAAGCCCAGTCGGCTGGGGCTGTAGAATACACCGGCTCCATCTCTGCAGTGGGTCACCCCCACCAACGAGTGTTCTGTATATGACACGAAACAATCTGATGGTGAGATTCCAGTAATGCAAAGGCTTTAGGAAATACAGAGTACCCCTTCATAGCCATCGCTCCCAGGTCTACTCTGGCTTGGAAAGGAAGCATCTGACAGGGTCTTATCTATGGGTCAAATAGAACTCTTTGACATTTTAAAGTGAGCACAAGCAGATGACTTATGCTGAATTGAATTGTTTGAAATAGAACTGTTTGATCATTTAACTGTGTGTAAACAAATGACTGATGTTTAATCGAATTGTTTGCGATACATAACAATACTTGGAACTATTTAACTTTGTTGACTTATTTTTACAAATCACATATATGTAATATATATTTTCCCGTAGGTTTTTGTATTTCACATTTCTAATCATCCATCGTTAACTTAAAATTATTAATATCACCCCTAATGGTCCTGATGATGGTTCAGTAGAACCGAAACGCTATAGTGTTGACCCGTTAATAAATCATTCCTTCCTCTTGGATCGTTGTTATCAGTTTTTCTACATATGTAATATATATGAATAAACCGGATTTGGCATTAAATTACCAACAATGGTTGATATACCATAAAACCCAACCAAACGAATCAAATGTGTCTTATTTCTCGTTTTTCAAACAATATATTTTCATTTCTATTCAACTGCTAAGTTTTGACAGTAAATGATATTTTTCTGTTTATTAGACGAGGAAAATTTGATAATACGGTATCTCGCATAAAAGGTTCGAACCCGATCTAAGTCCTGATCATGCTTGTGTGTCTGTGTCTGTTTACCTCTGTGGATCAGTTATCTGTTCTACCGACGTTAACATTGAGCAGTTACCATCAAAGATTCCAGAAAAAATATCGTTTTGGTTTTTGTAGAATGGTCAGTTGTCTCGCATCAGCTATGGAAACCTGCACAGTAATTCTATTTAGTAATTGCATTGTATTTAGAAAAAATTATTTAGTAATTGCATTGTATTTAGAAAAAATCAATTGGATACTTAACTTCTTTCTAAATTTTACATTTAGTAAATTATGTTAAAAATATAACCTAAAGTCGATACTGATATTGATAGATATATATATATATGTGTGTGTGCGTGTGTGTGTGTGTGTGTGTGTGTTATCGGTATTATCATTGAAAAATGTTAACACTCCCATAATGATCAAATGACTTATAACCCCTTTTTTTTCGTGATTTTCAATGTATTTGCTGGGTAAAATCATTTATAATGCATTTCTATTGTAAAATAATTCATAATGCATTTCTGTAGTAAAATTATTATCCCTATAGTATTTATATTTATATATTTATTTTGTGGTTAATGCTCCGACTATTTTGTTGTATGATAGTTTAATTTGATTTATTATTTCTTTGATTTGTAATACATCATAGGAATTTTTTTTTGTTTTTTTTTTTTTTTTTTGGTTTTGTTTTGGGGGTTTTGCATATTTTCACTTATATGAATATCTTTTTTCTTTTCTTTCTTTTTCAGCTGCCTGTGACTTTGCTGGTGGCTATCGTAGTCATCAAGAAAAGCCAACAAATGAGTGGCAACTTCATACAACGAACAAGTGCTTTTATTAGGGAGAAGCCAGCCAGAGGTAAATAGTCACTTTTTTTCTCTGTAGCCCAACGTACCATTTCAGCTCTTACTTACCTAATAATTCTGAAAGTTATTTATTCAAAACCCTGGTTAATCGGGACGTGGGGCACCTGATGTACCTCCTCCCTGGTACTATCTGCTTAGCAGGGTAATGTTTATTGTTTGGCGCCTGAGGTGCCCTTAAATGGAAATACCGACAGCCACTCATGAGTCTCACCTAATGCTATAAAATGACAAATCTGGGCAGATGGGATAAATCCTCCAACAACCCCGTTTTTAATGGTATCTCAACTCGTCTAGGGTTATTTTATGTCTAGAGAATCGTGTTCATTGTACATTCATATTTACATTTGTGTCGTTATTTCTTAAGAGTTTTGGGGTTTGTGGGGGTGTTGTTTTTGTTTTTTGTTGTTGTTTTTTTTTTCAATTTGGAAATGGAACTATTTCATAGGACCCTAACTGGTACTGCACTCTATACTCCCCAGATCGCCAGAACTGAAGCCTCACCATCAGATGAAGTTTAGTGTTATAGCCAAGACATCTTTTTGTTTGGGGCTTATATCTCTACAGGGGATACAGTCGGCGTATTCTAAGCGCCTCCGACAGGCCTATCTTAACCCGAGGAAGATTGACGCAGCACTTTTTATTTCTCCCCTCTGGGGTTGGACGGAATTCATCTGTGAAAGAATATCCTTGTCCGCTTTTTTTATTCTTTTATTTATGCTGGCTTTAATTGCAAAAGTGTTTCGGTCGTTTTACATATAAAATATATGGTATTACCAATAAATATGTACACTGTTACCAATTTTTATATAAAGATTTTTCCGGAAACCCCAAAAAAGGAGGAGTCCCTCGTGGTGTAGTAGATAACGAGCTGGACTGAGACATCGTTGTAAGCGAGTTCGAACTCCAGTCGCACTATTACGTTCACTTGCGGACTAATACCCTCGGTAAAGATATGACCCCCTTATCACCCCAGCTATAGTACCACATCTATTATTCTACACAGATGTCTTTGCTATTAAATAACCCACGATGGTTGATATGCCAAGAAACCAAACCAAAAAAAAGTTTTATTATTTTTTGTAGAACATTGTACTCTCAAAACGCTAATTATTTAGATTAATTGACTGATTGATTGATTTATTGATTTTAACGGCATTTTTAACCCGTCTATGATAATTTTATGCCTACGTGTTAGGGAATTGTGTACGTTTATATTTACATTTTTATGTAGTATCTTGAGAGGGTTTTTTTTTTGTTGTTTTTGGTTTATTCTTGTTTTTTGAGCACGGTTATATTATATTAGGTATTCCTAATACGACTAACTTACAAACAGATCAATTTAACCTAATCATTATATATATATATATATATATATATATATATATATATATATATATATATATATATAGTGAAATGATAGATTTTGGTAAATCTAACTGTATGATAGAAATATGTGGGAAGTTGGATAAATCTTAACTCTGATTCAGATGCGTGATATTTCGTTCTTTTATTCCATCGAACTTTTTCAAACTGAGACAGTTTTCTGAGTTTTTCTATTTAAAAGCAAATGAGGAAAATGATAAGATGGTGGAGAGAATATAGGTGTTGTAGGAAGAAGGGAAAGGGTTTAAAGTCAAATGTATCAGGTTTCATTAAATATTTTTTGTAGTGAAAGTGGAGATAGATTTTAGGAAGCTGATAGGAAAAAAAAGTAAGGAAGCGTTTAAAGTCAAATATATAAGGTTTCATTGAAGATTTTTGTTGTGAAAGTGGAGATAGATTTTCGCGGGCAGATGGGAAGAAGTAGAGAAAGGTTTAAAGTATCAGATTTCATAAAAGATTTTTTTCACGGAATATGACAAAAAGGATTTTAGGAGCACCAGTGAGATAAAAATGAGTAAGCTAAGATTTAAAAATGTGTCAAGATTTGTATTTGAAAGATTTCGACTCTTAATTCAAAAGAAAAGTATTCTATAATTTTATGAATTGTTTTGTTCTATTTTTTTTTTATTCTGTTAAAGTTTTCATCTAAAATAATATATAGAATATGCAATCCTATAATGGTGAAAGTTTTAAAACATTCTCATGATTTTTTGTGGGGTGAGGGGTCTCTGCTCAGTTACAGAACAACTTTTTAACAATTTTCGAAAACGCAACCTATTTTAATTTTTATATATCCTCAAAAATTAAGAATAAAAAAATCTAAGTATTCAGGTACAATGATAAAAAATGTATTCGCTTTATTTCTTTTCTTTTCTTTTTTTTACCCAGTAAAAATCTAATTATAAAAAGAAGCAAAGAATTAAAAATTTGTCCTTATTTTTCGGTGGAAAATTTTACGCATTAATTCAAATAAGAAGTATCCGTTTTTCTATAGTTTATTTCTTTGGGGTTTTTTGTTTTTGTTTTGTTTTTAAGTTTTTTTTATTTTGTTTTTTAAGTTGTTTTGCTTTGTTTTGTTTTGTTTTTTTTGTTTTTGTTTTTTGTTTTTTTAGTTTTTGAGTTAAACTGATTGAATTAATATATCTTGTTCTTAGAAATAAGAAAGTTATTCGTATAAAAAAAATTAGTTTTTGAGTTATCGATGAAAAATACTTTCGTTGTATTATCTTTTTCTTTTTTTTCTTTTTTTTTTTTTTTTTTTTTGTCTTTTTACCCTCTAAAAATGTAACATACAAATAAAGCTTTTGTCCTAACAATAAATGTCCTAACAATAAAAAGAAGCTTAGAATTAAAAATATCAAATTTTACGTATTACAATTCCTTTTCCTTTTTTTTTTTTTTTCTTTTTTTTTTTTTCTGCTTTACATTTAAAATAGTATTTTAAAAACGTAACCCTCAGTTTGAAACATTTTCAGAATTGTTTTTAGTTCTCCAAAGATTTTTTTTACAATTCTAAATTACAAAATAATAATTTTCGAAAAAGCTTTAAATTCAAATTTTGCCATTGAAATCTGTGTGATATTTAGATATGGCCGGTCTTACGAAGAACTGAAGTGTTACATGTGCTTTTTATAGTTACTTATGAAGGGTTATAAACAGTTCCACAAATCGATTAATTTTTAATTATTGACTTATAGCATTTAATCAGTAAAAATCAAAAACTAAATGTTGTCCTTTCCTGAAAAGTAAATCGACACGTACATAGAAAAAGCGACGCAACTCCTTCATAATATATATATATATATATATATATATATATATATATATGCGTGCGTGCGTATGTGTGTGTCCTTATTGTTTTTATAAGATATAAATTTTCTTCCAAACAAAACATAAAACAGATGTTATTAGATGATGTTCATTACTAAATTATGCAGTATTGAAACTCTTTAACTAAAAATATAATTATATAGGAGCCAAAGATATCAGGATTTTATTATTTCTAGAATATTATGCAATTGAAACGGATATTATTGCATAATGTTTATTACCATACTCCGTTACATTGAAATTCCAAAAGCGAAAATAGGAATAAGCAAAAAACAAAATAAGTTCACTTCTTATATAATTCATGCAACTTTATTTTTTATTAGAGTTACCTCATAAGATTTGTTTTAATTCCATTAGAAACACGAAAATACTTGTATCTTTTTGTTAGAAAAATGTATGAGGTATACATATTTATTGTTGCTCCTATAGGTTTTCATAGATTTCAAAGAGAAATTAGAAAATAGTTGACAAAGTCAAAAAGTCTGGCAGCAAATGTCATCATCCTCATCAAGGTATGCAAACAACAGGTCCTTTTAACTCTCTCTCTCTCTCTCTCTCTCTCTCTCTCTCTCTCTCTCTCTCTCTCTCTCTCTCCATATATCTTATGGCATATATCATATATCCATATATCTTATGGCATATATCATATATCCATATATCTTATGGCATATATCATATCTCTCTCCATATATCTTATGGCATATATCATATTCAGTGATATATATATATATATATATATATATATATATCATCCATCGTTCTTGATAAGTCCTCTAGATGGCATCCAGGGTCCGTACAGAGCTGATGAATGTAAGTTTTTGCTGGTCGGCCAACACTGGTGTGTCCATGTATAAGATTCCACAGGAGAATATCGTTTATGAGTTCGTCTTTACTTAACCATCAATACCAGCATGTCTAGTTCGTCTTTCTTGGGTGGCTTTCGAGATGGGAGGTAGGTGGCCGTACAACTGCGGTTTTGTAGGGTGCTGCTTCCAGGATTTGTTCATAACAGCATGCACCATCCTTGTGGATTTCAATTCTTTTTCTTCAAGCGTATCGTTAGAGTTAAAGTGGTGCAACTATGCAGCAGTACTGACACGGTTACAGCTTGGATGAATCCCCTTTTTTTCAGAAAGATCATATGTCCATACAGTTGTTAACCTGTCAATAGCAATCCATATATCATCAATGTGTATGATGACATCACTTTCAGTTGATGAGATATTGCTAACTGAGCTATATGAACTAGTCAACTAATTTCAGAGGGTTGACATTTAATGAGGAGATGCCGCCATCTTGATTTTATTATTTCAAATGAAACATTGTACCATCAAAACGTATATTATTCGACATTATTTATAACCAAACTCTACAACATTGAAACTCTTTAACCAAAATTAGAAATAAGTAGCAAAAGTTTTATTTTTGATCACAGTCTTTCTATGCCGAAGAGTTTGGTAATAAATAATACCTAATAAAATCCGAGTTAACTGTATAGTATTACTCTTGAAATAATAAAATTCTGATTGCTTTGATTTAGACGAAAATTAACTTTTTATCAAAAATTGTTAGGGGTGTAACTGTAATCCAGAAAAAAAGAAACGCTCACTGCTGAAGGAAAGTTTTAATTAAAAGGCTTGAGAAATAAAGCTATTTCTAGTCCAATTTGCAGATAAATAAGGATTTAATGGGATCTACGTGTGCGTTGAATATAACTTCCAACACAAAAGCAGACCACCATAAAATTATTCTTATTCTCTACCTCTGTATAATAGAAAAAAATATAAAAGGGAGGAATCCCCGTCCCGAAGTGGCTTAAGTCCTGGGCTGCGACATCATAGCAAGTTTGACCTTCAGTCACTCTATTTCATTTGTATTTGATCAAATACCCTTAGGAAAGGATTATTTGTCTCTGCCTCCCACCAGGCAGGACTTGACACAAGTTCAATGACCCAAAGGTCGATTATAGTGGGGATTTAGGGGAGGGGAAGGTCGTGCATGAGCCAAGGCTCGAGCCCTGCTGGTCTATGCTAGTCATCGGCCCATTAATGCAATGTGGGCCTAATGAGCCTAGTTGGACTTGGACCCAAATCTGGGTCCAGGTACATATGCCTGATTATAGCTTAAACTGGACAGCAAGGTCCGGTGCTATACAAAGGTGACAAAGGTGTCAATGTTGCAGCTCGCCCACCCGAGGATGGCCCAGCCGAAGCCAGGGGCTATACGGCCTCAAGTCTGGAGAGGTATGAACGCTTTTATCCTTCCTCCAGCTATGGGATCAATAGTACCACTACTATTCTACGAGGATTGATTTGATATTAGATAATTTACTAAGTTTGATATGCCATTAAACAAAAAAACTTAACCAAATTAAACCAAAAAATGAAATGCAAATTCGAATTCTCCCCTCCTTCGTAAATAGAATTACCAGTATTATCATGAACTGCTATCAAAGGGGAACCCAGTGGATTCATAGGTTGTCTATTTTTCTATAAATGCTACCACTCTGAATATTTTGCGTCGTGAAATGATACAGTCGTAAAAATGAAATAGCTTTCTATTAAAAGTAAATTGTGCAAAATTTTATCAAGCGAGACTGCAGCCATTTTTTAATCATGAATGCGGCTATTGATGTCTTCAGTTCAAAGTCGCATTAACACTTCCCCACTCGCACACAAATACGTACATACATGCATAGACATAAGCATATCCATCCATACGTATACCTTATGTATGTGCAGACATACACGTGCGTATAAACAGCTTGTGCGTTGAAATAATTCCAGTTCTGAACCAACTTCATAGGCCTTCAAAGGAATGACATATCTACACTTAAACTGTGCTTCTCCAAGTATAAAAGGAAATTATATATGTGTGTGTGTGTGTGTGTGTGTGTGTGTGTGTGTGTGTGTGTGTGTGTACAAATTACTTAGATATTAATAGAATAAAATAGATCATGTTAACATAGAAAATCAACGGTAAATCATATATCTATCAATATATATATATATATATATATATATATATGAAGATCAGCTGAAAAGTTCATAGACTGACGAAAATACTCTAATGGAATGTGAACAAATGAGATTTATTTTTAAAATAGTCCCCTTTAAGGTCAACACGTTTCTTTCATTAATGTTGCAGGGTTTGGATCCCATTTGTCGACTTATGTTAGAGTTGCCAGCTCTTTTCAGTTCTGTGATAGATTTTCGTTTCAACAGGTGTTGGTTTTCTCTTTCTCTTTATTTTCTTTTCCCCTTACAAGCATGTGCTTGTGTAGTTGTACTTCTCTTCCCGCTAATAAACCTTTGATATTTGATATGCTATAAAGTCTATTGTTTACTCTGGGTCATTGTGTGTGTGCATGTGCGCGTTGAGGAAGTCTTTATCTATATTTGTATAGTTGAGTTCTGTTTAATGTTGTTGTGCTTTAAAATTTTAACTTTCAACTACTTTCTTTGTGTGTGTGTGTGTGTGTGTGTTTCTGTCTCTGTATGTATAGTTTAAGTTATGTTCAGTGTAGGTTTGTATATTTTCTATGAAGCTTTTTTCTTTTATTTGAAGTAGTATGTAGTCGTCAGTTTTTTATATTGGCATTATTTTGGACATCCATTGCTACATTTGTATAGGTGTTTTAAAACATTTAATTTTTTTATTTTCAGGTAATTTAATATTGCTTTTGTGGAGTGATATTCTGGTATTGAGATAGATAGATAGATAGATAGATAGATAGATAGATAGATAGATAGATAGATAGATATGAATATACAAAGAAATTAACAGACGAAAATAGGCAGAAACGCTAGCACACACACAAACACATCCGCACACACACATACGGTAGGGCTTAGAATACGCTGATCATACCTACTTCAAATGGGTAAAACTCTCAAAAATGGGTGTCCTGGGTATGATACCAAACAGTATCTGATAGTGAGCTGCAGTTCAAGAGATTTGGGAGGAGTACTTATTCTCCCAGAGTGGTAATACCTGTTAGGGTCCTATCTCAAGGTCAAATAGTTCTGTAAATTATTTGTATTAATTGGATTGCAATACTTGGAACATTTTAACTGCGAAAAATAGGATAATTTGTGTTAGATAGCAATATTTCGAACCATTTAACTGCGGTAAATAGGATAATTAGTATTAGATAGCAATACTTGGAACCATTTAAAAGTCAGATAGAATTGTTCAATCATCGTCTAAAATGTGTTATTTTTAGTTATTTGAAACCAAACAACTGCATGGAAATTACTTGTATTAGGCAGAAATATTTGATAAATCGAATCACTAATGTTAAATAGCAATTATTTAAACCATCTGTGAGCAACCAAATGATTAATATTGAATCGAATTATTTGTGTGACATAGACATACTTAAATAATTTAACTGTGTACTAAGAAATGGGCTCTAACAACTCGTTTCAAAATGAAGCTACATACTAACTGTACGCTTAAAAATCACACGCATACATACACACACACACATAGATAGATAGATAGGATTTGGCATTGAATAACTCACAAGGGTTGATATACCATAAAACACTTCGCAACCAATCTTCTGAAATCCGAATTAGTTTCAGTCTTTTCTATAATTTCTTTTCACAGATGATCAGCTGCCACCCACGGATGGAAGCTGGCTTAGTCGCTGTTTTACCTGCGCCAGCCGTAAAACGATCGTCATCACTTTACTAGCATCAGCTACCATGTTTATTTTCGACGGCTTACAGGTAAGGAGCAGAAATATATGGTTCAGTGTGTGTGTGTGTGTGTGTGTGTGTGTGTGTGTGTGTGTGTGTGTGTGTGTGTGTGTGTGTGTGTGTGAAGATGTCCTTGGTCCATGCATTTCCGGCTACATAATCATCTGTCTCCACATTGTGTTTTCTTTCTCAGCAAGTTCTTTTCGAAATGCATGAGCCTGAGAGAGACGGTTCCACAAAGGAAGAAAAAAAAAAGCAAAAACAAAAGGCTAAATAAATGTTGTTTAACAAAGGAAAGGGTGTGTAAGAAACTTCGTAATGTTGGCAGCTGGCAAAATTCCCTTAAGTAGAACTAACGATGACAGATAGATTTTCGGAACTCTGTATCTGTTCTGTCTTCTCAGCTTATCTGCATGTCTCTCTGTCTCTTGTTCCATTCGCTTGTCCCTCTCTGTGTCTCTTCTATCTGTCTCTGTCCATTCTGAATCTGTTCAGTGGTCCCCTCCACTCTGTATACTTTCTGTGTCTGTTTTCCAGCAGACTGGCTCTACTTGTATATATTTAGGGGTGAACATTCCTATTTCCAGATTTTCGGCCACCCGTACACTAGTCATAAAAATATTGCCAGACCGTACGTCTCGAGATGTTCTATAAAGTGTGATAATATATTTTATAAAGCGCGGCTCCACTTTTATCTGATCATCACTTTTGCCCAGTCGGCTCGGGCTGTAGAATACACCGACTGTATCTCTGGATAAGACACTAAACAGTGATGGTGATGTTCAAGTTATGCTGAGCTTTGGAGAAATGGAGTACCCCTTCATTGCCATCGCTCCCAGGTCCACTCTGGTCCGGAGTGGTAGCACCTGATAAGGTTCCTATCTATGTTAAATAGAACTAAACCGTGGTTTCTTGACTTTACTAGGGGGGTGCATTTAAATTGCGTATTTAGGCTAAACTGAATTGATTAAAATAGACTGTTCTGACATTTTAACTGCGCATTTATGCTAAACTGAATTGCTCGAAATAGAACTATTTTGACTTCTAAACTGCATATTTATGCTAAACTGAATTATCTGAAATAAAACAGTTTTGACATTAACTCTGTGTATTGCCCAGTCGGCTGGGGCTGTAGAATACACTGACTGCACCTCTGCCGAGGAGTAAGATTCCCCCACCCAACGAGTGTCTTTGATATGACACTAAACAATCTGATGGTAATGTTCGAGTGATGCTGGAGCTATGGGGAATACGGAGCATCCCTTCATTTCCATTGCTCCCAGGTCCACTCTGGCCCAGAATGGTTGCACCTGATAGGGCCCTATATATGGGTTGAATAGAACTAAACTGCATACAGATGCTAAACTGAATTGTTTGAATTAGAACTGTTTGAATAAACTGAATAGCTTGAAATAGAAATGTTTTGACAATTAAACTGTGTAGTTACATTTAAACAATGTACTTATGTTAAACTGAATGGCTTGAAATAGTTTTTGACATTGAAACTGTACTTATACTAAACTGAATTGTTTAATATATAGTTGTTTAGGCTTTTAACTGTGTGTAAACAAAATCTATACTTGTACTAAATTGAATCAGCTGAAATAGAAATGTTTTTGACAATTAAACTGTACTCATGCTAAACTTAATTGTTTGAAATAGACCTGATTATTTGTATAAAAATGGATCTGACGTTAAATAATCTACAAAGGTTGATATGCCATGAAACCCAAACAACCAACCAATCAACCTCTTATACTCACAAGGTTGAAATAGTGGTTCCCACGTAAATATATCTCGGCCTTTGTGTGGACACACACATATACATATACATACCTGCGATCAACTCACAACCATACACATATGTATAAACCTACTCGTACATACATAGACATACATGTTCACACCGCTACCCATATGTCTAAACTCATGCACGTACATAGGGCTAAGTCTGTATGCTAATATACCAGCGTCAATAGTCTTATATATATAGTTCACATCTTGCTGGTTGTTATACGTTGTAATATTGTTGCTAACCTCACAACAGAAAAAGTCAAAATTAATACTAATGAAAAAGAGCAAAGAAAGACTAATTAGAACAGCCAATAATACCAATATCAACATAACTCAAAACCAATTAGGAAAACAGCAAAATCTAGATGACAAAAATAGGGAAAAAATAATAGCATGAATACTTTAAGCAAACAACAAAGGAAATTACATCATAAATGACTTGAACACGGCAAAGGAGAGGAAATTTAAAGCGAGAAACTGGATCTCTTGGAATAGTAACACAAAATAATGTCAAAAGCGATTACTGATCAAACGCAACAGAACAGCAATATAGAGGTTATATGGAGACAGAGATGAAATAATTGATCGCATATTAACTGAACGCAGTTAAACGAACACAAAAAAAGTACAAGACGAGGCACGACTGGGTAGGGAAAGGGATCTACAGGGAACTGTGCAAGATATTAAATTTTGACTCAACTAGCAAATGGTATATGCACCAAAAATTCGTCGGAGAAAATGAAATGCTAAAAATTCTCTGAGATTTTGAGATGCAAACGTATCGCTCAGTCCCAATTAACAAAAAAAGTAGCTTGTCATCAAGTGTATGTTGCCGTTTCAGCAGAAAACAAACAGAAACTAAAAGAGAGCGAAAAGATTAACTAATACTTGGACTTTACCCGAGAACCAAAAAAAGATTTGGAACAACTCGGTGACAGCGATACCAATTTTATTTGGTGCGCTTAGATGGGTTCTTAAAGGCTTGGAAAAAAGTCTGGAAGAACTAGAAATCTGAGGAAGAACTGAGACCGTCCAGATCACAATATTGTTAAGATTAGCTAGAATACTCTGAAGAGTTCTGGAAATCCAAACAGATTTGCAGCTACTCAAGCTCCAGTGAAAAATCACCAGCCAACGCTGATGAGAAAAGCTCCCAGGGAATAAAATTCGCTGGGACTTTCATATACAAACGGATCACCCAATCCAGGCCAGAAAATCACACCTAGTTTTAAATAAAAAAAAGAAAGTGACTTGTCATGTGGATTTGACCGTTTCGACCGACTACAAAGTGAAAATAAATTTTTAAATGGCTTTCGAGATCATCAGATGAGCCAGTACCATTGATGAAACTTATGGGCGATTCCTATTGGCCTTATGAGTAGAGTGTTCGCCGGGGTTCAATCCCAGGTCGAGTCATACCAAAGACTCCGGTGTAGTAGCTATTGAAAAGGGAACCTTCGGGGCACCCCCGACTAAGGTCGACAACTTTACATATTATTGACCGCTTATTTTGATACTACGAAGGCTGTTTAATCGTTTCCTATTCACCAAGTTCCAGCAATAGTGTCGGGATATTTACCCGTTAAAATAGAATGAAATCAAGTCGACTATGTTAGGAAAAATAAGACTTACTGTAAAACGAGACGTGGCGAGAGAAAAAGAACAAAACAACAATTCTGTTGAGATAAGATTTACGTTTAAAGAAAGGTAATGACGTATAAGAAGTGAAAGAGCGTAGCAAAAAATGGTTGTTTTCTGCGGACTTAGCTTTAACATTTTTACATTTACAGTTCAATGTGGTTTTGGTGGATGGACCGTGTAGATTCAAAAGGCTTCGAATAGGAGATTTTTTGGTCGGCCACGTGCGTATGTGCCCCATCTGGACAGCCAGATTCGGGAGCTTGCAGTTTACGTGCTGCTTTCCTTTGTGAAGAAAGGGTAATGAGGCCGTAAATTTGAAAAACGCGCGTACTTGGGATTGCAGCAGATGTGCCTATAGCGGCCTGTGATTGGTTGTTTTTCAGCCAATCATAGGGCATGTAAATAATAATTTCCAATAATAGCATTAGTATATCCATCGATATACTAACACAATAAACTGAAAGAAGAACGAAGGCAAAAAGAGAAAGAATGGTTTGAATACTCATGTGACTAAGAGACACGTGGCGTAGGAAACCACGCCCCCAATCCAAAGGAATACAATTATTTTTGTATTCCTACAATACCATTTAGTTTGGGTGAAGTTGTGCTGTTTTTTTTGTTTTTGTTTTTTTGTTTTTGTTTTTTTTTGTTGTTGTTTTGTTTTGTTTGTTTGTTTTCACTTTTTCATTTTTAAACTCAACTCGGGAAAAATATAATTTGAAAAAAAGATGGATGAAGGGATGCATCCTTCCTTTCCCTAAAAAAGGCGACCTCGGATTAGCCAAGAACTACCGAGGAATAACACTTACATCCATAGCTGCCAAAATATACAATGCCCTACTACGAAACCGCATAGAACCCAAAATAGACAACATCCTTAGGAAAAACCAAAATGGCTTCCGGAGAAATAGATTCACAACCTCACAAATATTGACCATCCGTAGAATCCTTGAAGGCGTCCGGGCAAAAAACCTTCAGGCGACATTACTATTTGTCGACTTTACCAAGGCCTTCGATTCCATCCACAGAGGGAAAATGGAACTAATCCTACTAGCATACGGCCTACCTAAAGAAACCGTAGCAGCAATAATGATCCTCTACAAAAACACAAAAGTGAAAGTACGTTCACCAGATGGAGACACGGAATACTTCGACATTGTTGCAGGAGTACTACAAGGAGACACGCTAGCCCCATACCTCTTTATCATCTGTCTAGACTACGTGCTTAGAGCTTCGATCGACAAAATCAGAGAAAATGGCTTCGAGCTGACTAAGAAAAGAAGCAAAAGGTACCCCGCAAAAACAATCACAGACGCCGACGACGCCGATGACTTAGCGTTACTGGCGAATACACCTAATCAAGCAGAGACACTACTGCATAGTTTGGAACGAGCTGCAGCAGGCATTGGCCTCCATGTCAATGCGCACAAAACTGAATATATATGTTACAACCAAACGGGCGACATTACCACTCTAGACGGAGCCTCTCTGAGGCTAGTGGACAAATTCCCCTTCCTAGGAAGTAGCGTCTCATCAACAGAAAACGACATCGACACACGGCTGACGAAAGCATGGACGGCTATAGATAGGCTCTCAATAATATGGAAATCAGACCTGACAGATGAAATGAAGCGCAGTTTCTTCCAGGCAGCAGTTGTATCGATACTGATATATGGATGCACTACATGGACGCTAACCAAACGGCTGGAGAAGAAACTTGACGGCAACTACACAAGAATGTTGAGAGCAATATTGAACAAGTCCTGGCGACAACACCCCACGAGACGCCAACTGTACGGCCACCTGCCTCCCATCACGAAAACTATACAGGTCAGACGAGCCAGACACGCCGGACACTGCTGGAGAAGCAAAGACGAGCTCGTAAGTGACGTACTACTATGGGCCCCCACATATGGCCAAGCAAAAGCAGGACGACCAGCCCGAACTTACATACAGCAGCTATGTGAGGACACAGGATGTAACCCAGAAGACCTACCGGAGGCGATGAACGATAGGGAAAAGTGTCGAGAGATGGTCAAGGATATCCGTGCTGGCGGCACGACATGATGATGATGATGATGATGAAGTCATCTATACATAATTCCTAACAGATACCGCATATCAGGGTTTTTCAATCTTGTCTTACAAGCAGCTGTTGATGACTTTGCTTTTCAGTATGGGCTCCTTTATTTTGAAAATAAATCTAATGAATTTTTATTGTCGTTATTGATTGATTTTATCGTCAAAGGTTATTTTATGCTATTAGGTTAGGGAATCACGTACATTGTACGTTTATATTTACAAATTCATTGTAGATGTTTCTTACGTGATCCTATTGGATATGAAAAATTTTCAAACAGATCTATTTGAGCCTAACAGTTACTGTCACTCCTAATCAGAGAAGACCTGGTAGCAATGATAATGAAAGGACACTCTACACTCTCCAAATCTTCAGAACTGGAGCCTCACCATCAGATGTAATGTCATGCCCAGAATAGACAGCCAGCTTTGTAAGCAGTCCATACAGTAGGTTCGAACAAAAAGAGGCACCTGTTTTTTCGGAAAACATCGACATAAATTAAGAATAATGTTGTTCTTAAGTTTTGTTTTTTTTCTTGAAAGAAACAATACCAAATTTCTTTTTATTATTCATTTTTAATCTACTTTCATCAATATCAACCTAAACTGCTTCTGTTAGTTTCTGTGTTTTGTTGATATTAATTCAGCAATTTATTGGTTGGCGTAGATATTATATTAACGTTTAGAATTTTGCAAATCGTAAGAGTAATGATATTTATTACGTTTTGAGTATCATGCTTACCTTCTAAATGGTATATCTTCTGGATTAAATTTTAAAAAAAGAAAAGCATTTCTTGCCAAAATATAATGGAAATAAAAACTTGGACGAAACATACACAGATTTTTTTTCGCAGCAGAAGATAATTACGTCTGATAAATCTAAAAAGAGTTATTGCCCCTTGAAAAATGTCCATACACTGAGACTTCCATACAAAAAATATCGTCAAATGAAAAAGCATATACAACAAAAAAGAAAAAACAAGAAAATTTTAAAAAAATATTTTCGCGTAATATTTTTCATATTTTAATCCTGTTTATTTATTCGGCGTTTTTACATCCAAATTACAAAATCGCAGTCTAGTACACGCAACATAAGCATTTTTTTGGTGGTGAGGTTCAATTTCGCGAACATCTTAAAAAATAAAGTAACAAGTACATATTTACTTTTTTTACTTTAATTTTCCCGTTTTTAAATGATTGATTGATTTTAATGGCATGTCAATCCGTCTATAGTTATTTTATGCCAAGAGGTTAGGAATATCGCGTTCATTGTACGTTCGTAATTATATTTTTTATCTAGTTGTTTCTTAAGATATTTTTGTACATGGTCATATCGAATACGAATAATTTTATACAGATTTATGCAGCCAAAAGATGGAACTATAAGGGTAGACCTTGTATAAAAGGCAATGAAGGAGTGTCTAAAATCCTCCGATCTCCAGAACTGGAGCCTCACCATCAGATGCAGTCAAGTGTCATACCCAAGACAGTCTTTTATGTTGGTCTTACCCAATGGTAGGATTCCAAAATTTTAAGAACAGCTTCTCCCACTAAAGGTCTCACGAACAATAGGTTCTCTTAATCCCATAGTCTTCAGCAGCAAATTATGCTGGCTGGCCAGATATATGCCACATGCTATTGTCTAGCAAGCAAAATTATTAATTTTAGTTGTTTTTCCCAACTTGAAAAAATGTCTAAGCAAATAAAAAAGTAAGAAACCCTGATTTAAGCTAACAGCTGGTTCTCGAGAGTAGTGAAATTCTAAGAACAGATTCTTCCGAACTGGTGGGAATCGGCTGAATCCAATCACTGTTTTTGCCCCTTTGTGTGTGGTGGGAGGAATAGAATTAGCGTATTCTACAACCTTCTGACAGGGAAGCCATTTTTAAAGTCCCAAAAAGTAAGACTTTCGTTTAAAAAGCAATATCTTATTTTTTAAAAAGTAAATTAAACATTTATCAAATAACGTATATTAAAAAAAATGTAAATTAGTTAATTCAAGAAAGTATTTTAATCAAGTAATGGGGAGTGGTTGACACATGGAAAAATGACTTTAAAACCTTGCATGGAAATTTCTTTTAAAATAAACTTCATTCTTTTCTACTTAATTACCGAAAACTTTTTGTTTTGATCTACATTAAAATTCCAATCTTTGGCCGACTTTTTTTTTCTTTTGTGAACTTTCAAAAATCGTTACTTTCTTGGTTTATGAACAGATTCGTGTTTTTTATTCATGCCTAATATAATAAAACGCCGGAAAGATGTACCTTGGTTGCCCGTTAACAAGTAATAGTATTTAGTATGATGGCTAAATGTTGCTGAACACAAATGTTATCGAGAAACGCTGGCAGAGATTGGGGCGAGAGAGAACGAACGATTCAAATGCCCTGTCAGCTGGGGCTGTAGGATACATCTCTGTCGGGGGATATGACCTCCTTCACCCACAACGAATGATCTGAATATGACACTAAACTGCATCTGATGCTGAGGCACCTATACTGGAGCTTTCGGGAATGTAGAGTACCCCTTCATTGCCATTACTCCCAGATAGCATCTGATAGGGTCCTATCTATAGATCAAATGAAAAAATTACTTATGTTTAATTGAACTGTTAGAAATAGAACCGTTTGACCATTTTAACTGTGTGTAAACCCTTAAGTGATTAATTGAATTATTAGTGATACATAGCAATACTTGGAACTATTTAACTGTGTGTAAATGAATGAGAAAGGTTGAATAGAATACTTGAAACCATTTTAATATTTGCGAAAAAATGAGCTCGGGCTTGTTTAAAAGTGTTATCTACAAAATGTGTTTACAAATCGCATATATTCAATATACATGTATAAACAGGATTTGGCATTAGATAACCTCCAAGGGTTGATGTGCTATAAAACCTAAACAAACCATCAACCAAAGATTCAAGAAAAGGGGTGTCATCCTCTGTTATGTGTCTTTAGGTTATGGGTTTTGAGACAAAAATGAGATTGGACGAGTTCTTACTGGCAAGGGCAAATCATTGTGTATTCATTCTTGGGTTTTGTATTATTTGATTTTATTATAATCTACTATATTTTGGTCACAATTCTCGATAATCCCGATATGCTGAATTTCATTCGTTCTTTCTGTCTCTTCTTGTGTTTCAGTCTTCTTATGGTGGATATGTTTATTCCTATTCGTTAAAATCCGTTCCAAACCTCAAGCATTCCGAGGGAGCTGTTCTAAACGCATGTTTCTGGGTAAGTTTGATTTTTTTTTTTTGTCTCCTTCCACATTAATCAGTCTGATTGCTAGGAAATTCTTTTGAATAAAATAATTTCTATTATTTTGATCAAAAATTCGAAGCAGAAATTTGAAGACGCCCCTGAAACACTCACGTAATTCCGCATATTCATCCTGCATTCAACACATTTGATACATCGTCAAGTTTGTAAAACAATTCCTAAAAAATCAATTTTTTAATGTCATTTCTTCTTCAGCTTCTTTCAGTTAATAGTTATTTTGTTGGAGCCATGTTTCTTTTCAATTAAGTATTCTCAACAACTTGTTGTGGCTTGCAACGATCTTCTTTAATTGTGGACCGATTTGCATATTTTATGCTTCTACAGGTATTTATTTTAGAAAGGCAAATTTCAAAATAATTCCATAATTTTTTTGGGATTAATCTATATTTTCCTTTGCAAAGATTGGAAAAAAATTACACCATTAATTTGAATAATTTAATTTGGCTTGATTAAATAATATTTTATAAAACTTGAAAGTTCGGCTGTTGAATTTAAAATGTTTACTGTCTTCTAAATAATTTCTAAATAATAAAAAAAACAACTTTAATGAACATCTAACCGTGCTATTTCCATAATATTTCTCAGATCTAGCAAAATATTTATTTATACGAGTATTCTAACCCTCCCAGAGTGTTCACCAATGAGCCGAGAGACCAGGTTTCAACTCCAGGTCGAGTCATACCAAAGAATTAAAAATGTTACTTGGTACCTCCTCATGCTTAACACTCAGAATTTTTAGGTGTGGAACAATCTAGGAAAAAGAGTAGCGCGCTCCCCTACACCTCGGTGTTGTAATAGAAGTAATTTTCAAAGCCTTTTTGCACAAGGCCGTAGCTATTGAAAAGGGGGCTTTCGGGTCGCCGTTGACAACGGTCGGCCAATTTATATATATATATATACGTCTGGACGAGCAGGATGCGACTCGAGGTTAATTTTTAAGCGGAGTTTAACAGATTTGAATTCAAAGTTTTTCCTTCTTCTAGACTAGTTAAAAAGCCTAGTCTGCGCTGTTGGAGGGAGAATAATTGGATTCATACCTTTCCCAGAGGTAGCCCAAAGGCTATTAGAAAGACAGTCTTATCTAGTGATTGAACTCGGGTCGACGTGTCCGTTTCCTTCGACGGTAACCATTACACCATGAACGCCTCCAACAAATGGATACATGCCACTACGTCGTAGAGTGGGGTAGAATAGCTTACCACATCAGAAAACCGTACAGTGCCATCTCAATAAAAATTGTTCACCTGTGTCAATAACAGAATAAGTCTCATGCTAAGATGCAATCATGAGACCATAAGTAAGAAACTGACAGTCAACAAGCACCGTTGACTCTGTCTACGCTGTCCTAACTAAGATAGATATGCTCTATCACAGATATTGAACAATTTATTTTCATGAATAAAGCAAACTATATAATTGATATTAATTGTTCCCATTGGCGTAATTGTTAGAATGTTCGCCAATAACCCAGGAGACCGGGGTTCATTCCCAGATCGGGTCATACCAAAGCCTCAAAAAATGGTACTTGATGCCTCCTTGCTTAACACTCAGCATAATAAGGTACGGATCAAGGGTAAGTGGAGCAATCCAGATAAAGGAGTTGCACCCTTATCTACACCTCGGTGTTGTAGCTATTGAAAAGAGAGCTTTCGGGTCGCCCTCGACTTCGGTCGGCCAACTTACTTTACTTATATACATATATACATATATGTGTGTGTAAAATTCGATTGTGAAGCATTTGCAGTCCGTAAGTATATTGCACTAAATATTTGACAAAAATACTATAAAAATTAGCAACTGCCCTAGGAAAAACATGCAAATAATAATACAAAAAAATATGAGGAAAAAGCAACAGAATTATCACTTGAATCGCCTGTGGAGAAATTTAATGTCCATTACAGAAGAAATGTTTAACTAAAAATGTGGTGTACCGGGTTTAGATTGGAGCAGACAATGGACAGAAGATCGACGGAAGGAGCATTACAATAATCATAAAGCTTTTTTCATAAATCAAAGAAATGCTGATAGCATTTTTCGGCTTGAAGGCGCTTGTTGCCTTAAAGTTTAACTATATATATACACACAAAAGGTGTGAAGTGCCAAGTAGCAGGAGCTGCAGAATACACTGACTGCATCTCTACAGAGGGGTAAGACCCCCACCCAACGAGTGTCCTGATATGACACTAAATAATCTGACGGTGAGTTTCCAGTAATGCTGAAGCTTTGGGGAATGCGGAGTACCCCTTCATTGCCATCGCTCCCAGGTCCACTATGGCCCGGAATGGTAGCACCTGATAGGGTCCTATCTTTGGGTCAAATAGAAGTGAACTGTGTACTGAATTGTTTGAAATGGATCTGTTTTTTATGCTAAACTGAATGGCTTGAAATAGAAATGTTTTTGACAATTAAACTGTGTACTTGTGCTAAACTGAACTGTTTGAAATAGAACTGTTTTGACTTTTAACTGTGTGTAAATAAAAACTATACTTATACTAAACTGAATTGTTTGAATTAGAACTATTTGACTAAACTGAATAGCTTGAAATAGAAATATTTTTTACCATTAAACTGTGTACTCATGCTAAACTGAATTGTTTGAAATAGAACTGTTTATTTGTATAAAAATGGATTTAGTATTAAATAACCTACAAAGGTTGATATGCCATAAAGCCCTAGCAAACAAATAAACAACGTTTGAACAAAAAGTAAGGAAACATTTCTTTTTTTAATTTAGGTGGAAATATTTGTCCATTTAAGGAACTTAAATGGACAAATGATGTCTCAACGTCTAGACTGCTGTCTAGATGTGTCGGTGGCAATAAGTAAAAAAATTATGAAGCAACTTTCGATACTTCAAGAATGAAATGGTTTAGGAGAAAAACAGTATGGAACAAACGCAGCACCGAAAAATAAAAACTTTGAAAATTTCATATTTTTATTGCACGAGTAATCGCCACCAAGTAAAGTTCATAAATGTTAACTTCTCGACGACGTTTATTTGCTCATAACTCCTCACGGAAACATAGATCTGTATTACAGCTTAAATTTTCACTTCTCTTCACAGGCAAGTTTTCAACGAGGTTTTATAATTCCATTTATGTAATGATTTTTGTTCTCTTTCAGGGAACCTTTGCACTTGGTCGTCTTTTCGCCATTGTTTTTGCCTCAAAGTTTACTGCAGGGTTTATGCTCCTTTGGGACATTGTGAGTGTTCTTATTTGTTTTTCTGTTCTATTAAATGAAGCGAATTACTGTGATTACTAAATGATAATTTTAACTTAGTTTCATTTATCTATCGACTAAACCTCGTTATACATAAATATACAATCGTGAAATGATCGACATTTTAAGACTGATGTTTTACCTCAAAAACAAAAGGTTGTTCATTACATGAGATATGTTTTTGAAACGCCAAAGATTATCTTGTATCTAGGCCTATCCTTACTTTGATCCGAACTGTTCCTGTATATCTAACAGCGTTTGTTTCGGTATAAGCAGAAATTATAAAGATTTTCCTTTACATTTATTACTAATTATAACACGTGGGCATATGATAAGTACAAGTATTATATTTTTAAAAGTTACGTAGAAGCTTCATTATCTTAAGTAAAGGTCTCTGCATGGTAGACTTCATCGAGGTTAATACAACATTATTTATTTACGGAATTGCATTGATCTTGATTGTATTACTGTAGTTTTAGAAGTATAAATAAGTGTTTGAATGCCTGTTATGTCATTGGATGTTTAAAAATACTTTTGTAGGCTACTTAAGGTAAAAGTTAGGGGTCGTTCATTACACGGAGTCATTCCTTACTCGAGTATATATATATATATATATATACATATAATCCGAGGAAAATAGTCTAAGGATTATCATATAATATATAAGGATTATCATATATATTTAAGCTAGTCTAAGGATTATCATATGATATATAAGGATTATCATATATATATATATATAAGCTGACAAGGGTGTAAAGCAGGATATTTCGACTTCGATACTTTTCTAAGTATACTTCCCTACTCTACTGTCTCTTGTTTTTAACAATTATGACAAAGGAATCCTTTTGCAGTTTAGGACCTCTGGTCGATTTTTTAATCTAAGAAGATTTCAGGCAAGATCTGCAAAATTTCAACCTCTAGCCAGGTAATTTTCTTTTTCTTTTTTTTTTTTTTTTTTTTTTTTTTTTTTTTTTTTTTTTTTGATGACGATACCGATTTTGTAACTAACTTGGAGGGCGATATGAAATACCTTATGGATCGTTTAAAATGCTCTTGTTCAAAATCTCGTCTTAAAATCAACCTATTAAAGACTAAAATGTTCCCGCCGGCACATGTGGAAGCATATATTGAACCAAATATTCTGGTGAATAGCACAAGACTAAAAATTATCAATGTGTTTGTGCATCTTGGTAGTACGCTGGTAAGAGATGGCTCTCTTAATACTGAAATATTACCGCGTATCCCGAAAACATCTGATGTCTTTGGAAAGAGAGAATGGGCAGACCGTGACATATCCAGAAAAAATGGTCTCTACTTATTGAGAATGTGTATTAACGGCTCTGTTTTATTCATTGGAAATATGCACTGTTCACCGCCGGCATCTTAGCTTTTGGGAACAATTTCATCAAAAGTAAATAAAGCGAATACTCAATGTGGAATAAAAAAAACAAGTCACCAGATCCTGAAACTTTGAATATGGTTGAATGTGCAAGTATTGAGTCTCTGATCATGGCAAACCAAATGCGTTGGGTCTGGCGGATAGTTCGTTCGGAAGACCAAATGATTACCAAACATCTGTTCTACGGTGAAGTGCTACAAGGCAAGCGTACTAAACCAAAAGCCAAGAAGACGCTACAAAGACGACATTAAGAATAATTTCAAATCACTGAAAATTAATATTCTGAATTCGAAAAAGCTAGCATTAAGATCTGAGAGAAAATCATTTAAAACAAGATATGTCTCCTTAGAGAAGAGCTATAAAGATTATGAAAGATTAAAGTGACATCTGAGGAAGAGAACAACATTGGATTCTCACCTTCAGGAGTCTGCTTTGAGATGTAATGTTTGTGATCATATTCTTCTCTTTAAAGTTGGTGCATAAAGGGAGATCTGAACAGAACACACTTCTTTTGATGCTAGGTGATAAAACTTGTATCGTTTGCAGTAAAGTCCGCAAATCTTTGTTTGGCTCGAAAAGGCACATGATGGTGCGCAAAAAGCTTATTCAAGAATGGAATCAATTAACATCATCAATAATCACTTCGTTTATCTTTCATCTCTACCAGGAGGCTTGAAAGATTGTCGCTGGTTTGTAAAAAAAAATCTGAGAGGACACAGTCAAAGAAGGAGTCAATCCAGGCAATTCTGGAAGATCAAGGAACAACAATCATCTGTGAATATGAAGCAATCAGCATGTACGTTTATGTGTATTTAACACGTATGTATTTACCCAACTCTTCTGCCATGACCAGGTTATGACACAAGGCCAATTTCTTGGCGGATTTTAGCTGGTTTGAACTCAGCGTTTTCCTAAGCTGATTGCCTCACTAAAGCACACAGTCTGTCCTACTATTTATCCATAGCTGTGGGGGAGGAAGAGGTATTCATGCCTTTCCCAACAGCATTAGTACAAAATGAAATACAGACAGCTTCATCCTTAATTTGAACTCTAATTCCATTTCCTTGGACGATAAATGCATACTCGTATATATATATATATATATATATATATATATATATATATATATATATGTATATGTGTGTGTGTGTGTTTATATTTATAATATGTCTAAATGTATGTATGTATGTATGTATGTATGTAATATCTGCAACTTAAAATAAATCAATCAAAATAAATCAATTTTTTAATTGATAAATACATATTTTCTTTTTCCCACCGTTATTTTTCATATTCCTCTATACCTAGGATTGAGACAATTCAGAGTCTTATCCACATCGTGGCTAAACTCTTTTTTCTTTCATTTCTAAAAATAAGATTTAAAATTTTTGTCACTTTTTGAAAGTTTTTTAAAATCATTTCTAAAAAAAAAGAAAAAAAAAGAAAAAAGTCCAGTCAGCACAGACTTGTTTTTAAAACGCTCTAATTAAAAGAATAAAACAATTTCCGGTCCAATTTGAAAATGAATAATTTCATGAAGTTTCTTTATAACTTAGAGGTCCTTCTTTAATCATCCAAATTCTTGATATTAAGGAGATAAATTTGATATGCTAATTATAGTCCTTTACGCCTTACTCAATAGAAGCTTCAATATTATCATGCAACGCTTATGCAATGAAAAACTAATGGATTCACAGCTCGTATAGATTTACTTTAAAATCCTTATTAGTTTAATTTGATTTATTTATACTTAGATATAGCCTATAAAAACAAATTACAATTTCTAATGAAACTTGATAATCAAGACAAAAGAAAGATCTATATATTACGGGAATTATAAACGAGAGAATAAAACAAAAAAATATACAGTATCGCCTTTAAGTATCATTATAAAACAGATTCTCCGTGCAGTAAACTAGTTGGTTAGCTGGTTGGTTGATTTGTAGGTTGGTTTATAGCATATCAACCCAAGTAGGGTTATTTTACGCCAAAATCACTCTTTTTTTGTCTACATCTTTTTTGCAACCACTTATGAGATATTAATGTTTCGAATGGAACAATATACAATCTAAACAGATATTATTCGGTATTATTTTTTACCAAACACTGCAACATTGAAACTCAGTGATCAAAAATAGGAATATATAGCATTTTAAGTACTTGGGGAATGCACTTAAATGTAAAGTAGAAAAAGAGGACCACCCAAGGTAGAATTGAAAGAGTGAATTCAATCGGAGAGTAATGCCGTAGGGGTTTGACAATAAATGATACCTGATAATATCTGCTAAGAATATATATTGTTTTATTAGAAATAATATCATATGATTGTTAAAAGAAATACAGATTTTGGCGTTATATACCCCAATATGGTTTGGCATTCCATAAAACCAGTCAGTAAAAAGCATTAAAATGACAGCTTCTCCGTAGTGTGATTACTAAAGTGCTGGACTGCCGCCATCAAGTAAGCAAGTTCGAAACCCAGTAGCGCTATTAAGTTTCCGTTCGGACAAACATCCTTGGTAAAGGTAGGGAGCCTCTTATCCCCGCCCCCGCCAGCTATGGATTGAATAATATCTCTGCTGTTCTAAAAGGATGGCTTTGGCATTACATAACCTTCGAAGGTTTATATGCGATTAAAAAAGAAAGAAGTCAAACGAAAGAAATTATTGAAACTCTATAACCAATAACATCGAGCAGTCCCCAAAGCACTTGTGGAATTATAAAACTCCTGTTATCTTTGCTTTAGATTAAGATTAACTTTTTTAAAGAAATTACTTATTCACAGGCGATGCTGAACATACTTCTTGTTGCTTCTTGAGAAATATGAACTCATAAGAGATGTACTCATATGGATCCCCACACATGGCCGCGCAAAAGCAGGACGACCAGCACGAACGTACATTCAGCAGTTATGTGAGGATACGGGATGTTGTCCTGAAGACCTACCTAGGGCGATGAACGATAGGGAGGAGTGGCGAGAGAGGGTCAGGGATATCCGTGCTACCAGCGCGATATGATGATGATGATTTCTAAATGATTTGTAAAGAGACGCTTAATGAATGACTGGTTTCAATAGTGGAATACTGCCTCTCTACCTTTTATTATAACAACTTTTTTTTTCGTGATAAAAATGTTCATAATTTTTTTTTTTTTCTTTTTGTAGCTTGGTGCTTGCTTTTCCATGACCCTAACAGTAATTCTAAGAACTAACCATATAGGAATTTACGTGGGTACATGTTTCTTGGGTCTCTTTCTCAGCAGCGCATCTCCAACAGTCCTCTCACTTACGGAACAATTCATTGATATAAACCGTACGTATCTCTTAATTCTAAGTTATTTGTTTTAAAAAAAAGTTTTTAAGTTCATTATTTTGCAAGTCAATTGCTGCATCAGTCTAATCATATCGGAAAGTTGATTTATCAAACAAAATTAATTTCAGCACGAAGACATTTTAAAAGAGATCAAAACTGCCTTGCGAGACAATTTCTCGCATTAAAACACGTTTTTCAGATTTAATTTACTTCAATACCAAGACAATGCATTTATACAAGTATACTTACCTGACCTCGGCTTAGACACCCGGCCTGAATGGAGTATCAATGACAAGCATAGATTCACATTACTCCTAGTGATCCCATGACCAGCATTGACCGGCAGCACACGAGCCGAGACTCGTGTGCGACCACACCTTCTCCTAAATCCCCACAATAAAAAAAATCTTGTGTCAAATCCTGCCAGCTAGGAGACACAGATAAATATCTCTGTATACAATATATATCTATTATACACTTAATATTGAGTTTGGCGATAACTACCCCAATACGTGTTGACATGCCGTTTAAACCAATCGACCACTAGTCAAAAGCATTGCACTGGGAAAGTCCCCATAGTGTAATGACTAAAGTGCTGGACTACAGCATCACAGTAAGTGAATTCGAACTCACTTTCGGACTAATATCTTTGGGAAAGGTATGCATTCCCTTAACCCTGTAGTTATAGGTTAAATAGTGTCAATGCTGCTCTTCTATACAAACACTGCCTTCAGTTGGTACCTGACGCTTTCTGAATGGCGACCACAAAAAGTTTTGAATTTTGGGAACAGAAGATAATCTCAAGGACTCAGATGAAAGGACTAAAAAGAATGTGACATCGCAAGAAAATTCTTTTCCGCGAAAAACTTGTCCATAAAAATGAGTCAAAAAAAAAATGAGACCGCTTCTTTTTTTTTTTTTTTTTTTTTTTACAGTGGCCGATTGATTTTAATGGCATGTCAACCGATCAATTTCATAATTATATAATAATTGTAATTATATAAATGTATAATTATATTATAATTATATAATTATATTATGATTATATAATTATACTATATGAATTATATATATATTATATTATTATATAATTATATTAATATAATTATATAATTATAATATTATATATTTATATGATTTTTATATTATCATTTTATATTATTATTATATAATTATATTATATATAACAATATTTCATGTCTGGAGAATAGGGAATCGTATTTATTATGCGTTTATATTTACATTTTTATATAATCGTTTCTTAAGAGGCTTTTTTTTTGTTTTGTTTTGTTTTGCTTTATTTTTTGCTCACGGTCCAATCAAATACAAATAATTTGCACATAGCTGTACAGTTACAAGTATTCCTATCAAAAACGAATAAGTTTTTGGTATGACTCGACCTGGGATTGAACCCCGCTCTCCCGGGTTAGGGATAGTTCTACCTTACGTATTCGGAATAGAATTAGCGTATTTTAAGCTCTGTCAACAGGATGATGTTTCTTGAAGGGATTTTTTGTTTATTTGTTTTTTGTAGGGGGGGATCTGATTACTTTACAAATACAGAGAAACTCCGTAAGGTTGCCACAGTTCCATAGTTGCAAATATGTACAAGGAGCCCAAATATGCAAATATGTACAAGGAGCCCAAATATGCAAATATGTACAAGGAGCTCCGAAGAGAGGTAAACCTCCACACCATCAACAACAACAGCAACCATTGTCCTGAAAATGACACTATACTGCATTAGATGATCTTGGAATTTTTCAGGAATGTGAAGTACCCCTTTATTGCCATTACTCCCAGATCCACTCTAACCTGAATTAGTGGTACCTGGCTCAAATAGAACTGTTTAGTCATTTAACAATGAGCAAATAAATGACCGATGTTAAATTGAATTGTTAGTTTTGCATAGTATTACTTGAAACCATTTAACTGTGTGCAAACAAATAAGCTCTGGCTCTTTTTAAAATGGTTATTTTTGGGGTCGGTTGATTTGGTTTTATGGTATTTCCAACCTTATAAGTTATTCAATAACAAATTCTGTTTGTACATGTATGTATTACATATATATGATTTGTAAACGAATAGTTTGTTGGTAACATTTTAAACGGTCCAGAGCTCATTTGTTTGCGAAATGGTATCAATTTTTTTAAATATCCTCTACATCTTAAATGATATTAAATTTTTAGGAAACATCGTGTATATCTATTGATCTAATTAATGGATATGTTCAGATATTCTATGTCTCATGTTATTTTCATCTCTTTTACAGCATCAATTACGTCAACAATTGTTGTAATTTCTGGCATTGGAGAAACTCTATGTCCAGTTATTGTCGGCAATGTAAGTACTGCAAGTTTTTCTTCCTTAACATATTCATACACCCATGCGTTTTATTGCAATATCATCATCATCAAGGTGTATCAACAGGATTGATTCCTTTGACTCTTTCTCGCTATCCATTCCTATCAACCATTGATCTAGACGATACTCTGTATAGGCATAGAACAGACGAAAATTTTTGCTAGTCAGCAACTCAAAAGAGAATGTTACTTCTGAGTTACTTCTGAGTTCGTCCTTAGTTCATCAACAGGAGTCAGCATATCTTGCTCGCCTTGAACTTTAGGTCTCGGTTTCTTTTAATAGAGGTCCTATCTATCTATCCATCTATCTATCTTGTAATAGATATAAATAAATGATTGTACAGTAAATGATAGTAAATTAAATTTTTGTAACACTTTAGATAAGTACTTCAATTTACTCAAGATTAGATATACAGGTAAATAAAAGTTAGCGACCATAGTCGAGGGTGACCCGAAGGCTCCCTTTTCGATAGCTACTACACCAAGGTGTAGGGGAGGGCGCTACTCCATTCCCAGGATTGCTCCACTTTACCCTTGAACCGTACCTTATAATGCTGAGTGTTAAGCAAGGTGGTATCAAGTTCCATTTTTAAAGTCTTTGGTATGAGTCGACCTGGGATTGAACCCAGGTCTCCCGGGCCATTGGCGAACACTCTAACCGCTGGGCCAATGTCCCGGTAAATAGCTTACAGGTAAATAGCTGTGTTCAAAAAGTATCGAGATAAAATCTTTAAAGATTTTAAAATCTAAATAAAGACGTTAGCCATTTCTATAATTAAGTGATGTCGAGATGTCTAGACTGCTGTCCTGACAGTTTTCGACACTTTTTGATCAGTAATTATTAGTAAAACACAGATTTGTGAAAGTGCAGAATTGCGCAAGTGGAGCACCTTTCATAATCATCGGACTTAGCTTCAGAACGTTAAAAGAAACACAATGGTGCAGTTTCATACCATATCAAATGAGAAGAGACAGAGTGCTTCGGCCAATAAAAGAACTCCCTGGAATAAGTGCATTGGATACTAAGGAGATTGTCTTGAAAGTTAACGTTCTTAGGTTGCTTGCTAATTGGGAAGATACTTCGTCGAGTCCTCACTCACCAAAACCCAGTATTATTTAATGGCTTATCAACCTTCATTGGTTACTTAATGCCAAAGCAATCGTTTATCTATCTATTTATTTATCTATTTTTAGAACAATATTTAAACCATAATTGTGAGGATAAGGGGTTACAATACCTTGCCCAATTTTGAACTCGCTTTCTCCGTGGCTGCTGCTGTCCAGCACTTTAGCCATTATGTCTCGGAGACTTCCCCATGCTCGCCTTTCTTGGATGCATTGCAAGGTGGGGGGTAAATAACCGTACAGCAATTGTTTTCTGGGGTGCTGCTTCCTGGATTTGTTCAAAACAGCGCACAGTCTCTTTGTATCGCGTTTTGCTAAAGTCTGAGTGATGCAACCATACAGTAGTACTGACACGGCTAAAGCTGGGAAGAATTCTCGTTTTTTTTTATCGGACAGATCAGATTTCTATATGGTCAAAAGCTGTCCACGATTTATCGATGTAAATACTACCTCTGCTTTCAGTAGATGAGATATGACTACCGAGGCATATGAAGTGGTCTACTAATTCTGGAATATTATAATCTAGTAAAAATACACTAATGGAAAATAAAATTCCAACTCCCTGAAGAGTAACGTCTGTATTTTGACTTGGGTATGGTATGCGTGTGGCGTTTGTTACACCTCTCATTTTCGGACCTGTACACGTATTGATCTGGATATATGATTATTTACTGCAATCCAACTCAACGAGCTATGTTCAAAAAGTATCGAAACTTAAACTGCATTTACTAATACTTAGAGAGCAGGTATATCCGTTGGGTGCCTATGGAATGTCGCATAATAACCCCAGAAACCCATTTTCGACACTCTTTGGCCTCTGCTCTTCGAACAGTCTAGTTGTTGTCTCCCAATCTCGTCATGGTATAATAAAAACTCATTTTACTTTCCATTATCATCAAGTAAGTAAGTAAAGTAAAGTTGGCGACCGTAGTCGAGGGTGATCTGAAGGCTCCCTTTTCAATAGCTACTACACCAAGATGTAAGGGAGGGCGCTACTCCTTTCCCTGGATTGCTCCACTTTACCCTTAATCCATACCTTCACAATGCTGAGTGTTAAGCAAGGTAGCATCAAGTACCATTTTTTGAGTCTTTGGTATGACTCGTCCTGGGATTGAACTCTAGTCTCCCGGGCCATTGGCGAACACTCTAACCATTTGGCAAGTAAGCCTTTTTTTATTGTTGTATTCCTTCCATATACTGCTGGTGTATAGAAAAATATGTAAATATTTCTAGCTGTTAGAACTCGTTTATATATTTTTAATATTACTTTTATATATGCATTAAATGTTTCTTTAGTGCGAATGAAGCTATGTTTCCTTCAGTTTATTCAGTCTTAGTATATCACGGATATACTAATGCTAATACTTGTGCCTTGGTGAGTGAGGACTCGACGAAGTATCTTCCCAATTAGCAAGCAACCTAAGAACGTTAACTTTCAAGACAATCTCCTTAGTATCCAATGCACTTATTCCAGGGAGTTCTTTTATTGGCCGAAGCACTCTGTCTCTTCTCTTTTGATATGGTATGAAACTGCACCATTGTGTTTCTTTTAACGTTCTGAAGCTAAGTCCGATGATTATGAAAGGTGCTCCACTTGCACAATTCTGCACTTTCACAAATCTGTGTTTTACTAATATTTACTGATCAAATAGTGTCGAGAACTGTCAGGACAGCAGTCTAGACATCTCGACATCATCACTTAATTATAGAAATGGTTAACGTCTTTATTTAGATTTAAAAACCCTGAAAGATTTTATCTCGATACTTTTTGAACACAGCTATTTACCTGTATATCTAATCTTGAGTAAATTGAAGTACTTATCTAAAGTGTTACAACAATTTAATTTACTATTATTTACTTATATCTATTACAAGATAGATAGATAGATAGATAGATAGATAGATAGATAGATAGATAGATAGGACCTCTATTAAAAGAAACAGAATTTTAAAAAAATTTGAGTCTTTTTATATTTTTATTACTTTTTACAGCTCTCAGAGGGGTTTGGGGGGGATTCTTCGTTGTTGTTTTTTGTTGTTGTTTTTGCTGTTGTTTGCAGTAGCGTACAACAAAATAGAATGAGAATAGGTTTATCATTTTTCGTTAGCTGATGGATCAAAGTATAATAAAAGATAAAATTAGAAACATTTATTTTCATTATTTTCTCTTCATTATGTTTTTCTTTTTTTTTTTTTTTTTTCTGTTTTTGTCATCTCCTGATGATCTTTTAATAAGCTTAATGCAAGAAAATAGCGTAATACACCCTTTACTTTTGTCAATTTATTTTTATACTCGTTAATTCGATAAAAGTTTTCGATAAATTTTTAGATTACCTTTTTGTGAGCGAGTGAAGAACGAGCAATTAACAAAATAAAAACAGAACATTCAACGTAAAAGAATCATCGCTGAAGCAATCTTCCATTTTTTTTCTCTCATCCAAGAACAGAAAGTGAATTTTTTATAAAAAAAATATATTCAAAATCAATTATCTCTTTCTTTCTTTCTTTCTTTCTTTCCTTTTAACTATTTTTTATGCTAATTATTCAAATTCCTTTAAAGAAAATATTCTGAATATAAAAAAATCAATAAAAACAATAGCAATGCCGCAGACGAGAATTTTATACTAAAGTGTTATTGATGTTAGTTTATTTAGAGCTTTTTTTCCTGCGTAATATATTGGCGTAGCACATTAATTTCTTTTAACAGTTGAACATTTTCATCACGGCAAGACATTGGTCTTTCCATTAACTCTAATGTTGTAACTTCTTTTATATTCATTCACCAAAAAATAATTCATTTAAAACAAACTTCATTCATTATTCTTTCATATTTCATCGCATTTATGTTAATTTCTGACTTTTTACAAAAATTTGTATATAGGTTTATTAAACTTTATTTATTATTACTAAAACATAAACGACAAAAAAATAGAACAAATCCTATGTATGAAATGTATATTGATTCATAGATCTAACCACCGTTTTTTATGCTAGTTATTTGTGAAAAAATAATATAAAGAACAAAGATATTTAAGAAGAAAAGAAACAGAATTGGAATGATTGGTAATGTTTGGTACGAAGGAGGATATTATATCAACTTCCCACTTACTAATATTAGCATAAGTATATCCAGTGATATCGAGGGTGACCGTAAGGCTCCCTTTTTCAATAGCTACTACACTACTACTTTTCAATAGCTCCTTTTTCAATATCTACTTCAATAGCTACTACACCGAGGTGTAGATGAGGGTGCTACTCCATTCTCTGGATTGCTCCACTTTACTCTTGATCCTTATCTTATAATGCTAAGTATTAAGCAAGGCGGCATCAAGTACCATTTTTTAAGTCTTTGGCATGACGACCTGGGATTGAAACACAGTCTCCTGGACCATTGGCGAACACTCTACTCATTAGGCCAATGGCCCGGTCCGGTGATATACTAATACTGAATGGACAGAAGGAAAGAGAAGATAAGCTCATTTACACATATCTAACATCTGATACATTCAAGAAATATTGCATAAATGCTCAAACATGTCCCAACTGATAAAATGTATAGATATTGTTCTAAGAACACGCTGTATGAAATAGACACAAAAACAGTAAAAAGTCTGACAAGTCTTCTTCGCTGGAAAAAGTCATATGGGTTCTTGCAGCCTGAGCGAAATTTCTTGAACCACCTAGTTATTGTACCTTGATCAACTGAGCCATCACCTTTTGTTCAACATATTTTTGGTTGCTTCTACGGGGTTATGACTCAGTTCGAACTCACAAAGCATAAGTTTCCGCATTGGACTACATTACACGTTCATCTATGAGGCTTTCGAATCACATAAGCAGTGTAGCAATGCACAACATGTTAGAGTACAGACTACCATGATACTTCTAAGCACAACGAATACATGTCATGGCTTTAACTGCTTTTGGTTATTTGATATATGCGCCACAAACCAGCATGTAACAAAATATCATAAAACTTTTGACTCACTCTAAAATTAAATGAACAGTTTGATATTTATTTGCAGTTCAGCAAATCCTTTTGATTGTTTTTGTTCCAAAATCAGTACTTTGATTAAGAACTACGATATAAAAAAAACTCTAGAAATATTTTTTTAAAAGCAACAAATGTGTTAAAAACAAAAAAATGGAAATAAAAAGCGAAAAATGTAACAATAAATGAGATTCCCAAACCTCTTAATATTAAATAACCCTAGAGGGGCCCCTTTCATATGGCCTTGTGACACATCTAAGCAAAAAGCTTAGTAAATTACCAAGAGGGGTTGACATGCTGTTAAAATCAATTAAGATACAGAAAATGCTCTCGTATACGTAAAACATTGTAAAATATATCACCAGGTGACAGTTATGTTTATGGACTCGACTTATTTTCGATTCATCTCATTTGGATTGATTTGCGTCAGTAATTTGACTTCGTCTTTTACGCAAGGTCGACTAATACTCAAGTGCAAACTTTTTTTTCAGCTCTTTGTTAATCTTGGTCCGACGAGTTTCCTGGTCTTTTGCTTTATCATCGTAATTATATCCTTGCTGCTTTTCATCGTTCTGTTCTTGATAGGAAGAGAAACAGAAAAATATTCAAGTAAGTAATAAACAAGTACCAGTTTCTTTTATCAATTACGTCTTGGAATTACTAATGCGGGTTGAAAGTTTTGCAATATTTTGATAACGTTTTGATAATAATTCGGCAGTTCCAGATGCTTTTGGTGGAATCGTGAAAGTGACGAGCTACACTGAACCGTGAGATACGGAGCTCGCCGGATTTGCCTCTAGGTTTCTAGACTTTGCCTGATCGCCAAAGTTCTTGCAACCCGAGCGAAACTTCTTGAACCATCTGGTTACTGTACTGTGATCAACTGCGTCTTCACCTTTCGCACAACAAATGGTTTTGGTTACTTCTGCAGGGTTATAACCCAGTTCGAACTCACAAAGCATAAGTTCCCGAAATATACTTCGTTCTACGTTAGCCTGTGCGGCTTTCAAATTGTTATATACGGAGTTGAGGAAGACACAATGTGTCAGCTCACCAACTACTACAATACTACTAACCACAGCGAGTACCTACCATGGCTTGAACAGCTTCTGTCACGCCGCAAACTAATACGTACCAAAATATTGCAAAACTTTTGACTCACCAAAGTGTGTCTTCGCATGTCTCTTGAAAGTTGTCACTTGATTCCCGGTGGCGAAAGAAATGGAAAAACAGGTATTTTCAATTTGGTTCCTACGTTTATCGATGCTTATATAAATCAGGCCGGGCATATCAGAAGGTCTCTAAACCGTCTTTCATAGAGTTGAGAAAACTTTCCGCATCTTCAAAGTTTCTGTTAAAGACCCTTTTAAAAAGGAGTTTCTAAAATGTTAAAACAAAAAGAAGCAGTCTGCTACATTGTACAGCGAAACTAAAACTGGATAAAATCAAATTTCTAATTTTCTCGGGCTTTGTTTCATTAGAGCTTACCTTTAACCTGACACTTGTCTATCAACGCTTCCATACCTCCGTTGGTAGTCCCATTAACGTGGTGGACTACGGGTTAGAAATACAGTTGCTCTATTACGTTCACATTTGGACTAATACTCTTACGAAAGGCATGAACCCCCTTATCCCCTAGCAATGAGTTAAATAGTACCACTGCCGTTCTTCACTACAAGGAAGGTATTGGTGTAAATAACCCTCGAAGGTTGATATGGAAGGCACGACTAACAACTTTTATCGAGGAGGGCTCCGTGGCGTAATACACAAAATGCAATTGTATATATGGTAAATTTTAGATAACTTTCTAACTCTATGTTGTAACCTAACAAAAGGTTACTGAATGAGAAATAATAAAAAGAGAGAAATGGAAATCTTAAAACATTAACAAAATATAATACTCGCCAGTGGTGTGAAGAAGGTACCCACTGCTAGTCAGCATATTTTTCACTTACCCCTCACAATAGTGTCCAACGTATTGATGAGGAATGAGACATACACGTTAATATTCATAGGGTGGGTATATAACAAAAACCATCTAAGTAAGATGAACACTTACAATAGTGTCCAACATATTTATGTGGGATGAGACATACTCATTAATGTTTATAGGTACGGTATATAATACTCTTTAGCCAGTAGATTGTATGAGAGTTGCTGAAAAGTTTTTTCAAACCAAGAAGGGAATGGCCTTATGTTAATTTCTTTATTGTTTTTTGAAGGGGTTTAAGTGTTTCGAAGGGTTTTAAGTGTTTTGTGTTTTTTAAGTGCTTTTTAAACTGTTTTTTGAGAACGTTTTTAAATGCTTTTAGGTGTTTTTGAAGGGGTTTAAGTGTTTTGAAGAGTTTAAGTGTTTAGTGTTTTTAAAGTGTTTTAAAGTGTTTTTTAATGTTTTCAAATGTTTTTGAAGGGGCTTAAGTGTTTTGAAGTGGTTTAAGTGTTTTGAAATGGTTTAAGTATTTTTTTTAAAAACTTGGGAAACAATGTCTGGGTTAATATATGGCGTGACATAACGATTATTGTAATTGGAAATGTACATGATTACTCGAGTTCTAATCCTGGTCGAAACTATCTACATTTCTCTCTGCACTGATGCCGTTCGGAAAAGTATGATCCTACCTCTTTTCCTCCAAGCAATGGGTAAATAGTAGTGCGAAACTGAAACTGGATAAAATCAAATTTCTATTTTTCTCGGGTTTTGTTTCATTAGGGGTCACCTGACACTTGTCCATCCCCGTGGTGTAGTAACTAATGTAGTAAGTAACTTAGAAGTACAGTAGCCCTGATACAGCAACCTGTCTAGAAAGAAAACTTTGAATCAATCTTAAAAATTGACCACGTGGCGGAGGGCTAGGTAAATACATACATTACCCATGTCACACAAATGATTTATAGTTACTAAACCATGCTTAGTCTGGCATTCATCTTCAGGTTGTTTAAAGTACCAGCTGTGACTAAGTGGTCACACATCTCAGAAACTAAGACCGTGTATACTTATTTGAAATGAAATGAAAATAACCAACAAAAAAATCGTTTGTTTTTGTGTTTTTGGGGGGGTTGCTTTTTTTTAAAAGTCTAGTTGATCAATTCTACTACAAATAAAAATTGACCTTATGTCAAATCCTGATC